>CM046846.1:14897170-15014333 GCA_025618425.1 Heliocidaris tuberculata
CGGTAGACACTTATCTCAAGAGTTGCTGTGGGACAGAATCCCTTTCCGAGGATTGCGTGGAATTACTTACAAAGGATTTTGCTGACGATGTTGGAGCCACGGGGAACTCGTCCAACTTGAGGAATATTTTTATAGGAGGCCTCTTTCCACTGACAGGATCGGCGGTTTCAGCGAATGGAAAACTGGATTTAGAGGCAGCTTGCATGGCATTAAACCACGTCAATGAACAACAAGTGCTTGAAGGGTATCGTTTGGTGATGTACTTCAATGACACACAGGTAGGACAATTAATTTTCATGATGTTTTGTTTATTTTTTGGTTGTTTTTTTTTTTTTACTTCCAATACCTGGCGAACTAAAATTTGATGCAATAAATTAATGTGAATAACGTGTTTGGAACGTGACGAATGCTTGAATTAAGCCGAAGATACATTTTATTATGAATAGAGAGAGAGTGAGAGAGAGAGAGCGACTAAGAGAGATGCATGGTGGCAAGAAAGGGAGAAAGAGGAAGAGAGAGAGAAAGGGAGAGAGAGGATGAATGAGAATAATATATAGATGAAAGGAATGTTTTATCGAAAGAAAGAAAGAAAAGAATAATGACAATATTAAAACAGTGAGTTTTTTAACATAAATGCATTTTAACATATGTCATTTTGCTGTGATGTCATAAATGAACAAGATGTTTAATCCTCATTAAACCCTTTTAACACTAAAATCTTTTAAAAAGTTGAAATATTTGTTCAAGTGTCAAATGAAATTCGCTTAAGATTCAAACATTGAGTATAATGAGATATTTAAGGCCCACTACATGAAAATGACAGCTGTAAGTTAACGACTAAGAGCATGACTTTTATGGTTACATTTTTCTATATTGCTAAAGAAGAAAGCAGTTGTCTCCTAACAACGTACAGTCTGGTTTTGATTTAAAATTATGTCACATCCTTTTATTGTAGTTTAGCTATTTCCATAAATAAGGCTTATTGTATCTGTGAGATTTAAAGTTTCAAGACATCTTCTGACCAACTCTGAGTATTTTAAAAACAGATCACACACCCGCCCATAGTACAGTCACCGCTGCAAAGAGTATTAAAATGATAGCTAGAGAAACGGAGGCAAAGAGACAGTGACATAGATGCATGCATTATGGAAAAAGGGAGGTTGCAAAAATGTATGTGCGTGAGAGAAAATGGGACAGGGGAGACAGAGAGAGAGAGGGGGGGGGGGTCGAGAGACAGATGAATGGATACATACAGAGAGATGAATAAAGTAAGAGAAGGGTAGAAAGGGTAGAGAAAGGGATGATGGGAAAATGAGGTGAATTTAACAATAACTGAGAGAGAGGGGGGGGGACAAACAAGCGAAGACGGAAAGGGTGATAGAGAGATAGGCTAGGAAAGAGAAAGAGAGATTCTAGCAACCCTAGTTGATGCGACAAGACAGTTCCATCCATGCTTCACAAAATCTGACATTTCCAGTAATGTACGCTATGTTTATACCATGCAAATATAACGATAAATATATCTACACTCGCAACAATTTGCCCCTTTCCTAACTTAAACTGTGCTTTCTATTGCCTATATTACCTCCTGCACGGGAACATTGTTTAAGTACCTCCGTTTACCATAGTAAGTCTTGTTAGGTGAATTTCACATGCCTGTCATCTGGACATCCAGGTGTTTCACATTCCATCCTGTGAGTAAATAGCAGACGAGATATTTATTGTATATATCCTCAACAAAAAGGACATAGAGAGAAAGATTTTGGTCGAACGACGTTTTACTTCAAATTGTCACATTATGAAAGAAAGTTGAACATGTTGATGCTGGGTTGTTTGTTGTTGTTTTTTTAATTTGATACCCTATTACAATTAATACATATCGAAGAATGTGGTTTGCTTACGGTATAATATAAGAGGCGTTTAGTATGTTTCAAAACTTTACTGTTTTTTACGACTTAATTTTGCTCTCAAATCATGCCAATATCTACAATACGCGTTGAATATACAATAAGTTAACATCTTCTTCAGATCGCAGATCAAAAACAAATAGATCAGTGTTGCAGAGACAGGCTGTTTAAAGGTAAAGTTGAGTTCTGGTCATGCGATTAAATTGTGAAAGAAACTGTCTCAAAGCAATTTGGAAAGATTGCTCATGTCTACATAAGAATTGGTGTATACTCTGAGGTCTTGGAATCATCGAAATGATAAGAAATTGACCCAATATCGCTGAAAAGCATATGCACTGCACACAGGAATGGGTATATGGGACTGTCACAGATGTGGCATGGTTTGGCCCAAGCAATTTTTCGTCACGTCATGTTTTTAATATGAGGTCGTTTGAAGAGCAATCCTTTTCAGGGGACATTTCTACTACGATGTTCTTCCAAACTGACATAAAAGTAATGAGAAAGCTCACAAATTATTTTTTCGCCTTTCCAAGAACTCAACCTTTTCTTTAACATATTGACGTTGAAGCAAACTATTTTTATTTCACGAAGTGTTTCGGTATATTACGAAATCATTTTAATTTGTGTTTATTTTTTATACTGGCGAATATGAAAGACGCCACATGGATAGATAAATCTTTCGCTTCGTAAAATCATCCCATAAATGACATTTGAATTATAAAAATCAGCCACCGCCGCCCAGTACCTAACAGTGCCTTGCATATTTTATTAATAACTTCCGCTGTAAAACGTCACCAGATAATATTTAAGGTGTACTCCTTTAACGATACCTTGGTACGCTCGCATATGGCTACTAATCCACCTGATTATCACTGCTTGTGAAGTCGTGTGCGTGTGCATTGCTTGAACCGAGATATAGTTGGCAGTCGACTGCGTCTTGGCGTGTGTATGTGAACTGACTCTGATATCTATCTCGTGGATTGACATGGGGAAATGCGAGGTGGTAATTAGCGCTGCCTCTGCATTCTTGTGTTGATAGGAAGATAGCGATCTAGAGAAAAACTCACCACTCATAAATACAGAGACTAGATTATGGCTTTCTACATAAGAGGTATATGCTATATTATAGACGTGTGTGGAAGGAATGAGAGAGAGAGAGAGAGGAATAGAGCGAGAGAGAGATAAAGAGAGAGGGAAAGACAGAGAGAACAAGAAATATACACAGACCAGAAGAGAGATGGAGAGAGGGGGGGGGGGGTGTAGGCAGGTCTTATTTGAACACCACATATGGAATTCGAGGATAAAGATAATGAAAGTTAAGAAATGGATATAGAATTGAGTGAGAGAGTGAAAAAAGAAGAAGGAAAGGAATACGAACAAAGTAAAGAGAGAAGGAGATGAAAGGGAGTGAATTAGACCGGCAGCCCAGAAGATTTATTCAAGTGAAAAGCGCCGGAACAACTGACCTCATAGGCCGATGGGGTGGACCCTAGACCTCACAAAAATGGATTGCTGCCGGGTCTGAGCCGTGGTCTTCCCGCCAAAATCACACAATTGGTGACGTCACTACCGGAAGTCCCATTTTTCACAATGTACAGAGAGGTGCACATGACACCATCACATAAAACATGTCCCCTCCCTATTTTGAGTGCTTCATTTGTAATTTTTTTTGGATAACTTGACTAGCTTGAGTATACGAGACAACGCAACGAGTTTTCCCGGCGTTTGCGTCGCCGAGGTCGACGATTACGACGATAACATTAAGGAGCGACGTCGTCGACATGCGGCGAATTTGTCCGCTTTTTGTCTCAATTTCGGTTACAAATATTTGAGTTTATTTTAAATAGCTTTTAATTTACCCGATTGCTCTGAAACTTGGCCTAACTATGCAGCAGGTCCTCCGCTTTCCGGAGCATATATGGATGTTAAACATATTTATAGGTTTGGGTTATATTCTGACCATTTAAGTAACACGGGTTTTAGGAAAATCTGTCAAAAAATTGTAGTTTTGGGGTAACATTTTAGAGTGAGTTTTATACAAGCGCTCTATGGGGAAAATATTATACTGAACTGATTGATACATATCATATTACATGAAGATATACTCCGCTCTATTCTCTTCTCTCTCTCTCTCTCTCTCTCTCTCTTTCTCTCACGTTTTCTCTCTCTCTCTCTCTCTCTCCGGTTTCTATATCCCTCCTCGTACAACACTTCCTTCTCTATCTCTCTATGCTATTACCCTAGCCCCTCCTATTATCGTTACATCACCCCTTCTCCCTCTCTTTCTCTCTCTCTCTTTCTCTCTCTCAGACTCTCTCTCTCTTTCTCTTCTCCTCTCTATATATCTTGATCTATCAATTGCGGTTTCTCTATCCCTCCATGTACATGCTGTACTACCTCACCCCTCTCTGTCACTATTCCTCTCATGCATCCACCATGACTGATATTCTTCTTTTCTAAGTAGTCAAATATCTTCATTTTATCCGAGGAGATGTTTATTCAGATATCTATGAGTATTCCTGTATTCTTTCACAATGATTCTGGAGGCTCGAGCCATGTCCATTCGGCGCACGAAGAAATCCTATTCAAGATGCCCAGTTGACTTGACCTTGGAGCAGACTGTAAACAGGGATGCTTCATCTCCCACGAAAGGCATAGCAACTTTCACAAATTCCCACGGTGCTTTCAGAAGATGGGCTATTACACTCACACAACGAAGTATGGCCCTTACAGTGCTTCGTGAACTGGTCAGTCTTCACCAAGGGGAAGAATCGATGAATCAGCTGAGGAAAAGGAGAATCGAACGGGATAATGCTGACATGAGTGCCATAACAAATACACTGACCAACACATGCAACCTATTTGCCCCTGTTCATCAGGGAGAACAGCAAAGGATGCAACGAGTGAATTTCTCCTTTCAACACTTGAACGAGGAGAAAATCTTCGACTCAAATTTCAAGATGAATATGCAGCTGATACTTCACGGTCTCTGAAGCCAGAAACAAGGATCAAGATGTTAAACTTTGCAGCAGAAAATTCCAAGAGATCCAAAACGGTAGTACGGAGAGAGAACGCAGCCGAGGGAGCCAGTGATGTCTTTGGGCGAATGTTAGCTGTTGCCGCTGATTTAACTGATGCACTTGACCTACATCACATTCTAAGCTTCCCACTCACCGAAGTGCCTCTTTCACTTGCCCTTAGCGATGGGGCTTCCCTCAAGACGGATCGAGAAGGCAGCTTTGACAAGAAAGCTTGAATGCGAACAGGAAAAAACTCTGTTGGCTCCAAATCTTCCCGTGATCTTAGCCAGTGTGATTGATGGTGGTATCACCATTCATGAAACTGTTCTCCAACATAGCAAATCAACATACGGAACCATGGCCAAGGATCTACTGGGTAGGGTTTGTTCGAGTCGCGGAGAGCAAATACACCTTGTGCTAGAAAAGTACCAGTCACCTTCCATCAAAGATCCAGAGCGAAATCTACGCCATTCTACTTCTCAAGCATTCATCATTACTGGACCTGATCAGGCCCAGCGTCAGAGTGGCAAAGAGTTACTCAGGGGGTAGTTCGTTCAATGAAGAATTCGCCAAGTTTGTCACGGACGAATGGAGGAAGCCCCAGTACGGACCAATAGTCGGGAGAAAAAGAATATAATGTGTCCCATGGCGGAGCTTGTATTGAACTGAACAATAATGGGGACAACCAATTGGAAGTAGATCAGCCGAGTTCCGTCCAATGCCATCACGAAGAGGCTGATACTCTCATAGCTTCCCATGTAAGCAAGATTTCAGACGGCAGTATCCTTGTTAGGTCAAGTTAGGTCAAGTCAAGTTATATCGGGAGGAGAGACCTAAGGGTTACAGTGATTCAGTTCGCTTTTCCCCTCCCAGGCACAGGTGACGCCAATACTTAATAATAATAATAATAATAATAGTAAAAGTGATACAGATGTATTTATCATCCTGCTTGGGCTCTGTGGGAGGTCAACGGGGATGAACATCATAATGGACTCTTGGTCTGGCAATAACAGGTCCGTCTGGTCAGCCCTCTTCCACATGCTGGCAACATAGTGGACTCTTTTGATATGATTACCGAGTGTCTTTGCACATGGGGGAGAGAAGAACAGTTTATTTTCTTTAATTTTGGGAGAGGGCCCTTCTCACCTCCACTGCTTTGAAATCTTTGTATCTGGCCTCATTTATGTCGGATATTACACAGCCGTATAACGAGCAAACGAATGATGTAATGGTTGGTATATCAACCTCCTCGCTTGTTAGCGATCGGAGCGCTTCGATGTGTGTGGCACTTGATTCCATCTTTTGTAGGGGCTTCATCTTACCCTTTCTGAAGAAACACGACGTAAAGTCACAACCAGTCAGGGCATGGGGTCCAATCAGTGCTTCTGTTGCACCTGGTTGTTTCTTTTCTAGAAGGGCAGCTACATTGTATCTCCTGTTATTGCCAGACCCAGAGTCCATTATGATGTTCATCCCCGTTGACCTCCCACAGAGCCCATGCAGGATGATAAATACATCTGTATCACTTGACCTAACAAGGATACTGCCGTCTGAAATCTTGCTTACATGGAAAGCTATGAGAGTATCAGCCTCTTCGTGATGGCATTGGAGGGAACTCGGCTGATCTACTTCCAGTTGGTTGTCCCCATTATTGTTCAGTTCAGTACAAGCTCCGCCATGGGACACATATATTCTTTTTCTCCCGACTATTGGTCCGTACTGGGGCTTCCTCCATTCGTCCGTGACAAATTTGGCGAATTCTTCATTGAACGAACTACCCCTGAGTAACTCTTTGCCAATCTGACGCTGGGCCTGATCAGGTCCAGTAATGATGAATGCTTGAGAAGTAGAATGGCGTAGATTTCGCTCTGGATCTTTGGTGGAAGGTGACTGGTACTTTTCTAGCACAAGGTGTATTTGCTCTCCGCGACTCGAACAAACCCTACCCAGTAGATCCTTGGCCATGGTTCCGTATGTTGATTTGCTATGTTGGAGAACAGTTTCATGAATGGTGATACCACCATCAATCACACTGGCTAAGATCACGGGAAGATTTGGAGCCAACAGAGTTTCTTCCTGTTCGCATTCAAGCTTTCTTGTCAAAGCTGCCTTTTCCGTCTTGAGGGAAGCCCCATCGCTAAGGGCAAGTGAAAGAGGCACTTCGGTGAGTGGGAAGCTTAGAATGTGATGTAGGTCAAGTGCATCAGTTAAATCAGCGGCAACAGCTAACATTCGCCCAAAGACATCACTGGCTCCCTCGGCTGCGTTCTCTCTCCGTACTACCGTTTTGGATCTCTTGGAATTTTCTGCTGCAAAGTTTAACATCTTGATCCTTGTTTCTGGCTTCAGAGACCGTGAAGTATCAGCTGCATATTCATCTTGAAATTTGAGTCGAAGATTTTCTCCTCGTTTAAGTGTTGAAAGGAGAAATTCACTCGTTGCATCCTTTGCTGTTCTCCCTGATGAACAGGGGCAAATAGGTTGCATGTGTTGGTCAGTGTATTTATTATGGCACTCATGTCAGCATTATCCCGTTCGATTCTCCTTTTCCTCAGCTGATTCATCGATTCTTCCCCTTGGTGAAGACTGACCAGTTCACGAAGCACTGTAAGGGCCATACTTCGTTGTGTGAGTGTAATAGCCCATCTTCTGAAAGCACCGTGGAAATTTGTGAAAGTTGCTATGCCTTTCGTGGGAGATGAAGCATCCCTGTTTACAGTCTGCTCCAAGGTCAAGTCAACTGGGCATCTTGAATAGGATTTCTTCGTGCGCCGAATGGACATGGCTCGAGCCTCCAGAATCATTGTGAAAGAATACAGGAATACTCATAGATATCTGAATAAACATCTCCTCGGATAAAATGAAGATATTTGACTACTTAGAAAAGAAGAATATCAGTCATGGTGGATGCATGAGAGGAATAGTGACAGAGAGGGGTGAGGTAGTACAGCATATGTACATGGAGGGATAGAGAAACCGCAATTGATAGATCAAGATATATAGAGAGGAGAAGAGAAAGAGAGAAAGAGTCTGAGAGAGAGAGAGAGAGAGAGAGAGAGAGAAAGAGAGAGAGAGAAAGAGAGGGAGAAGGGGTGATGTAATGATAATAGGAGGGGCTAGGGTAATAGCATATAGAGAAATAGAGAAGGAAGTGTTGTACGAGCAGGGATATAGAAACCGGAGAGAGAGAGAGAGAGAGAGAGAGAAAGAGAACGTGAGAGAAAGAGAGAGAGAGAGAGAGAGAGAGAGAGAAGGGAATAGAGTGGAGTATATCTTCATGTAATATGATATGTACCAATCAGTCCAGTATAATATTTTCCCCATAAAGCGCTTGTATAAAACTCACTCTAAAATGTTACCCCAAAACTACAATTTTTTGACAGATTTTCCTAAAACCCGTGTTACTTAAATGGTCAGAATATAACCTAAACCTATAAATATGTTTAATATCCATATATGCTCCTGAAAGCGGAGGACCTGCTGCATAGTTAGGCCAAGTTTCAGAGCAATCGGGTAAATTAAAAGCTATTTAAAATAAACTCAAATATTTGTAACCGAAATTGAGACAAAAAAGCGGACAAATTCGCCGCATGTCGACGACGTCGCTCCTTAATGTTATCGTCGTAATCGTCGACCTCGGTGACGCAAACGCCGGGAAAACTCGTTGCGTTGTCTCGTATACTCAAGCTAGTCAAGTTATCGCAAAAAAATTACAAATGAAGCACTCAAAATAGGGAGGGGACATGTTTTATGTGATGGTGTCATGTGCACCTCTCTGTACATTGTGAAAAATGGGACTTCCGGTAGTGACGTCACAAATTGTGTGATTTTGGCGGGAAGACCACGGCTCAGACCCGGCAGCAATCCATTTTTGTGAGGTCTAGGGTCCACCCCATCGGCCTATGAGGTCAGTTGTTCCGGCGCTTTTCACTTGAATAAATCTTCTGGGCTGCCGGTCTAAATAGTCAATTTCCACACACAAACTCGTGTATCCTTATCAATACAATCTTCTCCTTCGAAAACAGTGAATATTGCTTACCAGCATTTTCTTCTTCTTTTCTTTCAGAGTATGGGAATTATGAGGGTGAATGCTTGTAGTCACCATGATCATCTCATGTAGGCGTATTGTGGTAGCACTAGATAGTCATAAGTGTTTTTATTTGATATTAAATATTATAAGTAATTCACGAAAGAGCAGTGATATTGTAGAAAAGGTGTTTGTTCCGTGTGACCTTCTATCGCCTTGACCTCATGCCAAAGACAGTGCTTTCAAAGATTCATATCGTTGCAAATTTCCTGAAATTGTATAATTCTGTGGACAAAACTGATGTGGTCACATCTATCTGTATTAATATCTCGTCAAAATTACTCGAACACCTACATGTACGAGATCGCTCGTTAATTTTCAACGTCATTCAGCTTCACCATTTTAACAGTACAAGTGTATAAGATAACCTCCATAACCCAGTCACATGAAGCTACATTCTGTTATTTCATATTTTCACTCATCTTTCAATTGGGTGGGACTAATGAATTTCCCTACGTTATATTTAGTTAGTCGATGGCACCTGTGCTAATTTGACTTCGATTCCTATTTGTTACACATTTACTGAATGCGATTAATACATATCCTGGTAGTCTTTAACTTATCTACCCTTTCTCATGTTTTTTTATTTGACTTATTATCAGATAAGACATTGTTTCTCCTGCTCAAGGCACGATGACGTCATCTAATCCCACCCTCCCCCCCCCCCCCCCCCCATCTAAGTCCGATTTTTGTTTATGCGAAACGCTGAGAGAGACAAGGAAACATGAATCATACTTTGTTTCAATATGCCTTTAATGCTTGATGTTCAAGTACATCATTAGAACCACCAGAGTGGATCTAATTGATCCGAAGTGCCTTTTGTTTTTATTCTCTTCCTGGGGGTTAACTGCACTTTTCCCTCCACCTGTCCTCTTCATAAATTTTCATTTCGTTTCAATTCCAAGGCCATTTGGGACTGTCTTTTGAGATGATACATGGAGAAAGGTGGAGGTGTCATTTGTCAGATAGGATTGCAGAGCTACTCTCTTTTAACAGGTTAAAAATGGAAGGAGACAAAAATTAATGTAAAATCACTTTAGGCACTGGTAAAAACTAATTAGATTATGCCAGTCTCATATATTTATTTATTTATTTTTTATTTTTTTTTTTTTTTAGGAAAATGAATGGCAGTACCTTTTCTATATCGGGAATTCCCGAAAAACAAAACCATTTAATTGTAACAAAATCCTGGCATGAAAAACTTGAAGCAAAGCGACGCTCTCCAGTTTCTAATAATGTCGGTGGACCAGGTGAGCATTTAACTACACCTGAGGCGGATACCATTTCCACTTCTAGTTTTCCATTAGAATAGCACAGTAGATTTCACACTTACTTTACCCAAATAATGTACAGGAACTTTTGGATGATGAACTGATGAAGCCACCCGTACACTAAATTTTGCGAGGGTTGATTGCTGAAGATAAGCTTGTAATCGCGATCATTTACGGCTGAAATGTATTTTATCTACCTTCGAATCATTTTTCCTTCATATTAATTCTAAAACTCTTCAAATATATTTTCTCACTTTCATGTTACCATCATTATTGAAACATTTGGAGTCATCTGTATTTGCAAGTTAACAATTGACATCGGGCAAGGTACAGTGAAGCAATGAGCAAAATGACTTTGATTTTTGATAATTCTCGATTTCTACTTTCTAGTCACGTTAATTCACTGATTCATTTAATTCAGAATACAAATAGAACATGTTCGTTGTATGGACGGCATTGCTTCCATTGTTAATACATCACCTGTTCCAGTTCACTAGTGTGTTCACTTTTTGTATGAATATTGTGATAGTTCTGTAAATATACAGAACAAACAAAATAGTAATGCCCTTGAACTGGCGGAATCATCGGGCACAAATACTTTCACGGGGTATTACGCTCGGTCGATTTTCTTAACAATATGACCACGGCCCTTTCTCTTTCAAAATTACTTCACACCAATTAAAAACCCCAAAAGCAGGTCACCTACACTGTGAAATTTTCAAAAGGTTTGCCTTATATCACCTGTATATAATATGTCATCGAAGTAACCATACATTATTATTGTTGCTGAATAATAATAGTAATGGACATCTTACACAGCGCTTAATATCATTAGCCCATTGTTTCTAAGCGATCTACATAACCATGATATCCTGTACATGAAATAAACATTTTATACAGAACAAGACATCCTGATTGGAACATTGGATAAGGTAGCAATAAAAGATGCAAACGTACATTTCGTACACAGTCCTCCATTATATACAAATTTCATGTATACGAGTGTCATCGTTCTAACCTCTTCTCTTTTGTCCTTGCATGGAAACATAGGGCATAACGCGATGGAGAAATAACTCTGGGATCAGTGTAAATGGAGGGAATTATCTTTGAGATTTCCAAATGCAACACGGCGCAGGTGCGTAAAGAACGATTGAAGCAGAAAAGCTGGGTCTATTAAATCCGAGTTGTCCATCCCTTGGGTTTTTCCAAAGTAGCCAAAAGGTGAGAGGAGACAAACACTGCTCCTCAGGGAGTGCCACATTGACGCATCGCAATTTTCCCCTTCAGTTGTGCCCCCCCCCCCCCTCTCTCTCTCTCTCTCTCTCTCTCCCTCTCTCTAAGTTTGACCCTTCACCTTACCTATATACCTAATACTGGCTCTCTCTCTCTCTCTGTCTCTCTCTCTCCTCTCTCTCGCTCTCTCTCTCTTCCTCTTCCTCTCATTTCTATTTCTCTTCTTCTCTTCACTCTCTCTCTCTTTCCGTCTCTCTCTCTTTCTGTCTCTCTCTCTCTCTTATCCTCTCATCTCTCTTTTTCTTCTCGGTCCCCCACCCTCTCTCTCTCTCTCACACTCCGTCGCTATTTCTTCTCTACTAACGTGACAGTATTTCTTGGACGTAGGCATAATTTTTTGCGGGGGGGTGAAATTGGAAGAGCATTAATTTTATTCGTTGGTATGACTTTTCCCAGCACCTGAAATTGCCTATTGGCTTTTTGCTATGTGAATCTTGTTATTTGCTCCCTATGTAGTGAACAATTGCTTTTTAAACAAGTCAGATAAATTGATGGGTAGAAATAGTAGTATTTAGTATTATTAAATCCGTCCTTTACACTTATCCTTCGCAATACTAGTAGGTTTTTAGATAATATGGTCTATAGCTAAAAATATCCTGCAGATTTAAAATCGTCTACGAAATCTAATTTAGACTGCTGCAGCAACCAGACAAGAAAAGATTTGACCTCGGTATTCTACCGAAGACCAAAATAGTATCTGATATGAGCAATGTACAAAATATGTCACTTCTGAATAATTCTACTCTCAGTTTGTTATTGTGTATGTTTTTAGATTAAGGTGTGTGCTTATTGTTTTCAAAATACAATAGAATTATCATGATTGTCTGTGTCAAATTAGAGAGGTACAGTGAAAGAACAAGAGAGAGTGAGAGAGAGACTGAGAGAGAGAGAGAGACTAAGAGAGAGAGAAAGAGATAGATGTGAGAGAAAATGTGTGTTAGTGTGCGTGTGTGTGTGTGAGAGAGAGAGAGACTGAGAGAGAGAAAAAGATAGATGTGAGAGAAAATGTGTGTTAGTGTGCGTGTGTGTGTGAGAGAGAGAGACTGAGAGAGAGAAAAAGATAGATGTGAGAGAAAATGTGTGTGTTAGTGTGCGTGTGTGTGTGAGAGAGACTGAGAGAGAAAGAGATAGATATGATAGAAAATGTGTGTGTGTTAGTGTGCGTGTGTGTGTGTGAGAGAGAAACTGAGAGAGAGAAAGAGATATATATGAGAGAAAATGTGTGTGTGTGTGTGTGTGAGAGAGAGAGAGAGAGAGACGGAGGGAAACTTTCTTAGTAGTGTAGAGAGGCTGGAAGAGAAAGATTTTTTTTTTTTAAAGAATATCAATTACAAAGTACCATTCGATATCTATTCATAAACATTATTGTTCTAGTAGTGGAATTACGTCACACTCGTTAGCTTCTTCCTATATTCACGAACCCTGGTAATATCGTTTACAGTATCAATGTCGAAAAGGGTCCTTTTCCCCCGACAAAATGCGATCACGACCTGAAGAGAAAGATCAATCTTGGCAGGGCAAACCAAGCGTTTCGCCACTAGTCGAATCACACGCTCGATTTCAAGTGCTGGAAAATATAAATGTTGATTCGATTTCACCGATTATTCGACCCATTAAATTGCCAATACAAGCGTGGAACATATCTCTTAGCAAATATCAATATTAGCTGAGCCGATGTTGAGCAAAGTATAATTCGCTGCTGTATTTCGGCGATGACTGGGAAAATAATGGCCAGTGACGGCCGATGGTATTGTGTAAGTAAACAATAAATAGTTCATAAAGAATACAAATTTTCTGTCTGATTGCACGAATATGTAGAGATAACATGACGTGTGGGCTTTGAGATATGAATTGAAAGTGGCATGCTGCGGACACAATGCTAATACACTCGACTCCAATTTGATTACTTTTGATTTTGGCTTCTGAAGAAAATATCGCTCCTAATATCCAATATGATATCAAATTTGTTTCAATTTGCAGTGACGGTGGCTTTTAAAGGTTGATGCAATAACAATGATGATCACTTGGGTAAACATATATTTATTCGATTATGTATCGTTGGTTCAATATTGAAATATTGACTTTAATAACGATTTATTATCAGGATCAACATGATCATGTTCATGATGTTTGTGTAAGATCATGATATCGGCTGGTTTACATGGTAATGTAATTAGATAATTTTACGTACTTTGGTATTCAATTTTAGTGGATTAGAGGCAAATATCAAAACATAACGTCATCATAATATATTCCTTTATTGTTGGAAAGAAATATGGTAAACTTTTCTGGTGTATTTTAACGTATTATTAATGAACTTTACTTTCTTTGATGACAATTTACAGATTATTGCATTGGAAATGAGTGGGGATGCGTTGAGCTTATACAAAAACAAAATGTATGCGATGGTTTTGACATCATGAAAACAGTTGACCATGGGTCAGTGTCCACTTGATAATTTTCTCACGGATTCCCAGGGTTGCGGCTACAAAGCAAACCCGTCCCGACCATTCTGTAGTCGGACGATAATATTCTTGACCACAAACTGACCAACATGTCGGCAACAGCTCTAACCCCCAAGTGACCACGCTGTGCTGAATGAAGGGGATGAATTTAGAATATTCTCTAATAGCCGATGAGTCGGAGCCGCTTTTCTTCAAAGCCAGATCGCCTTTAACGTTGAAGCCGATTCAGGATGACACTAATTGGTCGGTTACGCTTGATCACGTGGTCTCGGGAGGAATTGCGTTTTCGTTTCTCCTGTGTTTTCATTTTGTAGCAATAGTCTTCTCGTATAGCTATTAATTTGCCCTTGTGATAATCAGACTTGGCAATAGGTTGACAGTTTTAAGTATCCACTTGTAACTAAAACAATATGGCAGTCGGATGGTTCGATTTGATACGTATTCCATTAATAATGGTGGTTACACTTAATCACGTGATCAAGGCAGGAAATACGTTCTTTTCTCTTGTATTTTTATTTTGTAGTTATTGTTTTCTCTTATAGGCCATCAGTTTGTTCGTGTGACAACCAGGGTCCAGTTTCAGAAAAGATGATTTCAATGACAATTTTGAGCTATGAGCTACTAAAATCGTTGCATTTGATTTGGCTCTCAGCAAATTTGTCATAGAAATGTGACTCTTGTTATCGATAACAAAGTTAATGAAACAGGGCCCAGAGTTGACATTGGGTGACAGTTTCAAATATCCACTTGTAACTAAAATGATAGGGCAGTCGGATCATATCTGCTCGGTTTATACGTATATTTTTTTTAAATATCTGTATTGTGCTTAATGTTCACCACATTGCTACACATTTATCCTTTTGTACATAACATCGTACCGGTGAGAAAAAAATAAATGTTAATTTTAATCAATCAATCAATATTAATGATCTGGTACTGTAACAATCGGCCTTGGAACCTTTTGCTTTGTGTAAATATTACCTACCTTAAAATGATTGTCATAGGAATTAAAAATATTTCACGAAATGTATAGTTTATTTCATATAGTTATAAGAACTTCACGTGCAATGTTCCAATTTCCTAACTGAGATACGTGCATTTCAAGATCCATTTAACAGAATGCGTGTTCTAGTCGTAATCCACATTCTGTCGTTGCATTGAAAGTCATGTAGCGACTAGATAATGTCGCATCAATCTATGTGTGACCTCATTCTATTGCCGTTTTACATCGTTAGATGTTGCAGGCAAAATGATAGTGATGATAGCGGAGAAGTCGACGTATTTTTCGAGTTCATCATTCCATGTACTACAAGTAGGTATTGACTATGTAGGTTACATTATCAGTGGTATACAAAGGAAACTCTAAAGAGTCTCACATCCTCCGTTTCGTCAGACGCAGAGATATATTTATATCCTTTTTAAATTTATCTTCGTTATCTCAAAACTGTTGTCATCTTAGTCTAGCTACCAGGCTACATGGAATGTTTTTGCTACGGGATGATGGTAGGGAAATAAAGAGGGAATACCCTTACAAGCCTTGATTTTCAATAAGCTTCTCATTTTCACCTGCCATGGCGGACCTTTAAAATATGACACAATGCCAATTCCATTCAGTTTTCCGATATTCCAAGAATAAAGTTACTTGTAAACACTCATAATATGATCAACACTTTTATTTGCTTATTGATTATGTTGTTTGAGATGGTAATGAATACAAAAAATGAAATAGAGTGAAAATAAATTAAATGAAACATTATACTGGGAGCAAAGGAATGATAATGCAAACACAAAAGGTTACGGGATACAAAAGCTCACTGGAAGATATTCTCTTTGGCAAGTTCACACAGGTGGGTACTGTCATGACTGTCTTGTCCAAATTTTATCATTCCTTACGTAGGAAAATCGGGGGAAATGTTACTTTTTTGGTTTCGAGGTGATCATTTTCAGTTTGCCCATCATTGAATTAGCACATTGTTTTGTATCAAACCTTTACCTGCTGTCACTATACAAGTAATAAGTCCGTATACATGTAAAGAGACAGATAGAACATAGTTCAGCTTATAGCACTCTGCTCCATTCTCACAGCGAGAAATAGAGATTTATTCAGTTGTTTTGATCAATCAAAATCATTGAAAGGTTGCTTACAGAGCTTTCATAAGTCCGATCCAACTTCAATGTTTTGACATAAAAATCACATCAAACGCTGAAATTCAAGCTACGATATTCATCCTACGTGGACCCCCACCCATCCATCCATCCATTCTTGCAGTGGATGTCACCATTCGGAGAGAGAGAGTAATGGTTAATCAATAAAACATCAGATTGACTCTACCATCTCATCACACGGTTTGATGAGTCGATCGATTGCTTTCCTCAAACATTCTGGGTCATACTGACAGCAAACATACAAAAAATTACTAGAAAAGGGGAAGAAATACCCCAAATGAGCGGAAATACAGGAGCAAGGTGCTCGCTATGTAGAACAAGATTCGATTCCGGAGGGGGAAAAAGGACATCTACAAAAACAGTAAACACATTAAAGTTACAATGTGTCATATTCGGAACAAGACATTATGTATTATATCCAAGGTGTTGAAACATCCAAATGGCAAATTAAAACGAAAAAAAACTTATAAATAATGACACTTATAGGTTATAACAGCATCAGCATAGTGCTTAGAGTAGTTAGACAAACTATTTTTTTTACCTTGAAATATTAAAAAGTATAGAAAGTGGAAAGCTCAAAAGAGAAAGAAAGTTAAAGATAAAGTTGAGTTCTGGTCATGTGATTACATTGTGAAAGAAACTGTCTCAAAACAATTGGGAAAGGTTGATCATGTCTACATAAGAATTGGTGGATATTGTGAGGTTTTGGAATCGTCAAAATGGTAAGAAATTGACCCAATCCCGCTGAAAAGGACATGCACAGCACACAGAAATGGGTATATGGGACTGCACACACATGTGGCATGAATGTTCGGCCCGAACACTTCAGCCTTTCTCGTCATATTTTGAATATGAAGGCATTTGAAGTGCAATCCCTTTCAGGGGACATTTCTACTGTGATGTTCTTCCAGACTGACATTAAAAGGAATGAGAAAGCTAGCAAATTATTTTTTCACCCTTCCCAGAACTCAACCTTCTCTTTAAAGAAGAAGGTTCTTGCTCTTATCAACAGTATTGATCTTAGAGGAAAAAAGACCCCAAAGGAAAATGAAATACATGACAACGTTTTTATCACAATATTCGATCATAGAGACAAAGGCAAATATCTTCAACAGAAGATAGAATACAAGGGCAAGGTTCTTCCATTTTAACACAAGATTTACTCACAGCGAAGTGAGAAAGTCTTACAAAAGGAGAAGTAATTCTTGAACAAGGTTTTTTGCATTTTATCGAAGATTTCAATCGAAGAAAACAATGGGCCTAAAAACAAGAGGAAATTATTGAGCAACGTTGTAGCATTTTTTGATATATTTTATCTCAATATTTTAACACTGAGACGAAAAAAATAAAGACTCATGAATGAAGGAAAGGAAAATGCAGGAGCATCTGATCCTCATAATTATATTAATCACGAAATCTGATGCCGGCAAAAATCCCAAAGAAGAACAAGGTCTTCGCTCCTCGCTTTTACCGGCTATGATCTCAGAGGAAAACAATAAAGACCCCCTGACGGAGAGCAACGACAAAAGGCAAATTACCACAGGATCTTAATCTGATCCAAGAGAGAAGGAGAAAAGGATCTTAAAAGAGGGTAATACAAAAGCAAGATCCTCGCTCTGTGTACCACAAGATTTGATCCCAGACAATGACAATAATGGATTCAATTTTACTCCCCCAGAGAGGAAGTCTGTCTGATATTCATTTGTTATTTTATCTTCGTCATGTCTGATGAAGGGAGAAACATTCAGTACCATAAAATCCCGCTTCTATGAGTAGAAGGAGAATTTTATTATTAAAGACAGGTCTTAGGATCTATGTTAATTCTCTGTTTGTCAAATGGACGTCAAGAGAGATACACAAAATCTTATCAATTAGTACATGGCAAATCACTTTTAAATGAACTTTCCTTATAATAATAGGTACTTTCACGCATTTTTTAGAATCCATCACCTACTTGTATTTACATATGAAGATACGAAGATGGATATTACCTTAATAAAAACATTTTTTTTTTTTTTTTTGTTATGGCTTTTGATCAAAACATTTGGTCTCAGAAAAGATGAGAAAAGCCCCAAACATGCCAAAGGAGGGAAAATGATATATGAGTAAGGTCTTCACTTTCTCCCCGGAGAAATAAATGAAGACCCTCATAAAGCAGGAGCAAGTACAGAAGCATTGCTACAGGATCTAGACCAAGGAAAGAAGAGGAAAGGAGGGGAAATACAAGAGGAAGAGCGTCGCTTTGTGTACCACAAGATTTAATCCCAAAATAGCACAGTACGATGACAATAATGGATTCAATTTGCTCCCACGTAGAGGAAGTATGCTTGACTGGAAACTGATCTGACTGATATCCATTCTTATGATGAGAGTCGAAAGGGGAGACATACATCTCTTCATGAACTATTCCTCTTTCATCATTGCCCAGTTGATTATTAACAGTGCCACTATGGAAGTGTGGATCTTGAATTGCCTCGGTGTAACGGTAATTGGGCTGAACTCGAGTTCAAGTGTGCAATTTATTGATCTGAAATGACGACAAATTCATTAAGATATTGTTTAACTGTTTGATATTACAAAAGTGTGATGGACAGCTAGATATTTAATGCAAATAATTATACCAAGCATAGTGATATTTTAGACTCAAAGATTAATTTTTCTACGCTCTGGTAAGAAAATAAATCACTCCATATTTTTTGAACATGTCGAGTTTGTCTGAGATGGAACTGATCTCTTTCTTCTAGGATAACTATGTTTGTTGTGTCAGATATGGATATCTAAGTATTCCTCACGGGGAATTTGAAAAGAATATGCCCGACCATCAAAATGCTTCTCGGGTAACTTTTCCAGTCTAGTTCCACCTTTACAAATTTCTATAATAATACAAAAACTGGCCCGATTATCGCCAATGATTATCCACTGTCATTTAACTAGAACATGGTGTAAATCTGTATAGTTTATTTGATATCTACAATCATGACAATGTAATACGCCATGATTTCTTACCAAGTTTATCCACAAAAGCTATAATGTAGAACATCACTTCAGGGAGATTTCTTATACAGCCATGATGGCCCATGGGATTACGTTCCCCTTGTCATGATAGGCCTTCTGAAATCAACCCATAGGGCATCAACACATTTCCTAGACGCTTCGAATATAACAGAATGCATTTATCAGTCTGTTATGATAACGCATATGGCAGTACTAAAATACACTCTGAGAATGGCAATGACTGAATATAATTACATAAAGTGAGATTAATATGTCGGTCAAGACGAATACACATGAATTATAAGATGCTATAGAGACAGTCAAACGTTTATTTAAAAAATGATATGTATGTCTTCCCTCAAAAGAAGAGAATTACGGCAAAGTGTTATCATTTTGGAGTATAATTTTGAAATCGACACTTCCGTGGCTTCTCCTGACTGTCTGTTTTCTCACTATCACCCATTTCGAATCACGTTGCTTTAGATAGGTGAGAATAGCCACACAATGCCAATCTTGCACTCTCCTGTTCCATCTGCTTGTCGTCCGTTTCACGAGTAGAACAGAAGCTTCACACCTGCAATAACTGGATTACGGGCGCACGCGATGGTACGCACTTTAGAGAATGCATGTATAATGTACCCCCATTGGGTGCCCTTCGATGGTGGTGTGCGCGATGATGTTCTGTGCGATAATGTGCGTGGGTGGAACTCAAAAAGAAGGCAACCGCACATCTTTTTGTGACTGGCCGACTAAAAGTCATTCTGTTGAATATTTGTGTGTGTGTGTGTTTTGGGGTCTCTATTTTGGGATTAATATCAAAATTGTCTTGTGGTCTATCTAACTGTCTTATAGATGACATTAAAAAAAGAGTCCGCCAAAGGAATTCATCCAAAATGCTGTGTACTTACCGCGTTTGCTCTCTGTGACACGGTGTGATTAGATGACGTGAAAACATGACGTGAATTTTGAAAATATCTGTGGTGTTTAGCGCACTGCTTTCAATTTCTCCCCAACATGTATGTTTGACACTTTTTCGTATACGTTTTCGTATAAAGTTCGCAAAGGTTCGGTTTTATTTATTTAAATTATTAGATTTATGCCAGAGACTTGTAATAAAGATATCATGTTGGTAAATCTAGACCTCTATCCATTTGTGTCGCAGCGACAATTTGTAAAACAAGAATCGTCCTTAGATTGAGGGAGAAGAAAATCTATAAAAATAACACAGGGTATACGGTGTGAAGTTTATTGATCGAGAGATCGAGAACGCGGACAGTCATGATCGATCGATCACAGTTCTCGGGCCTTCTCCAGCTCCATCCATCCTGTTCATATAGTCTCTCATTTTAGACAGTGCAATGAGTTAATGAGCAATGACAAGGTAGAATTCGGATGATGTAAAACGATAAGCCATTCGTAATTAGTGCATGGTACAAATCACTGCGCTACCTGTTTAATAAACAACGAACACCATACTGGTGCGCGCATCATGGTGCGTACAAAATGGCAGCGAATAAAGTCTATTGTATGCGTCATGAAAAGAATCTGCGCAATCGATTGGTCCAATGCGCGTCATGTGACAAAATACAATTCCCACTAGCCTCATGCAAATGAGCAAATTGCCATGGAGGGTAATATCTGACGTCACGATCCGTGAATAGTAGTAAATAGTAGTACTATTCACGGATACTATTTAGGCGTATGACATCACACACGAAAAGTGCTACTACATGGTGACGACATTCATTTGCGCGTATCTATTGTTTTAGGCACCGACGCATGATAATGTCATCGTTACGCGTTTGATATCCGCGCAATTCATCATTTCTTCAAAACTGTTTGTGTATGTAAGTTTGCCGTCTACCAGATGATATAATGAGTAGATTTAGGCTTTAGTTCAAAGATGACGGATATAAACCAAATATAATTATACTGCCTACATTCGAGTCTCTGGTTAAAATATGGTACCCTCGGTGACGTGAAGACGACCATTTTCCTTCGGGGCTGCGCCCCTCATGAAAATAGTATTGGTTCACGTCACCTCGGGCACCATATTTTCAACCAGACCCTCTCATGACATTGTACTCGGTACAAATGATCTGTATCTGCACATGCCCAAACTGTATTTACGAACTGGCTTATTATGTGTTACCGGAGTACTGTGGTATATCAGTGAAGGCTCTTGACTCTCATCAGTGAAGTCATGGGTTCGATCTCTGCTCGGTGCTTACACCATTGGACAAGGTGTTTTACCCAGAGTCCCTCTCGACCCAGGTGTATTAAATGGGTACCTGGCAATTCAGGGGTAATAATTTCAGATCCCTCTGGTAGAGCATTATTATTACTGATAAGGCTGCCCTGTGTAAATAAGACCATATCATTATATGTTCACGTCTTATTTGATGACATAATTATACATTTAGTACGTGAGTGTAATTCGTTTCTTTCATTACTTCTAAATGACCCCGGAGAAAAACCTGGATCAAAACCATTGACAAAGAGGATGGGCAGTGATACCGGTGAATGGTGATCAGAGGAGTATCAGAGGTGAATAGGTGGCAATGGTTCATAATGCGGTATCGAGAGAAAGACTGCCGTTCGAGGAGAGGCGTAAATTTCATAACGATCGATATGCAGCTGTCAGTGGATCTTATTGTGACCAATATGACAAGGTTCAAGGTCATTGATTGTTTCAAGATAGCACTCAGATAATACATTATAGTTCATGAATGCATTTGTTAAAATCATGCATAAAAGTAAAGCTAAACGTTAGCATCTACTGAGCGAGCCGCTATATTTGTTCATAAATAGTCTACAAATATAAACTGTCATGAGAGGGTCTGGTTAAAAATATGTTTCCCGATGTGAACTTGAACCAAGACTATCCTGTTTATTTTCATGAGGGACACAACCCCGAAGGAAAATGGTTTTCTTCACGTCACCGAGGGTACCATAGTTTAACCAGAGACTGGATTGTGGGCAGAATATATTTAGTTTATATCCGTCATCTTAATCTTACATCCGCACACGTACGTACACAAACAGTTTGAAGAAGGGATGAACTTGCGCAGATATCATAACGCGTCGGTGCCTAAAACAATAGATACGCGCAAATGAATGTCGTCACAATGTAGTACGCACTTTTCGTGTGTGATGCCATGCGCCGTAAATAGTATCCTTGAATATTACTGTTCACCTGTTCACGGATCGTGACGTCAGATGATACCCTCCATGGCAATTTGAGGCTTGTGGAAATTGTATTTTGTCACATGACGCGCATTGGACCAATCAATTGCGCAGATTCTTTTAATGACGGATATAACATCGTACATAAGTTGTATACAACATTATTTCCATCCAGTGAATGGATACTTATCGGGGATTCGAACCCGAAACCGTTGGTTTAAAGCACCCTTGCTAAAGTTGTGTTTTGCACTTTGGAGTAAGGAACCTCGCTGGTATTTTAATGATGTTATCTTAGGGGGGTTCTGTAAGAATTTGAGCGTAGATTTGAGTGGGCAGTGGTTCACCATTAAATTTATTGGAGGAAAAAAAAAGATTTAGAATGTGATATGCTTTAGATTTGTAGGCCGCTTCATTATTTGTTTTATAAGCAGTGCATTATCGTAAAAATCTATACTTTTTAGCGTCAGTTTTAGGACTAAGATGGCAATTGCCCCGAGTTGGCAGGAGTGGGTTGTCACGGGGCACGCGAACGATTCGCGAAGGATGCGTATTTAGAAAAAATGTCGGAGAAGTTTTTCTCCGAATGTGTCGCGACAATGGAGCCGTAAACCATTCTTTCGCAGTTGGTGCGTCGTTCTCAAAGCGTATGTGCGAATGTTCTGTGTAGCGTTGCCAAACTATGGCTAATCCACATAATTGCACGAAGAACACGCGACTAAAATGCGAACGTGAGTTAATCGGTCTCTTCGTGAATAGTTCGCTGTCTAGTCGTAGTATGAAGTCAGACAGCTCGGTGTTTCCAGTATTTTTCAATATGGAGGGGCTTTGGTCCATTGCTTGATTTATTGGTTATTTGCTACCGGTGACATTTTAGATTAACCATTTAATTGGTTAAAAGAATAAAAGATTTATAATAACTTTAAACTTTTCTAAAGATACTGATAACAAGCGTGCTACGAATTTCGAATACGTGCAGACATGTGATTGCCTATCAAGCGGCAGTTTTGTGGCAAGGTAATGACAGATTAGCTTCAATCCGGTTTGAAAATGAACCAATTATAACCAATGATTCTACGGCTTAACCACACGCGACTAAACGTCTCCTCGGATTTAGTATGACATCAGTGACATGTATGGTATTTTCTGAAGCAGCTACTGAAACATAACATGACCTATAGTGAGACATTAAGGATATTTTTGTACAGACGATTTATTACTTATTGTACAGAAGATCGGTTGTCAAATTTGGGTTTTGCTTTGCTTTGTTTTTTCTTCTTCTCTCTTTTTTTTATAGTTTCCATTTTCCATGTATTTTTACAATTAAACTCATGTTACCAAATTAAGTTTTTTACATATTGATGATTTTGATAGATGCCATGGATGTGATGGACTTTAATGGTTATGTGAATCCACCTTTTTGCGGTATTTTGCCAAACACTATTAAACATTGTTCTAAGTAACCGGAACATAACCTTTCTAGTATTGAAAAAAAAATTATATATATATAAGTAATTTTGTCTCCTCCCGTTTTGAATATGAAGTGGATAGAAGTTAGGGTAAATGTGACACACAAGATAGATTTTAACATGGGTAAATAAACATGATTTCAATAAAATTCATTGAAATTTACAACATTATTAATATAAAAAAAGCAATACATTTTAACAAGTCATATCTATTAAGTATTGAAGATCATTTATCCCATTAATTTCTTACGATCAAATATTGAATTTCGATATTATGATTCCAATCAATATAAGTTGCAATGGTTAAAAAAGGATCACACACCCAATATTCAACCTCCCACTTCTCTGTTCATGCACACAATATGTGGTTTTCTAAATTTTTATTTCAATAATTGAAATGGAGAACAAGAATGGTAAAACTGAACTTTAAACTTCCACAAACAGTTACTACATCTCCAAGCAAAGAAAAACTAACGTCTGTACAGACAAGGATTGAGTTGAGGTTGAGTGTTTCCATCAGTCCTTAGTGGTCCTCCCGAAATTTCGAAATCATTTTTGCCCAAAGAATTTTAAATACGAAGGTACTGTCCTTTATAGCACATCACCCTGCCATGAAAAGAAAAATAACAATCGCAATGCAAGGGCTGGCCTTATTTCCCGACGGCCACTTGTCAGGCATGGTTGCATCAAGCATCCGCTCCAAAATATTGTTTGATAAAATACTCAAGGCTCCCCTAAATCTCTTTTCGATTTCTTCGTGTTGGCACTAGACGCAAGAGACAACATGGAATAATGGGAGGGATGGTTCCAGAAGTGATGATGATCGACAGTCCAGTCCCGTCATCAACATCTCAATGAGACTTGCAAACATCGGCAATAAAATATTGGTGTTTGTTTTAACCCTTGGCGTATTTACCTGTTCCTACCGTTTGACCCGATTGCGCCTCAAACTTGGTTCCCGATGGGCCCTTGACGGGGTCTGTTTCCACGGGCCCGTTCCTTGGCGTCCCATGCGTAGTGGAGTACGCACGCAACTCGCCTGGCGTATATTTATGGTGTACGAAAAATGTGACAGCGCCAAGAGTCTCCGCATCACGTCAAAGTCCACCGGATGCCATTCATAAACGCTTATGTGTAGGTAAGGCAGTGTGTATAGACCTTTATGCAGGGAAGTCAGTTTTATAAGATTTAAATTTGGCAGCATCTTTTTCTTTCACGACCTTTCCTTTATTCAAAATAGCCCGGTGCACAATTTCGCCACGATCTTGTGATTTTTGACAAGGTAATGGAATTTCATCCGAAGGCTGTATTACATCCAGACGCTTTATCTGCTATATTTCCGATATTATTTCAATTCCCAAAAGCTAATGACGAAAACGGTCTCCTGAACAAAAGCTTGAGGTGCATCTGCTGCACTAATCGTAAAACGTCTTGCTTGTTCCTTGCTTTACATCAACAAATATAATGATATATAGCAGTTATATCAGATATTTACTGTTTTTTTTTTGTATTTCAAGTATTGAATTGAAGCGATGGGGGGGGGGGGGTTAAATAGTTATGAGCGGCTCAGAAAATGGAACAGCTGCTATGATAGTGAAGTTGTTGAACTTCACTTTTAAAATTTCTATAACCGTGACGACTTGTGATTTGTGGATCAAATACAACCAACAACTTAGATTTTTTTTTTTTTTTTTTTTTGCCCTTTAGCATGTTTAAGATGATGTTATGAATGAGGCTTTATATTTCTCCAGGAACGTAAACTTCACGAATGTTGCATATGAGAAATATAGTTTTACTTTTTTATTTCCAGACCTGACAAGAGTACAATTATTAAGTAGTGTAAATGAAATTTAGGATTACAATTATTATCAGTCAAAAAAAAAAAAGCATATGTGAATATGAAAGACGAATTAACCGTTTAAGATGATGGAGGTCGACAGTATACAAGTTGTGTTCCCTGGCATGCCTGTTGCGTGTATGAAATAACACGTTTTTGCTAAAACGGTATTTTTACCCGTTCCCTCGAGGCTTCTAGCAATTAACAAATTATTATTGAAGGTCATATTACAATGTTTCTATGAATGTGGGTATCATATGAATTATGTTCGTGCCACCTATGCAGGAAATGTTGGAGAGCCATAGCTGAAAATCTTCCCCCGGCATGTTGGTGTAGAGGTGTCTTTCATCACCTTCTCGGCGTCTGTTTATCATGTAACATCAGTCTGCAATGTAATCGGTGCGATTGATTGATACGAGTCTTCCACATTCTTAAACATTAAGCAAGGCGACGATAAAAGTATCTATATGTAATTTTATGATTATTATGGCTTTCAGAAAAACGAATAAAATTGTGATAAATTGCACTTGCATTCTTGGCAAGGTGAAGAATGCACAGTAATAGCAAGATTTCTGTTTCTGCTTTTTGTAATTTGTTTACATTTTCTGGTCTAAGCAGTTTCTTAGATTTTTTTACTTGTTAGTAGAATCATAGCAAAGGCCCAGCTTTCATGTACTATTTTTTTTGTAAGAATAAGTCTCATTGAAAGAATGATGTAAAAAATTTTTAAACCATTGTCGGTTTTAAAGGTCCAAAGCTTATACTTAATCCATATCTTTTTATCTAAGAAAAGTTTATCCTCCTTGTTAAAGATAAAATGGCCTCATGAATTCTAAACTTTGATAGTTTAAAGTATCATTTTTCTTATCAAGGTGAACGATATTAAAAGGAGCCATTATCACAAAGCTTTTTATGAAATTGTAGTTGTGAAACATCATTTTAATATGGGTTGGTGACACCGAAAGGGTTAAGCTGTCTAGCAGGCCGTCTTGGACTTTTACCCCCTCCCTATGTAAGACCAGAATGTATGGCTTCTATGTTTACCGGTTCACACAGCTATGTGATGATTTGCTTAGATATGTCTGACTATGACACGGTAGCTTGTCACATGAAGACAAATTCGTTTGACGTATGTTATGGCTGAATGTGCGAGGTGGATATAAACCTTTCTCACGTTGTTAATCCATCATCGTTACGTGTTTTATAAAGGGAACGGGGATATCGAACGGGATTTGTGGAATGGGGTAGGAGGAGAGGGATTCGTAGTGTAAGTCAATGGTGGGAGGTTGAAGAGACATTCACACATAGGAAAGAAAAAGTGTCTTAAAGGCTACCAATCACCTAAAAGATCATTTTGTATAAGGCTATAGAATGTGTCAAATCAGAATTTGAAAAACTTCACCTTGCATTCTATCTATGGGTTAACGGTTAAGGAGTGTGAAGAAAATAAGGGATAACATAAATAGATAACCTAAAATGCAATTTCTGCCTACATGTTGTTTGCCAAAATCCGATCCAGTGTCTCGTGGGGTTAAAAAAAATTAACATGCCGACTTCTAGTTAATGAATGATCTATCAGGTCCATCACGAAGAATCCATTGTTTCTTTAACCTTTATTGGAGACTCTGTTTTTGAGAAACATCGTGGAGGAGTATGTATCACCTTTTTTTTTTTAATAAACTGCATATCTCTGCTTTATAACGCTATAAATGACGGTGATAAAGTGTGTAGGGGTTGTCGTTGATGAAAAACGTGTTGACAGGGGAATCGATCTCTTTGGCGTGACTAGATTATTTCGAGAAAGGAACTTTCGTAAATTGACATGTTGGCTCCGGTCCTAATTTATATACATCAAGTTTAACCCTTTCAGGACAGGAATTATTAACGGACTAAATTGATCACATTTTGTTCTTCAAATTGGCAACAACAATATTTTAGTTTTAGTGCTACATGGTTCTAATAAAGTGTAATGTCTCTGAAAACAACATACATGGTTGCGAATTTTGTCGAAAAGTTGAAAAATTGCCAATTTTGATTTAAAAACAATGATTTTGAACCTTTAAATGTGTTGCCAATTTAAGGATTTTAAAGCTTATTTTCGTTTTTAAAATTCCTGACATCAAACGCAATATGGTCATGCAACAAACATGGACGTAGTATTGTGCAGAAATTTTTTGCTCTTTCTACTCATGTATCTGGTATATTTTTTTTAAAAGCTCATAATCAAAAGTTATTGAGCCAAACCACAAAATGTGGTCAATAAATTGTCTCGAAAGGGTTAAACCAGATGAATACATGAAGTTGAAACAGGTATTTGCTTGCCCATTGTATACCACTGGTGCTACCTCTAAAGTTCAAACAGTATTTTTTTATTAAATGATAGTTACCGAAAAGCGGCAGGAAGTTCTCCACTAAACGGAGTACACAGGACATCCCAGTTGTTTCTAAAAATATTCTTAACGTGCTGGAATTTCCCACTCAGGTCGAAGCTTACCTTTCTTAACCTAACTTAACTGCCATATGTCGGGCTTTGAGCAATGTGTTACATTAGTACAAAGAGGTTTAAATGACGGTTTCCTCAACTATTTTGTGAACATACTTTGTGCTGCCTACATAATGACGATGGAATTGAAGGGCCATAACTAAGGTAACATCCGCAGTCATTTTGATTCAATGGAGCTAAGAATTATGCGAGTTTAATAGCTCGACGAAAACATGCAATCTGCGCTTGGGGGAGACATGAATGTATTATGATGAAGTAGAGGGTTGGGAAGTGGGTATTGAAATGGAAGACGTTGAAGCATGTACTCTCGGGAAACAATCAAGTTTCATTCGAATGTTTTTCTCTTCCTGTTATTTTTTTTGTATTGGACACCACGTACCGTCCCTCTTGGAATGTAACTTCACGCTTTCCTTATATTCCATCGTGCTCCCAGACGGCTGCTTCCTCCCCGCTGGTTTTCTAATGGCAGGTGCTCAAGCAGGCGCCGATATGGAAAATATGGGGGGGGGGAGTGGGAGAGGAGAGAACTGCTCAAGATGTGAAAGCGAAATAAATAAAGTGAATTAAGATGAGCAGACCGACGCACGGACTTACTCTCTATACAGACGGTGTGGTAGGGTATATAGGGAGAAAGAACTGAACAGCGCAGGCTTATGAATGATAGAAAGTAGCGAACGATATAAAAGTAATGATTATAATAGAGAGAGGAGAGAAAGAGAAAGGGAGATGATGTGGCCTGGGCCCTGTTTCATAAAACTTGTCATCAATGACAAGTTGCAATAACTGTTATAAGTTACTGAAATCCTTGCATCTGATTGGCTGAGAGCAAATTTGTCTGTAAAAATCACCGACAAGACACTTGATGAAATGCCCCCCAGGAGAACGTACTGCACTACTATTCACGTGTGCATGGTAACGAATGAACATACTAAAATGATGGAGAGTTCGAAAAAGAAGGGCATTGGTCATTAAGACTAAACATCTGCATAATCAAATAAGGAACATGGATTAATGCATGCGCATTGATCAGATAAACATTAAAATGGTACCCTTGCTAAATGAGATTTGAAAAGAGTGATTAATATAAGTTTTGCCTTCAAGAGCAAACGTGGAATGTTTGCAGCCAGTATTAAAGAAATTAATTAAACGATTTTGGAACACAGTTACTGTACTTCCTGTTTCTGGAAGAATGAGGGAATCAGGGAAGTGCAAACGTTATCATGATGTTCTCTCGTCTGGTCTAAAATAATATATCTATATTATATATTTCATGAAAACATAAAAACCAGACGGGTCAAAATATCTCAAATATATCACGTATTACCACATGAAACGAATAGCTCTGGGGATCATCGAAAAAAGTACCCTACTGAATACCTCAGACGCTAGACGGATAAACGGAGTGTACATTTACCTGGCTCGGAAACACTATTCCGACGGTATCCTTCAACCTGTTCCCGCCTCTGAAAGCTTTTAGCGTAAAACGACCCCGACTTCTCGGGTTTCTCCTCTAAAAGCAAACGCTCCCACATGGTACCCCAGTCACACGGCCAAACCGATTCCAAACTGACCAGTTATTAACCATTCGGGGCAATCTAGTATTCTGTTCGGTCTGTTATCGATGTGGTGTCGACGTCGTTGGTGTGACCGGTGTATAGCACCACTTGCCCATGCTGCTGTATTAGCACTGGACGCGGGTGAATGAAATGAGTTGATGCGGGCAGTGATAAGGCGATCTTTTCTCCTTTCTAGATGTATCAGGTTTAACGAAGGTTGATTCCTTTCAACCAGTCCTTCTTGTGTATATCCCTAAATTTGTATGTACTATATCATATTGGGTTCCAATGCAAGCGATAGAGGTGCAACAACTTCAAAAGAGTGACGAAACTATTGCAAGACACACTTTATCGGTTCACATGTAGACATGTATCATTTATAGGTTTTGTTTTTTTAATTTATTAGAGTTAGCAGCCTCTCATAAACATAATATGCGTAGGAGAATACACATAAAAAAATATGTGTATGTGTATACAGGGAAATGAAATAAACAAATAGATTGTTTAGTATTTACAATGTTCCTGGTAATGAAATAATGATAATTACGAAGCAGAATAAGCTCATGTTTAATTGCCTTTATTACAACATCATGACACATTAAAGTGAGATTTTATCACAATGCATGCATATTCTTTCCTGAATTTAACCCAAAAAAAAACGTAGTACGCATATTAGTCAATATTGAATAAGAATGTCAAAATTAATTGAGTATATCAATATGTCGTCCTTTTTCGGGTAATGAATGGAACACGCTTATATCTAATACAGTGACTTATCGCGATAAAACATACTTCAGGAAGACATACCATATTATGAGTGTTATTCAGTGGTGTTCGCAGCGTATTTAGCACATCAAAAAGACCTCAGAAGTTGATGTGAAAATATTTATTGTGCTCAAGTGATTTGTTTTTACCTACCTTTATATTTGCCTGAGAATTTTTATGAATTTGAATTATCTTTAAAGTTTAATTATTTCGCATATTTCATGCTTTAAATAAAATATCGACTGCGTCTTTCAACGTTAATGTCTATACGCTATCTTCAGAAGATGTGAAAGTATTGCGGGGCTTATAAAGTTTATTTATTGTAGATTATGATTCTGTTGGCAAAAAATGAAAATTACCCCAAGATTGGAAAAGGGGTGGACAAGATTATATGGTTGCATCATTAAGCCACCCCCTCTTTTGAGGAAAGTGCCCTCTTCATACGTTTTTAAACTTGTATTTGAACCCACTTTGTTTTCCCAGTGTCTAACTTAGTTCTGTATATCCCCCTCTCTCCAAACTTCCTATCTCTCTCTCTGTCTGTCTCTCTCTCTCTCTCTCTTTCTCTCTCTCTTCGAGGGTCTATACATGTGTGTTTTTAATGATATCTGAATATATATTGCCCTATTAAGATGGGAAAGGGGAAATGCATGGGCTATAAATACCAACGGGAGAGACACATTCGCGCACTATTCAATGTTCGCTGTAGCGTTAACGCATTCCCATCAGATCTCCCCGAAATCCGTCTTCGCGCCTATCTCTTCAAAGATATATCCGCTGCCACGGTGAAATCCAATCGAGCTGTCAGATTCTTTCTGCAACTCGAACCGAAATCCAGCTCGGAGCGAAACATCTGCGATTTAAAAGATAATATTCGTATTGATCAGAAAACTGTAAAAATACGAGTCGGAGTCACCGCTTCCATCGCTTCCTGTGAGGTTGTCTCTCCACGACATATAATCTATAATAATCTTCCACTGGTGACGTGATTGTTTGTGTGCACTTGATTGTTTGATAGATAATATAAAAGATTAATCTGGAAACCAGATGATGTTTTCCATGCACCTCCCCCCCCCCCCCCCCACTTATACGTATGTATCTAAAACTAAATGTGCATTATATTCGTTACCTCCGCACAACCTCTCTCTCTCTCTCTCTCTCTCTCTTTCTCTCTATTCCTCTCCTTTGCCCCCTCTCTTCTTTTTGCTCTTGCTATCTTTTCGCACACAACATTATGCATGGGGGGGGGGGGGTAAATCTCGATCTTGGATTATTTGTGTTCATTATTTTCCTTGAGTTTTTAATATCTCTTTTTATGATTAAGATAGAACAATTTCTAAAAATCCATATTTGTACCATGCTATTGCTTAAAGGGAGCTCGGATTTTTATACACGCATCACCTGCGAATGAAAGATTACAACAGAATTATTTTTGGCTATGCCGCACAGCGTATATTTCTTCATGATACTTTTTTAAGGCTGCTCTTTTCTATGAACTTGTTATCAAAAACACATAGAATGTAATTCTATCAAGACAAGAGCTCATCGTACGTCTATAGATATGGTTTAAGTATCATGACGAATCATCAGAAGTGGATAGTTTGTCATCATGAAGGCGAATGTGTGAAAATGGGGATTGATATTGAACAAAGATCAACTCTTTACTTTGTTTATGACATTTCATATTACTATATTTTGGGAGGGGGGATGTCAAAAAGTAACTGATGGCCTTTCATCTGATATAAAAACAATTACCGAATAATTATCAATGACTTTAGAATTTATTTGCACCAATATGTTTTTTTTTAAATAACATTTATTACGAGGATACCAAATAATAATGTATATACATGTATATATATATATAACTCTCTTCTGGATTTCGTTTTGCTGCTGTATTGAGTTTATTACCAAACAGGGCCTCATGGAAGACCACCTCTATTGGTGAAAATGTGCTACCGTGTATGAATATCAGTAATCAATCAATAAATAAATAAATGTCATTAATGGTGTGGCTAGATTGTCGAAGCAGAAAAGACTTAAGCCGAAGGGAGAGAAGGTGATATTTCTGAGTTCAGTTATGATGAGGATGTAATGGGGAAATGAAAATGCAATGAAAGCAGATCATATACATACTGCATGTATGCATAAATGGAACGTAATTATCTGAACTAAAGTGAATAATATTAAAAGAACAAACTGTGAATGACAACTAAAAAACAAGACAGGCAGGATACAGATAATGCAAACGGACACGGGAAAGCAAAGAAGGAAGACAAAAAGAATGAATGATGTAAAAACAAGAAAACAAGAGTAGAACAGATGAAATGAAAAAGGAAAGATACGCTGGCGTATAATTCTACACGCCTTCCGATGTTGTTACAAAGTGAAACATCTATTAAAGGCATCTGATAGGCGAGCCGCGTGCTTGGGCGCCAAAAGGCGGAGAACTTTTTCATCCGCGGTTATTGATCGATCACCGGAGATCCTAACATCGATACAACTTTGTTATCTTGTCGTCTGCTACAAGAAACCAAATACTTGCATTCTGTCGAAGAACTTTCGTGCTTTGCATATTGAAAGCAAACTGTAAATGCCCGTTAAATGTGGCATTGCGCTGAAATTTGGTAAATAATGTTCAATAAGTACACTTTTTCTAAGGCTAATTTCCAGGGGTTTTTTCAGCACTTACATGTTCTTTTATTAGCTCGACAAGCACGTAAAAGAGAAGAAAACTCGAGGATCTATAATATATTATTTGATTTGCTTATAATGTCCTTCCGCCTTGTATGAAATTGTGGTCTGTGTCGGTTTTACGCCGTAGAAAATAACGTAATAACATTTCACAAGTTGTGTCTTGATAACCAATTTCTTGCAACGAAATCTGAAGATGTAAACGGTTGTCATGAAAAATTAAAAAGGCACTGGTGACCGCAGTGCGTCAGTTATCGTTTCGAATTACAGAGAAAGAGAAGACCAGGATAAAGCTACATATTAGAGAGAGAGAGAGAGAGAGAAATGGATGTAAAAAGAGCCACACAGAGTGAGAAAAAAAACAAGCGCAAAATTCATCTTTCCGGATGAGAGACTCCTGACTTCTTTATTTGTTCTTTGTCTAGATCCTTGCTATAAAAACTTGTTATTATGCATGAGTGATGAATTCAACATTGGTTCTTTTTAGTGAGTAGAAAAATCTTTTATGTTGGAAAAGGTTTCCTTTTTAAGATTCAACTTTTAAATCAAATTGAAGTTAAGAAAAGGACAATTTTTCATGCATAAAATATTGCCTATCATCCAATTAGCCCATGATGACATAGGTTTTCATTTTCCTTTACTCTGTTGAAGATGGCTTTATTTTCATTCCATATGCATCTCCAGTTTTGTCTTGTGTCAAGTTATCGAGGACGTGGTATCACAACGGCTTTAATTTGATTATCTCCAGGTATCTCGCCAGTTTACAGCTTATACCGCAATTACACTGCCAAATGGACTCCAAACGGACCAATAGTCGACAAAACCTTGGCATTCGAATGAATGTCGTTTTTGTTTGGTCTATTGTCGGTCTGTAGTCGATTTCAGAGGTGTGACCGGGCTAACATCGGGGCAAATAAACAGGGTCACATTTTTTTTCGAGAATCACCTTTCCACCAGATGCGTTCATCATTCCGTTGCATGCGATCTTTATACATTATCGGGGAGGACAGCTATGGTGCCGTACCCAAGAAAGACCCAGACAGTTTCCTGACTTTGCTATAATATGAGGCGTCACTGCCTTCTACCTGCCATTACGAATATATCCCCATCGCTAACATACCGATAAATCGTATACACGTACGTATGGGGTTCATACCAGTAACGAACGGGGTCGGAAGCTGCCTGCTGCATGGTTAATTAAAGCAGAGGGATCGATGTTTGATGTTCTCATGAACTTGAGAGCTGGTGGGAGATAATTATCTGTAGGTTAAAAGAAAAAACATGTGTGCCATTAATAAAAACCGCTCAAAACCTTTATCTGAGCATGAAACGTGAATGACTCCGCTGCATTTACACAAATTTCATCATGAACTTGAAAGCTTGTATAAGGGAAAGCCAGCTGTATGCTAGAAGAAAAAAAAAGCACGTGTAAGTCGGCTGCCTGCAATTAGGCCATTAAAGCCATGTATTTTCAATAGCAGCAATGGGCTTTCTGCGGAGAAGCGATGCGATCCACTTTAAAATTATTAAAATCTTCCTCACACATGTAGGATAAAATCAGTTAATGCTACCGCTTAATATAGACCTGAATCTCAGCTGAATGATTACCAGCAAAATTACCGGTCACTACCTGGTCAAAAAATTCTTACAAACCATTGCAGATATCTGCCCATTTGGAGAAATGACTGAAGGAATATGCTTAAACCGCCACAGGAGGTACATGTACACACCTGGGGTAAAATGTCTCACCAATTAAGCATTAAAGAACAACGATTCAGCAACTGAAATAGATCGAGACCAAAGAATTACACGGATGAGTTGTTAAGTATTGTATTGTTTTGTTTAGCAACAATATTAATAGGAAAATAATGAGAAATCGGTATTATTTGTGAGCCTGGTGCAATATACAAACTGTACAACTTGAATATCGTCCAAGCATCAGACAGATAAAATACATTAGATATTTGGTACTTGGAGTCTTTCTGTTCTCTTTAAGTACATTTTAAAACCAAAATGACCAGACTCCAATGAATTCAAAATGGTTGTATAAATAATGAATTGAATCAAGATCGTCAATTTCTCCATTCTTCCTCTTCCACTGTTCTCTGTCCATAATTGGGAAAAGACATTACCCTGACTAACATTTTCTCCAATGTGCTGATGCAAATAGTACAGTTAAGGGCATCGACAAGCAAGCAGTCAGAATTCGGAAGGTAAAGAATGAAATATGACCGATGTAAGAAAAGGAAGAGTCTGTCTGCTCGTCGGACAAAAAACTCCGGAAGCTGCGAGAGAAGAGCGCTTCATGGGAGCCTGGAATTCTCTAGCCGTCCGGATATTTGTCCTTCTAAACGAGCGCACGCAAAATCATTATCAATCAGCGAAAAATCACTTCTGGGGAGAATTGACTTCACTCGAGCAAACAGAGCGATTTTTTTTTTATTATGACGATGTAAGTTATGGAATGGGAAACGGGTGGACTGCAGATGGACGAATTCGAAAACAAGGACAGGACGGGGATCTGGCTTAACTTACTATTTGTACAGATTTTTAAAAGGAAATTTCGAACACATTTCGGAATAGGGGCAATAGAAGAACGGCGGGAGAAAAGGAGAGAACGGGAGCAGATAGAGACATTAAAGTGGCGTTAAGATTAAAAATGATAAAATCTTTTTAGACCAGAAATTCTGCTCTTTGGAAAAGCCTTTCTTCACTTCCTGAAACAGTTGCAACCATCTCCTTACATTAGAGATGCGTCTAAAAACCAAGAGAACCTACTTGTTTGACATTGCAATCCACCTTTTCTATTATGCCCACATAACTATAATTAACAAAATTTTGTTATTGAGGGATATGTATAGAAGACCAAACAGTATATTATGTTATATTTTTGAGAAAAGGCTATACTTTAAAGACAAAAAACTCTTTTGTTGGAGAGGCTACGTTCTTTCCTAATGGGTATCAACACCAACAAATTGACCAAAAATAAGTAAGGGAATGACGTGAAATGGATGCAGCTTTTGATAATATTGAGGATTACCTGAAAGCCGCATATGTTAATCGCATAACCCGTCTGTCGACTGCTGAATACAAACTTCCAAATGGCATGTTGTTGATGGTGTCTCCTCACAATCTCAGTACCACTGTAATAGCCTCATCGTATAACAGTCGGTCGAATTCTGTTTAATTCAACCTAAAATTTCAGAGGTCCAGACTGCTATGTGCAAGAACAACATTGCTTTGCGGGCCAGACCATAAGTTAACGGAGTGGGGGGGGGGGGGGTGTCGCCTCTGGCCCGAATTTCAATTTTCCAGTCTTTTAAATTATTGCGAGCGAGCAAGCAAAACTAAAAATTAATTACTTCGTTAAAAATCTCATTTTGTCACAAAATACACAATATAAGTCGTAAAAATAGTTTGCTTTTTTGGGCGCCTGGCTGCACGAATATGAGGATATTTAGGCCCATCACTGACGTATAATGCGGATATTTGGGCACCTCGCTGCCTGATTACAAGGTGGTGGCTGCCTCAATATCGGAACACTTAAATTCTTAGGGGGTTGCAGCCCCCACCCCTTCTCCCGCCTCGTACGTACGCCTATCTGCATGACCCTGCTAATGAATCCAACGTTGGCACACCACATCCATTACACGTGGAGATGAGAGACCTCGTCTGTACCATAAACTATCAGAAGGACGCAACTCCAATATCGCGCAAATTTTACTTATTAGATATTAAAAGGATACAAGAGCATGTCTTAACATTGAATTCGTAGACATATTATGCGAAATGAGTATACCTTTCTAAATCAATACACATCATACTGGTCTTTTCACAATAATCAAAGATTTTTAAAAAGGTACTCTCATACTAGAGTTTGATACAACTCAGACGTCACTTGCTACTTTTATTTCAAAGTAGGGCAGTAATGTTTATGTTAGGAAAATGTGGCAGATTACTCATGACTGTTTATATAGCTGGCTCTCCCATTAACATTTTCTTTTCATTCCTGCTTTTCAAGAATAATTACTATCGAACCTCGAACACAATGAATGGAGGCGCCAAATACGGGAAGACGTAGCCAGCTAGACGACCAATTTTCTTTGAAAACGCCATTGGATTTAAAATGACCAACCTACCAATATGTAAACAGTTTATTTCATCACAGATGTATTATACGATCAGAACCCTTTTTATAATAGGTTGTAAGCTATGGGCTATTTCACTAGTAATTCTTTTAATCATATACTAGTATCTATTAAGTGGTAGAGCAGTGGTGTCATAACTTGGAGGTCTTGGGTTCGAAACCAAATCGAGTGGCTATTGTCTGTTGGCAAGGTATTAATCCTCAGTTTGTCTCTCGAAGTTGAGGTGTAGGTGGCGGCTTAACTGCAAGCATGATATGTTTGTTTTCTTTGAGAGAGGTAAAATATATCATTAGTCAGTGATAATTATGCCAGAGTTTAAATTCAGATGTTTCCGTGGCGAGAAAATAGTGCATATCAATTTTTTTTGCCAGTCTAACAAAAATATCTGTTTAATATTCAGAATGTGTAAGGGGAGAATAAATCTATAAAAGCTTACGTAAGCACTCAATAATTTACTCGGTAATGAAAATGATTTTGTTGCTATGGCAGCAAATAAGTAATGAAGGACACTGTAGGCCCTGGGAACGTATAATGTAACGGCGCTTGAAATGTAAAGTTAAGTTAAATTCCTGGGTATAGTTCCATTGGGAAGAAAAAGAGATCATGAGTTTCATTATCTGTTAAGAGTAGATGATAGGATCAAACAAGACAAATCATAACTCTGATATTGAATGATATACATGTATTCTTTGTAGAATATGAAAAAGGCGATGAAATTTCAGTTGTTTATTTCGACGTGTCGTACTCGTCGCACTGCGGAGCGTGCATACTGATGAGATCTCAAACCATTGAGGTATTTCATCAAACATAGAAGCTTACGTTTTATTGCTTACTTTTTCATTTCTCTGCTGCTTATGTTTTGTTAACTTGAGAATAATGTCAATATTTTCCAATATAAATAATATGAAAAAATAAATATAGAATATTATACGCTATTTTACAAACTTTACAAGAAATTTACTTGATATTAATATGTCGATCAAACAGAGTGAAGTCTTGGAGCTGGAAAAGAGATCAACTTAAACGTCTGATTGTTTCAAATCAATAAAAACAGGCCAGCCGTCATCTTGGCAGCGGTGTAGACACGGAAAGAAATACAACCCCATTTGGGCTGAGATGAAAATAAAGGGTGCTCTAATCTGTATTGGTAAGACGGGATGGTCCCCTGATTTGTCTTAATCAGGTGAGAATTCACCAGATAGCTTGGGAGACGACGTGAGCGTGGTCATTCCTAGACTTGGGGCAATTAGGACGAGGGAGTTGGACCATTTAAGACGACGGGTACCCCCCGATATACTATCTCGCCAGCGCTCAAAATGGGTTAATCCGTTGGATGTGTTGGATTGGAAATAGGTCAAGAGTGAAGAGTGGAGGAGGAGGGTGCTTGGGAATGGGAACAGGGGTGGGAAAGAGGAAGAGGGACGATGTGAAGAAAGAAGAAAGATAAGTTCTGAAGGTACGCTAGGGCGAAAGAAGAATAGAAAGTAAAAGAGAGAGTTGATCCAAAAGGATATACAACAACGTCATACACGGGAGAAATAGAGAGAGGGGGAGAAAATGAGAGAGACAGGGAGAGAGGGATAGGGAGAAAGAAAGAGAGACCCTGCTGAGTCAAAATAATTGGACTGTTTCATTTAGTTCTTTTCCCAAATGAAACTGATTAAGACACCGTGTGTCGTGGAACTTAATTTCGTTCAGAATCTATCTGGCTTCACACAATCAAAATGATTGTGCGAATTAAAACAGTGCAATTTAAAGGAGAATGAAACCCTGGGGAAAATCAATTTTAATGAAAAGAGATGATAGATAGAAGCAATTTAAAAAAAGTTCTATCAAAATCGGTTACGCAATGAGAAAGTTATGAAAGTTTGAAAAGTCTCAATTTAGTTTCTATTGCGATCCTCAAATTGGCAATGTTGCTTCAAAGTGACAGGTTTAGTAGTACAACTCTCCGTATGTTTTGTACACAAAATTTCATATTTTTCCCATTATCTCTCAAGGTGCAGCTTGTCTCCTTCTTAGCTCAAGATATGGAAAATGTATTTGACACAACAATATGTTGAGTTCACAAAAGACAATCAGCATCTTTAGATATAATGGAGAAAATATGAAATTTTCTGTATAAAACATATTGAGAGTTCTACAACTAAAAAACCTGCCATTTTGAAGCAACATTGCCAATTTAAAGATCGCCATAGAAGTAAATTGAGACTTTTCAAACTTTCATAACTTTTTTATTTCGTAACCGATTTTGATGGAACTTTTTTTTTAATTGCTTCTCTCTATCCTCTCTTTTTATTAAAATGGATATTTCCCCAGGGTTTCGTTCTCCTTTAAAGTTTTGTATGCAGTGATCCAGTCAAGGAACAAGCACAAGAAAGAGTAGCGCTATGAGAACCGCACCCTTGACAGATAAATTATGACCCGTTTCTGGTGTCCATTGCTATATGATCTGATCATTCGCCATCAAGCATCCTTTGAAATGTCACCCTTTCATCAGCATAATTGAAATTATTGAGCTCTATCGATATTCCCATTACTTTAAGCAAAGGTCGACTACTTGATTTCTGTTCAAGTAACACCGAGGAGATCCCTAAGGATTCATAATGGAAATCATAAATAGCCCGTAACGAAGGACTAGTGCTACGTTAGAAAAAGTATATATGACCTCATCATGTTCATATAAAAATATTTCATAAAATTATTTTATAAATATTTTATAAAAATATATGCATGATCGAAATGCATGTATGTTTATATCTTAATTATTACTTATATGCTTTATGATTATTATAGTAAGATAAGATGGAAGGTGACCGTTGCTACCTCCGAGGTATTCTTCAGCAAACGAATAGCTTCATCTTATTTAACTGTAGGTCTAAGGGTTAAGTTTCACTGATTAATTTGAAAATAAAAGCAGATATGATAGCACTCCCAATATTGATAAATCCACAAAATTGATTCATTTTTCTTTGCATTGTACGTGTACTGATTTATGTGTCTGTGGATCGCGTCCTAAATTCAAATTTCCATTATGAAATTACGAAAATTGTGTCTCGTGCCAGATTTCTAATAGATGGACCGTCATTTATTTTCCATATTTACCTCATAAAAGGAACATATTTTTCTCAAATACGAAAAATGCATTCAATTTTCTACAACTCAATTTTTCCCTATTTTTTACGATGTCAGTCGAGACGTGTGATCACATTTGACTCCCCAGAGAAATGACCTAATTTTCATTGTTCGAAATAAGGTTAATTATGATTTAATGGGGTTAACCATTGCAAAGGTTCCTCCGAGCCCTCGAATGCTGTTCACCTAAATCATTAAGATATAGTTACCACAACCGACCACGAAATAATATCGTCTATATAAAGTATTTGATTCCAATAGACTTCAGTTCTCCTTCCGTACTTCGAGAGCAAAGTATGTGATTTAGAATAATTTTACGCATGTCGAGCAGAAAGATTCCGCCCAACCCATTATTCAAATGCAATTATTCAAATGTTTATGTTATTTTCATCATTGGCACGTGTGCCCTAACGCCCTTAATGGAACTTCCAAAATAGAGCAGCAATATCCAATTCCCTTCAATTATGCAGACTTCTTTTTCATGTTCGTCGCTTTCCTGCCTTTTTTATGGCGAATGACAGTCCGTCTCATCTTCCACCCAGATAATTATTTTGATAACTGCTGTGCTCTAGTGCACATTACTTTAAAACCAATAATGACAGAAACCCATCTTATAGATCGTAAAAGAATAATGCCAATAAGCTTGGATTTCAAGTTTTAGGTAATACCCATCTATTTCCATCTGATCGAGTTTATATCTGCCTCACAAGATGGGGGTGGGGAATTGTCGGAACAATTCTCACATATCGACGAGGGTATATAGATGAAGAAATGTGATATTGAATTCAAACAAATAAACATACCACACTAGATGAACAAATCTGCCATATTTGTAAGCTGTAGGCATGGGAAAACTTTTTGCCAACAACAATTACATTTTTGAAGGCAGAGGGGTTTCGCAACCCCTCCTTCCCCCCCCCCCCCCCCCCCTCCAGCAACGTCCTTTGTTACCCAATAACAATACAACCTTCCATCGCTATATAAGTGATTGGAAATAAAACACTGGATCGAAATGAGTATATAAATCCATTCCTTTTTGTCTCCATGGTCAGATGGTTTTTAATATCTCATTTTTATCATTATTGTTTGAAAGAGCAAAAAGCAAGCAAACAAACAACGAACGACTGCATTGTTTATGACATTTCGCAATCGAAGAATAGCGTTGAATAGAGACATACCGAAGCTTTTCGTCTTGCACTCATCAAAAATGAACACACACAAAAAAGCCGAAATCGGGCAATCGGACTTTACCGATTTCGCAATCTGTATCTCATCAATTCGCTTATAAAAAAGTATACGAAAAGCAGCGTTCAAATCGAGTGATAATCTTTTCTGTCTATATTTCGATATTAGCACCAGAGGGCAAGATTTCATTCACTTTACCACAATGAAAATGCATCCCTGGCCGCCCCTTTCCTATTCACTCAGTCAGCTCGCGATAGTGAAATCACTCTCCTATCTCGGTCGCCTATTGCTGCAAGCTCAATGAACTCCCACTCACCTTTCTGACATGATAGAAACGAGATATATGAGGAGATGGCCGGCCGTGAAGAGTCATGTGATCTATTTCATGTTCTACTCTATATCATTCCATGCAGGGTGAAGGAATTTTCATATCCCGAATGTTCGAGACATAGTAAAGTGTAGTTATAAATCCTGAACGCATTTCGGAGACAAATTTTCAAATCAATGACAGATAAAAATTAATGGTATATTTCCAGCCTAACCGCTCACGATGGCGGTCTCCTGCGTTCTAAATCACCTCTCTAGTTTATTGAAGAAAAAAAATATTTACATAGGTCTATTATATTCCTTATTCTTGTTTGTATGCTTTGTATTATGTTTATTGTTATTATTGTACATGATTTTCTACTTATGTAATACTTATGTAAAAATTAATTTTATCGTATTTGTTATTAGAACGCAGAAATAAAAGCAAAAAAACAAACAAACAATATGATATTAAAAAGGTTTAAGAAAATGTGTACCGCATCCAAACATCATATTATGTATGTATGATTTAAAAATCCAAGGATATGAACAGATTAATAAATATATCACTATTTGTTTATATAAATAACAGACTTTTTATTCAGTTAGCCCATTGCCTACGGGAACCGGTTGGTTCCTGTATTAAGCCTAATATAATCGGAAAATTCAGAAGTTATCGGGTTAAAAAAAAGATCTATCGCTGTTTTGTTTTTAATTTGCCTATCTACTATCATACACATGTAAGCATCCTCTGCTAAATGAAGCTAAATCAAGCATTAATCCTACTTTGCAGGATTTTGTGAAATTTTGTCACTGTTTTGTCGCATTTGTCACTATCTTGTAACTGTTCTATTTAATGTTTCTCTCGTCTAAAGTCATTATCAAAGTGGTCAGTATATTTGTGTTTTCTTCATGTCCAGTAGAGATATGTTAACCGTCTTAAGCACTTTTGTGCCCTTCAGGAACAGCACAGAGTTATGCGTATTAAGGCAATATAGCCCTTCTACTTGATTTGATTTTATTTGATTTGAATGTTTATTTATTGGTTGCTGCGTCGTATTTTTCAAAAATCAATTTCAGGCATAGTACATAATTATACTTGTTGAATGCATAATTGAATACATAATTGAATACATAGTTGAATACATAAAAAACGATAAAAGCTACTTTCGAAAAATAAACTCAAGGGTAATTTCAAAGGCCTATTGTACTGCCCATAGAAATCAGGTTCGGATTACGCCATTGTAATGTTCGCACATTTCTAAAGGTGATAGACAGGGCTATTGAAATTGCCTTCAGTTGATTTTTCGAAAGTAGTTTTTATCGTGTTAATTAACTGAATCATTATTGAATTCATAATTACATAATACATGATTAAATACAAAATTAATACATAATTATGCATACTTCTTTTTTCTTCCAATTTTATTATTGATCCACCTCCTTTGTAACGATAAGACAATATGGATTCCAGTGCAACATGTCACCTTAATTAAACACGGTACGTCACTACGCTGTCCGACAAATTCAAGTTGGATTCAAACTTTTACGTACAAGTCCCCCAAAGCTATGTAGGGAACCTCAGGTCCTCAAATCTTGACTCACGGCGGTCCTGATGGGTTAAGGGGAGGCTTCGGGGTTGGTCCGTATACTTGCTTTGTTGGTATGGCGGTGGACGAGAAAGGGCTCGAAGTAGATCCACTTTTCTTAATTATGTTCCTTGCTGGAGCTGCAGGGATGCTGTCTGTTTGATTGACAGACGCTGAATCGACTCGACTAATACATTCTGAGTCATTTACATTCGACCTGAGCAATGTTCTCCTCCTCAAACTCTCTCTCTCTCTCTCTCTCTCTCTCTCTCTCTGTCTCTCACTTTCACAGCAACTAACTTCTATTTTTCTCCTCTCTCACCCTCCATCTGCTTCTCTCTCTCTCTCTTTTATTCTATCTCTCTCACTTTCTCTCTTTCTCCATCTCTTTCTCTCTTTATTCTCATCCATCTCTATATCTCCCCCCCCCCCTTCCCATCTCCCTTCCTTCTTTCCATCTCTGTATCTTTGTATCTATATAGTCCACCATCTCTCTCTTTCCCCTCTCCCCCTCTGCATCTGTATGAGTCTCAGACTGTTATTAAAAGTCATTCCCTAATCCTAAGTTTTGTTTATATGCTTTATTTTTTAGATGTGAATTGTTATGACACTGGTTGACATAATATGCCTATTAAGTAAAAATTAGGATGTATGAACATCATTATGTTCCACTCTTTTTTTCTTTTAAACGAACACCTGTGGTCAAATTAAACGAATTCAAAGATATAGGCCAGCGAACAATCACATTCAGCTGTCAAAAACAAGGTTGCGGAAAAGCTGGCCCCTGGTCGCCATCCATCTTCCCATTATACCAGACTCTCACGCGTTCATCATCTCTCTCACTTCTTTTTTAACCAAAGGTTGTTAACCTGTAATTGTAGTCATGGCGACAGCCAAACATGAACTATTAAACAAATATTTAATGTCTGGATAGCAAATAGGAGAGAATTTTTCGACGCCCATGAGCCGCCAGTGAAATAGTTAAAGCTTGTAGGCAGAGCCAACATCCCGTGCATACAATGATCCTCTCAACATGCTTACATACTATCAGTCATGGTGGCAGTGATGATATGATCAGATGGCAGCTATCAAAAGTTAATTGATTGGGCATCTTCAGTCTTTTGTTTGGTTGCTTATCGACAGATAGCCCGGACTCACAGAATGTATTTGCTTGTTATATTTAGAGAAGTCCATCCGCACTACTGATAGAATGATTTTTAGAGTAACTCGTGAAAATAAAGAGCATAGCCAGACAATACGATGTTGAGCCGAATAAATAAAAATAGCAAATCTAGTAACTACATTTTCTTCACATATTAAAATCACGTATGCAAAGATGGAAGCTGAATATTAGAAAAGGGGATATTGCTATAGTTTTTATTGTATTCAGCCCAGCTTTTCGTCAAATTCCGTCGAGGTTCTTTGGGCGTGTTTGCCACTTTTTACAGGAGTTATTACCTTCATCAGGGCCCGTTTCATAAAACTTGTTATCATTAACAAGTTACAATAAGTGTTATAAGCTGCTGAAATCCTCGAATCTGATTGGCTGAGAGCAAATATGTCATTAGAAATGGGGCAGTCGTCATTGATAACAAGTTTTATGAAACAGGGCCTAGGTTCATCGTCTACATTGATTGTATCCAGGAGGATCAAACGAGATTAGCTCAGATTCAATTGGCCTCATTCTGATCCAATTCTGTTTCAAATGAGGATTTATAAGGGAAAGTGGCATTGAATGTAACGGGTATGTTCCCAAACTGTCTCTGAGAGCAATAAAGAGGCAATCCAATAGTGTAGAACTCGCCGATTGACTAGATGGCTAGCGGCACGTTTGAAGGAATCGATATATTGGTGACATTAGTGAGTAGGATAACGTGAAACATGGAACGTGAGGAATTGAAAACGTAGCAATGTTAAAGGTAACCTTACGTACATGTAGATCGACTCTTTAAAAAAAAAACGAAGAAAAGTTGTCACAAGGCTCGTCCTCGTGGGCTGTCTCGGGCTGTCAGTGTCTTAGGTTGTGGCCTGATTGGTGTTTTGACAATAATTTGGTAAAGAAGGTGAATGACGATTGCTAGAAATATGAACAATATGCTAATTATGGAAGAGAAAAAATAGACCGGAGATGATCAAAGAAGGCTTTGTATGAATTTCACGATTTCAAATCTAGTTAATCAACCACTATGTAACAATGCTCCCACATAATTACGTATAGGCCTAGTTTGTTTGTTTTAATCTGGTGTTTCGGACAGTCGTCGCTTTGCATACCCACTGGTTCGCTTCAAAGAACATGCTAAAGATGATTGATGATGATTTTCTAAGAACCTCCGAACGACATGCTAATTATGAAGGAGGATATAGATCAGGAGATGATCGCAGAAAGCTTTGTGTGAGGATAAGTCCATAAAAATCAACCTCTGTGCAACAATGCTCCCACATATTATATTACGCATAGGCCCTGGTACGTTGTTTAATTTGTGTTTAAATATACGTTGCTTTACATGTACATAGGCTCGCTTCAAGGAACATGCGAAAGATGATGAATGATGAGAGCCTCCGGACGAAATGCTAATTATAAAGGAGGAGATAGATCGGAGATGATCGGAGAAAGCTTTGTATAAATATCACTTTGAGCTTGATGGACTACACAAACCCTCCATCGGAGCATAACTTCAAATTATTCGGCATGGTCTACCGGTGTTGTACCTGATCGTGGCTTTCTTTCAAACTTAAAATGCTAACCATTAAGAAAGGATGCGATCTCTGATAGAGGAACTGAAATAGAAATATTGATTATGTTTTTATATATTCAAACCGTTAACCAAACTCATTGGGAGCACTGTGGGAGCACTGTGGTATATTGGTGAAGGCTCTTATACGAGAGGTCCTGGGTACGATCCTCGCTGTGTGCTTACAATTTTTAACAAGATGTGTTACCCACACTAGTCTCTCATGACACAGATGTAAATGTGTCTGGCAATTGTTGCATTAATGATAATTGCGGGGCCCTCAGGAAGAACAGTATATTGACGCTGATCAGGCTTCCCTGGGTAAAAAAAATAGCATTATTGCAATATTATTATTATTATTTATCGAACTTTTGACGCGTCTTTCGGGGCAGAATGCACGTGAATTAACTCAATGAAGTGGTGGGAATTAATTATGTTTTGATATGATTTTTCCAAGGTTAAAACAAAATTTTGCTTACTCCAGAACCAAATCTTGAACAGTTACATATTTTAATATTTGTTGTCCTGTTGATATCTCTTTTCCTGTAAAATATCCTTTAGTTAGTATTATATCAGTGAAACGAATCATAAGGGAAATATCAAGCATGAAAATGATAACCAACTTTTAGATTTTATTTTGTATATTTTCTATGCATGAATTAACTTGATTTTCAGTTCATTTACTAATCAAGGCCTTTTTTAAATGTATTGCTTATTATCACGGTCGTTGGTTTCTCTTTCCTCTCTACTCCAAGAGAAGCACAGTCATTCAATCACCATTTTACAGGCTCACACGTGCTAATTAATTACAAAACGCGGTATCCATATGTGCAACCGGGTGAAAAAAAAATTAAAAATCTAGGTGAAATGATTAGTCATGTCCAAATCAGTCGTATCGTTAGCTATGTATAAATCTGTTTATTTCTCTTACTCGAACACAGATGCTGTTATTGATTGAAATATAGAAAATTTAATTTTATAAATAAATGTAAACAATGTATACATGTGTAAATCAATACCACAACATGATATGGTTTCACCAAGTCATCGAATAACATCGAGAAACCTGCCAAACACAACATTGCCATCTTCTCATTTCTATTACGTTTTGGAAATGAGTCATCCTGACATTGGAAATAAAAGAGCAAAGGGCATTTGCTACAAAATGAATTTGATATCTCGTGGAAAACACTTGCTGTATTGATGCGGGCGCCTGCACTAATAATCTGACTTTCGATTGACACAACGCCGCAGCATGTGTGTGCCTGAAAATGATGATGATGATGATGATGATGATTCGGCTATTGGTCGATATCGCTGGCCGCAAGATCAGTCAATGTTGTGAGATCGATCGTTAACGTAATCTCGAACTGGGGGCACGATGCGTGTTATTTGAACGAGATGGAACAAGTTGGGAGCATCGGGGATTGAAAAGGATGCGATTGTACCTCAGCATCGATTGGAGCGACAACGCACATAGGCCTATTCTTAATCTACTGCCTGTTGAATGACATAAATGAAGTATCAGGTGTTGCAAAACAATGTGTAACTATAAATCAATTGAAAAAACATAAACAGGAACTTGCCAATGAATTTAACTAAGCCTTTTTTTTATCAGATCTGCCCTATGCCGACGAGAAGATAGCCTCATTCGGCATTGACCGATTTGTTAAAAATATAAGCGCCTATGTTGGCCTTTCCGTGTGAAGGTAATCAAAGGAGATATGGATAAATTAATAATATTTAAAGTTTAACGTACACAATCCTTGTATTCCCCTGATTCACATTTCGTAGGCCATTTGTCATATTTTACACATATCTCCCCAGTAGCCCTTCACAAATAACTTCCCAGTCATGCCCCTGGATTCGGCAAAATGAAATAACCATGACGTATTGATCAGTAATACTGAAGGAAAGTAGTAAGACAACTGTTTATTGCGTGGTGCGATAGCTGTCTCTCATACTTGGCCTTTACATAGTTCGTATTCCATATTCATTTCCCCTTTCAAATTGACGAACGTGCGTACATGTAAGAATTGTGGACTTTTTAAAGGTGGACTATTTGAATTTATTCTATAAGTGAGAATAATACCTTTTTTTTAAATTCGGCATCAGTCAAGTTAATATGTTTGCAAAAGAAATAATATATCAGAAAGCTTTCGTCGCATCTTAAAATGAAGATTCAAGCACAACCGGCCCCTTCCTCTTCTCTCTCACTCTCAAAAAAAAAAATACTAATATGATGTATTCGACCTAATGTTTTGAAAAACAAAGCCCGTCGCTCCTTCGGAGACAGCTGCTGCTTGTAGTTCCAATCATCTAATGATACAGATAAAGAAATTGATACACGACATTGCAATTAGAAACGTCCTGGTGTGAATGACATCTACCTTTTAATACGGGTGAGAGAGCAAATAGCTCCATAGCGCGATGCTAAATTTTGACTTTGTCGGTGCAGGGAGGTCTCCATTAACGTAGTCAAAAGAGGAGGCAGGGAATAATGACCCCTCTTCCAAAATAACTATTTAAAGATTTTGTTGGCTTGTCAAATACTGTCGGAATATTCCATGTCCAGTCGTATATAATCCATAACCATAATCCTGGGCTACGCCCCCCACCCCCTTCTTCCGAAAAATATCTGAAAAAGCCTGACGCAGTGATAGTGACTTGCATCCTGCATGCATATTCGCTATCTTCTTCGCGGCAGGTTCAGCGAAACCGACACCACCGTGTTTTTGTCTTCGGCTAAACAATTGCCTCATTACCGTGCCAGACTTTCCCTCTCTCTCTCTCTCTGTGAAACCTTTAAGAAAGTCATCTTGGTGGCATGGTGTGAGTACATGGTGTGTGATTGATAGCTACAGAATCTCTAATTAATTCAATGATGGGACTCCTTGCCAGGGTCGTGTCTACACGGATGCTTTCTCCCGTCTCTCCAAATAGACATCTGAAATCGTCAAGACACTGTACATGGAGCGTGCCTAGGTGAGGACTCATTTGAGGAAAGGTTCTCCTAACTCAGGTCGTGTCTACACGGACATTTTTTGTGTTTCAAGAGAGAAGGAGAGAGACATGAAACATCGAAAAATGGACACTCTGGTTAAGTGAGGGCCCACTAAACATACTAAACAAGTATTAGAGGAAAGATTTCCCGAGTTCGGGATGCGTCTACACGTCATTTTTGTGTGTCTACATCGACATTCTTCTAGAGAGACAGCTAACATCGTCTGGATAATCTACATGGATGCTTTTATGTGAGCCCAAACCAGAGGAAAGTGCGATAGTCAAATTAGGTCTATAGAGAGTACTAGCTGACTTCAATGCCAAGTCAACCCAAACCTATATGACCTTCACATCTTCGGTGAAGTGCACAAACCTCTCGACAAATTCACAAGTATCTGCACGTATTTAGTGATTAAAGAGACGGTCGCGAGGTAGAGAAATCAGTTTGGTCGACAGTCGGATTGGTTCCATGGAACAAATACGAGCTGTGTTAAAATCATAGAAAGTAATTCTATAAACACTGTAAATGATAACTGTGACATAGCATTAGCGCAAAAGAAAATGCTTTCACGGAACCTTACCTTTTGACCAATTGGTGTTATTTGGCAAAGGAATGAGAAGAAAATTGGGGAGTGGGATAAAATCGGTATGACAATATACTACATAATATTCAGTCATATTTTGTTATGAAATGTTGATAGTGAACTATGAATTAGGTTAGGTACACATTTTTCCAGTGCTGGATAAACTGGGAACATGCGTGTTCAGTAGGTTACAGTAATACCCAAAAAGTGAATTTTCTCCTATAAACATGCATGAGCTCTCTTTACACAGTATTTTACCAAACTTTTTAAAGAGTGTGTTTGATGAAAGAACAATGCCCATTCAATCGTTTTGCTCATTCTCCATGTTCCATAGCCTTACTTGTCATCAAAATAATGTGTTAACATCTTTTTCACTTGAGGTACTGGCTGCAATGAAGAGATGCTGATATAACCTCTACTCTCAATTTGATGTCTCAGTTACACTAGAATGAAATTTAAAGAAAAATCGACTCGGAAATGACCAGTTTATAATTATACGTAGTCCATTAATGTAATTCAAAATTCATCCATACCAGTGGTGTAGATGGAGTACAGCCGTTAGGGGGGGGGGCACTGTTTTAATGGGCGGGGGTGGTGTTACACTGGTCTTACTCAGAAAATGAAATGCGAATTAACAAAGTGTCTGATTGGGGGCGCAGGAGGGGTTAATCGTCTCCTTTGCTCGCCCTTCCTCCTCCTTCCATTTCTTTCCCTCTCTTTTTTTCAATGTTCCCCCCCCCCCTTTTTTTCTCCCGTCATTTCTTTGGAAGCACGTGCCCCCTGTAGCTACTCCAATGCGTCTCTTTACTAAACGTCCTCGACATTCGTCGCCAATCTCACTTTTTTTTTTGAGGAAGACTCTTAGTTGTTCAGGAAACAGTAGATATCTTCATCTATCCATTCCTTAGGGTAAAGTTATACAGCTGTGCATTGCTTTGTGGATATCCCAGCGATTTATTGCGTTGATCCTTTGATCGGCGAGCTATGATAATGGGATTTATGCGATGTAGCTTGAGGCCTGTATACGTTCGCTGGTTTCAAAACGCAAAACGCCTGCGCATAGTGTGTGTGTGGATATTAGTTTGAAGGAAGTAGGGTACAAGACCAGACAGGGCTGAATTACACTGAATAGACCGGTCGTTGAAATACTGATGAGAATTCATTTTTATGAATCACAAACGATTACTCCTAAATTGTCTCTGGCCAATTAAGAGTGCTATACATTGAACACTGTTTACAATTGCATAGCTGGTTTCAGGTTTTCGATTTAAAAAAAAAATAGGGAGGGGGGGGGGGGGGGTCTTCGTAAGGTGAAGAATGAATGTGCGACCCCATTTTTGTACAAGGTCCACTTGTCCTGGGGGGTGTTTCATGAAAGGACTTGTCAGATATTTTATCCGACAAATTTGCTCTCAGCCAATCAGATGCAAGGATTTCAGTAGCTTATAACAGTTTTCGGATAAAATATCCGACAACTTCCTTTCATGAAACGCTCCCCTGAAATCTTAAAACTAAACAAAATCAGCATAATGATTAAACCCAAGAGAAAGAAAGAGATGGAAGGGGGTAATAGAGAGAGGGGGAGAGAGAGAGAAAGAGAAAAGGAGAGAGAGATAGAAGAAAAGGGAAGAGGGGGAACTATAGATATACAGATAGAGAGAGAGAGAGAGAGAGAGGGAAAAGCGCGAAAGGTGCGTGCAATAGTTCATGTGAGCTCATAATCTATTGGTCTGTCTACGTTAGATGTGAAACTATTGATATACGCAACAATCGTTGATTTGTATTTTTAGTTTGTCAACTTAATGCTAAAACTTACAGTAGGCCTACATGGATATCACAGACTTTTCAGGCAATACCTCACTAATGAATTTAGTCAGTGGGCACGCAGAAGTCATATGAATAATGAACGGAAATTTGTTTTTCGCTGTGCGTTCTTTGTCAATAGAAAATTAATTCATTAGAATTATGGATCTGATCCAATCACGGATTAGAGTATGCTTCACATATTTCCGAAAACATGATATCATCGTGTGTGTTGTAGCAAGCATTTTTCATTTGCTTTTTTACATACAACCCCTTTTGAATGAATTCACATTCACATTTAGAATGACTAAGAAAAAAGAATTACGACGTCAGTGATTTCTCACCGCACTGAACCTGTCATCAAAAGTTATCACTGCCTCGTTCGAGAGCCTCATACCGCGTTTTAGATGCCGCATCTTGAATAACGGGGCGAGAGAATTCGTATACCCATTCATAATTGGCTCGTTGAAAGAAGTGCCTCCTACCATTGCAGGAAGGGCCATACTGGTGGACCCTCTGCCATGATTTATTGGGGGAAGGCACGAACTTACGACCTTGACGCGCTACGTTTTTGTGTATAATGGCTTTCGTTGAGTAAATACTGAAAGCCGTGTAAACGAAATTATTGGCAAATTGCCGTAGCTTGAGAGAGTGTTGGTGGACACTTAAAGGGGTATGGCATGTACGAAGGTTGTTCTACTTGTCGTTCACATTTCTTGGTAAACTAAACTTTAAAAGACCTTTGGGAAGCACACTACCCGACAGTATTCCTACTCTATTAACGGATATGAACACCTCCAATCGGTCGTTATTGCACTAAATGCATTTTGAACATTAAGATATGTTATGCTTTCCGAATTGGGTTATCAGTCATACATGTTTGTATTACTTAGCCTTTCGTACTTGTATTACAGTCCTGCATTCCACCCCCTCCTCCTTCCCTTTCTATCCCCCCCCCCTCTCTCTCTCTCTCTCTCTCTCTCTCTCTCTCTCCGTGTGTCTCTTTCTCCTTCATTCTCTCTATCACTCTTGAATCCTCTGTATGCCAAAACTGATATTTGCCCCCCCCCCCCCCCCCCCCCATTCAATGAAACAAGCTGGCCCGTGTATCACTCCTCTGTCACTCACTCATCTGTACGTCATCCTACCATACGTCTTTCTCCACACCTCTGCTACAGGAAGGGAACATAAGTGGAGTTTGATTAATGAACCTGACAAGGGAAACACATGGAGCGTGACAGAAGGGACCCCACCAAGTTTGCAGAGATAAATCAAGTGGGATTAGAGCAAATAAACCCTGATTTGATTCGGATGAAATGAGACAAAAATCTCGCGCGAGGGAATGTCAAGGGTATAATTACTAGTCATGCCCTTTTCGCATTTAGTGCAAATAACGACCGATTCGAGGTGTTCATATCCATTAGTGTACGAATACCGTCGGGTAGTAATGTTTAATCGTTTAATAAAGTACCGAGGTGTGACGTCACAAGTCTGGTTGCTTCCAATACTATTCCAATAGACGTTTTTCTAAACCGCGTGCACCACTTTACGCTGGACTAAGACTGGACTGTAACCCTTAAGCCCGGCTTAAGCCCCTTTTTTCTCTTATTCCCGTCCCCCCCCCCCCCCCCCCCGCTTTTCGCTCTCACTTTTTTTTTTTTTTTTTTTTTTTGACATATAGTCAGGGCTACGGGCCTGACTCTATGTCGTATTTAAATTACTATTACATCGGTAGCTTAGCACGGATCTCCCGAGGTACGTCAACACAAAACCACCACTGCCGTTATCAACGGATTTGGGGGGACCCCCCCCCCCCCCCCCCAACGTAAAATTCCACTATATCATGATAACATTATTTGTACTACTTGCTTCTGGTCATTTGTAAACCATAACAGAGATAAATGTGAATGAATCATGATATATTGCAATGAAGAAATAACAAAGAAATTGGTAAAAAATAGTAATCTTCGTCTAAGATACCGTATATCAAAGCCGAGATCATTTATTTTTATCACTATTATATTTCCTGAAAAGCAAAATATTGTGTTCGAGTTTCCGAAAAGGAAAAGGACATATTTTAGGGTACTCAAAAAGTTCAAATTTTTGCTTTCAAATGGGACGCCCTTGCATTGGGTACAAACAAAAATTCAATAATAAATATCAGTGCAGAGATGTACTGGGGGGGATATGAAAGGATAAATCTCCAACGTGCTTTTGATCATGCGTTAGACAACGTTTGTCAAAATTGAGGAACGGAGTTATTAACGGGCGAATAATTCGCTGGAGTTGTATATTTTTAAGTAACAGAAACACCGACAGGAATACTTGGAGCCCACTCTGTCGAGACACGTTCATTGACAAGATAATGAAACACTGAGTGATATATTACGAGATCAATTTGTTGCTTCAGTCTTCTATATGGTAAAGTGATAGGAAGGAAAGAAGCTGGCTGGTTTGTTTGAAGAGCATATACAGAGCAGGGGCCAAATGGTAGCCTAAGTTACGCATGGTATGATGTGTTTACGTAGATGTCTGTGTATGCCTGTCACCGTATGCTACCCGACTACTTAGTCTATCCTCAAAGGGAGCTAGCTGGAGTCAGGGGTTAAAAAAAAAAAAAATCGAATTTATTTTTTCAAATGCTTCTTTATGACTAACATTGACATGGTCTTTTTGTTCTATATTCTACTTTGCATTGATAAATCAATAATATTGTTATTAGAACTCTGACTTGTTTTTGTTTTTGTTTTTGTTTTTTGTTTCTTGTTGTTTTTTGTTCACGCTGACCTTTTCAGGGTTGAGTTCGCTCCGTGACCGCTTTATGTTTTCTGATTATTTGCGATAAATAGGTCCATGCTGTTTGATTCCTACCACTCCTACGCCGGGAAATGGCTTTTTGATTATCTCCTCAATTATCTCATTTCTCGAATCATGCGAATAGGGAAGATTTGATGCGGATTCAATATGAAGCACACTTGTTACTTATATTATTTCCAAGATTTGCAAGTTTGAATTCTGAACGCGAGACTATACTGCAGAAACAAGAGACATGATTAATGATGGATTATGTAACTATAAAACAATAATGTCCACTTTGGTTCTTTCGACACCGGATGCATGTTCAAAAGGCTTGAGTGGTTTTAGAGTCTATATACAAAGATAGTGGACCCGATATCAATCAAAGATAAAACCTTGAGAAATACATTGTAGCTGCTGCTTCCCTTCCTCCCTCCGTCTCTCTCTCTCTCTCTCTCTCTCTCTCTCTAGGTTTTTTTTTTTCTCTCTCTCCCTCTCCTCCCCACAGTTTTTTCTCATGTCATCCCATCGTGCCCATAGAATAAGATTTTCCTACCTCTATCTCCATTTCTCTCCTTTTCTCTCCACAGCCCCCTCCCGGTGTGTATTTCTCTCCTTCTCTTTCACTTTCACTCTCTCTCTCTCACTGAAACAAATTAACACTTTGAATTCAGAACTCTCTCATCGCCATAGGCTTTATACAGGAACCACCCGGCTCCAGTAGTCAATGGGTTGAATATATTTGATATAATGTAGAATAAGGCGAGATTAAAATTGTACATAATATCTGCTTTTCACCGAGTATTGTTGTTTTCGCTTTCTTTCCATATCGCTTTTGTCTACAATGCTACAATATTTTCAGCTAAAGAAATGCAACATTGAGAGAAAAACTTTTTTTTCACAGTGAAATATCATGTTCCCTGACATATCACCTCTGATAAAATATAATCTCCCGATTATCCTCACTATTAATCAATCAAAACTAAAATACGAAAATCCAGGTATTGGCATATTTGCTCAAATACTGCCAGTTTTAAGCTTAACCAATCAAAACTTTCATATTCTTTGTCATTTTTTTAATTTTTTTTTTGTAAGTAAGAATGTTCTTGACGTTTATTATCTCTTCACCTGGCTGTTGCTTTACCACTCGAGACTGACGCCCTGTTCGAATCGTGATCAAACAAACCTTTGATTGTGTGTGCATACCCTAAAGTAGTTTCCAAGAGCTACCCTCTTCAGAGTTCCCAATTGTGAGACCGTGTTCTACTAAAAAGTTGTACCTGAAGCATCGGGTATCAGGCATTTGTGTTATTTTGTCATTGTGAGACCGTGTTCTACTAAAAAGTTTTACCTGAAGCATCGGGTATCAGGCAATTGTGTCATTCTGTCATTGTGACACCGTGTTCTACTAAAAAGTTTTACCTGAAGCATCGGGTATCAGACAACTGTGTCATTCTCTGTACTTGCGTTGTAAAAACAACATAGAAAAATAGATACAGAAGGAGAGTCAAATACCGCTTAACTATAATTACGAAACTTTCGATATCGTTTTTTTAATGATATTTCGTTTGATATAAGTGATTCAAATCATGCAATTGCGAGACAGGACGGTATATGATTCATCAGTTCTTTCATGTACGCCAGCTTATGTCTGCATCTCTCCATCTCTGGAAACCGCCACTTCATTAGAGAGCTGTAAGATCAACGAAATAATCATTTTTTGACAAGAAATAATGGTTAGAAGCGCCAAGAACTGACAATTTTCTTGTCGTAATAAAATCACTCTCTGTCTGGTTTTGTATTGGAATTCGCAACGTTGCATTATCTCTCTCTCTCTCTCTCTCTCTCTCTCTCTCTCTCTCTCTCCCTCTCTATCAGCCTTGGAATATCTCACCCCGACTTTGACCCTCATACTCTGCGGTGCCATTACACATTTTGCAAAGGCAATTAAATATCACTTTGTGATTGTGGTCTTAATAAATTCTCTCAAGAATAAGATTTATTTAATTTTCTCCCAGACTGCGAAACGAATTACTTCTCCAGCTGTTCGTAATGGGCTTATAAGAGGGGCCCTGTGCACCATTAATTATTTGCAAATTATGGCGCCATATTCTTCAAAGTCGAACTGGAATGAAAATGTGTCAACATATCCTAAATGAACAACGTGAGTCCCAGCACTCAGGGACTAGCTGACATGACTTTTCATAAAAGTTGGCACAGAGACCTTCAAGACTAGCAAAATGATGTAGCATCATCATCCGTATACAAATTTCCCAGCGTTAATACAATCCTACTGATTAACAGTTCATACATCGGGACTACAAAGAAATTATGGGCAGTATATAAATTACATCTAAAGTTGGTTTGTATCGTAATAAAAACATTGTCGCTTGCATGTGCTATCCACCTTCTTACCGAGTTTTCATAGCTGGAGTCAACTTTTTAAAGTTTACCTTCTATCCCTTTGCCTGGCATTTTAATATGATTGTATTAAAGGCGTTACTTTCTACTTGCTGATTTTTGTTGATTGGTGTGTATACGTCCCCATAATACTGAACTTTGCCAAATGTAGTCCTGTCAACGTGTGATTATTATTATTTATTATTATTATTTTATTTGGCAGAAGTCACATAATAATATAGAAATAACAACACAGAAATGACAATAATTGCAGTTCACACAAAAACACATGGACACTGGATGCACCTGGCTGAGCTGCCAGGATTTGGGCAAAGTTAACCAAATAACTGTAGTCCGCAGACCGCCTTTACCTATATCCCAACCAGGTGCATCCAGTGCCGTAGGTTTGTGTGACTAAGACAAGAAAAATCTCATTCATAATAAAAACACAAATTATACATGTATAAAAACGCAAATTACATTACACTAGACCAAAAGAATTCCACAGGTGTTGAATCACACTTCGGAGACTCGAAACCATACAAGCTAAAATAAAATGCGGCACAATACAAGATTACAAAACGCGGCACAATACAAGATTACAAAACGCGGCACAATACAAGATTACAAAACAACTGCCTCTCCACCCTCTCCCCTTCCTATTCCGAATTCAATCGCAAAGGGACAATAATCACCCCCACCCCTGCGTCCTCGATGAGATTACCTTTTTTAAAAATCACTGAAATTACTTGTAAAGACGGAACGAAGACCCTGGACGTGCCTCGCCGACCCCACCCACAATCCATTCCATACATGCAAGACACACCAAGCCCTTCAACAAAACAAATACTTCACTCACACTCACATTCAAATTTAAAAAGAAAAGGTGGAATGGAATGTGAGAAAGGATCGGAGAGGAACATCAACAACAATTTACGGTATAACCAAACAATAAAGAATAAAATCGTGATCATTAAGTTTGCTTACATTACAAAACATCCCACGTATTGTAACAAAATATATGTATGTATCCGGAGTGTGATATCAACCCTGACAAATTAAACATACATACAAAAAGTTACATTCACAACTGAAATTAAATGCATATGTACATGCAATTATGAGAAAAGAATTGTACGTATGAAGATTAAGTGTACTAACTCAGTTGAGGTAAAAATCACTGAAATAATTGAGTTCTAGAGTGAGAAAAATCATTCAAGTCAGCATATATGTATTTGCAAAAAATTTCTAATGATAGTTATATTGCACAGGTGAGTAAAAACAGGTAAAGCTGTATTAAAAATTGAAAGTAATTAGCTCAACTGAGAAGAAACATTCAATGTATTGATAGACCAATAGCATTAAAATAATTAATTGAATGGAGTTGAATGTAACTGAATAAAATTAATACAGAAGATTAAAATTCAGCTAGAATAAATATTAATATGATAAATATGAATATAACATATGAATTATAATCCGAAAGGAAATTAGAGAATAATGCTTGAGTAGCTTTGTAATCAAACTTGGATCAAAGGAGAAAGAAACCCTGGGGAAATATCAATTTTAATGAAAAGAGAGGATAGAGAGAAGCAATTTTTAAAAAGTTCCATCAAAATCGGTAACGAAATGAAAAAGTTATGAAAGTTTGAAAAGTCTCAATTTATTTTCTATGGCGATCCACAAATTGGCAAAATGATGTTGCTTCAAAATGGCAGGTTTAGTAGTACAACTCTCAATATGTTTTGTACACAAAAATTCATATTTTCTCCATTATCTTTAAAGATGCTCCTTGTCTTTTTGTGAACTCAACATATGTTGTGTCAAATGCATTTTCCCACGATATATCTTGAGCTAAGAAGGAGACAAGCTGCACCTTGAGAGATAATGGGGAAAATATGAAATTTTGTGTACAAAACATATGGAGAGTTGTACTTCTAAACCTGTCACTTCGAAGCAACATTGTCAATTTGAGGATCGCAATAGAAAGTAAATTGAGACTTTTCAAACTGTCATAACTTTCTCATTTCGTAACCGAGTTTGATGGAATTTTTTTTTTGATTGCTTCTATCTATCCTCTCTTTTAATTGAAATGGATTTTCCCCAGGATTTCATTCTCCTTTAAATGGTGACTAAATTAGAGAGAAAAAAGGTGCTGTTTCCATGTATTTTTGCTTTCAAATCACGAATCTGGCAATTGATTGTCAAAATTATGTCTCGTTTTGGCGAAAAGGGGGGAAAAGTAGAGGTTTTGGGACCGTTCCTTAAAACTCGTGAGCTGATTGGCTAATTGACGTCACACCCCCAAGTGACGTATGAAGAGTAAGAGGCACAAGATCTGGAGGCTGCGGCAATGTAACATTGTACACACAATGCGGTATTTGACCCCTCTGTTCAACGGACAATTTATGAAAAAGGGAAATTAATCAATATAGTCTTAGGAGTGAATAATCATTATCAATATATTTTCTACAAGATCAGTGAACACTTTTGCCCCAATATACAGCTCTTGTTTTGTTTTTTAACTTTTCTTTGAACAATGTTCTCATCCATCTGAGCTTGCCGAACGATAGTTTTGCATTGGTCTTAAACGCGTACACAGCCGTTTTATGCGTCTGTGCAATGTACTACACATCTTTAGTACGGCAACTATGTTCCCCCTCGTACTAAGCGACTGGTGAACGCTTTTGTTTGGTTTGTTTTTACTCTCGCTTTTTTTTTTTCTTCGCTTTACATGTACTATACGGTACAAGTACTGACTTAGATTTTTGGCTGAATTCTTCGAGTAACTTAGAGAGATGGATAGTGATCGCGAGTCCGATTTGGAGGACTTTTTTGAGCCAGATACGAACTTTGATTTATCAGATGATTTATCGATCCCGAAAGAGAAGAAGCTCAAGTGCAGTGGCAAGGGGAATTCGACCATATATGTTTGAGCCCCTCGCAGAAGACGCGCCAGGGCATGGTGAAGGGATCGCGGGGGAAGGGGCCGCGGGTGAAGCTGCTGCAGCTGCTGGAGAAGAAAAGTGATCACTGCAAATTGTACTCCACTCACTTGGCCCTTGCTTCTCTGCCCGCGTGAGCATGCCTTTGCGACCCACAATTTCCGTAGATTTTCATCTTTAGGAAAATGATGTACGTAGGCTTACATCATCTTTAGGGGTCTTGCTACAGCCCGCAACTATACACCGATTTGGCATTATTGATGAAATTGTGTCCCAAAATCAAAGTTATTGTGAGGAATTAAACACACGAAAATATGCGATGCAATTGGTCGATGCGGTGAATGTCATGCTCGGCACCGGGCTGGGCCTGCCGGGGCCTGCGGGCGCGCACGGTATATAGGTTGGTGGGAATATTTTGCCTTACTTCTCGTACGTCACAGATCACGTGATCATGATGTCGCTTCGATGGGTTTTTTTAGGGGCGGGGCTTATGACTGTATAAATCAGCAAAAATGTACTTTTCAAATGATTATGAAATACGACTGAATGCATAAAAAAGTGTGTGATAGATATTTTTGGGCTCCTGATGATTCCTTCTTACGAAAAATGGGCAATTAATTTTCTATTTTAGTCACCTTTAACTACGCAACCACAGTCCTCTCATTTTCTTTTGCAATACATCTCATTTCCACGAGAGTTGCCAAAGCTGTTTTCCCTCAAACTTATATTGCATAAATATCAAGTTGACAGCTTTTTAGAGGTTGTATAACCATAATAACCTAAAGGATAAAGGGAATCAGATGGCATTTCGTAAAACGTGCTATTTCTGTATGGTATTTTAACATCCATGGTATATTGGAAATTGTCACGAAAATGTAAACTCACGGCTGACGTATTGATCAGAGAAATAAGGGAAACTAGTTATACCACAGTCATACCAACAAGACTAACGCCAGACCGACAATAGACCGAACAAAAAATTACATTGCCACCAATGCCTAAGAATCAGACCATTGCTAGCCCTGTGTGAGCCCGATTTGTAGCCAAATGATGATGATATTTAGGCAATCAATTGATCGACAGTGAAGTGAATCTCTGACATGACGGCTGGCTGTCTGAGCAAGATATGTTGTAGTCACTCTGGGCCCCGTCTTGTAAACAGTTGTGATTGCAACTTAAAGTTAATCGCAACTCTGTACATAAGAGACAGGAGTTGCGATTAATTTTAAGATGAGATCGATTCGCATCAACCGCAACTCTTCATAAGACGAGGCCCTGGTCACTTTCCCGCGGAACGCTTATTTTAGGCTGAATATCAATTCTGGATAGCAATCAACGTTAACTTCAATCTGCTATTTGATCCGCTAAGTAAATGAATACCAGCCTGTCAATACTGGGGTAATAGCAGTTGCAGGGCCCTCAGGAAGAGCAGTATTAAAGTGATTTTGGTAACTTTGTAGAGGCTTGATAAAATCTGAGATGACTGGCCTTAAATGCTATCAGTGTATGTAATATGGTGTAAAAATGAAGCCCAGGAAAAGAAAAAGCACTTCAAAATCATCATGTGCTTCACAAAAGTGAACATATGCAAGTGACCGGAAATGCCAGACTCATTTTCCCCCATAGACTCAGTGTTAGACTAAAGCGTATGGCCATAAGCTTTCGTAAATGGGAGTATTCAGTCATAGATATCTTAATGATAGCATTATATATTTGAAAACCTTTCTATGCCTGGCTATTTATTTATCCTTCTGAACATCATTATACAAGACAGATATCAAAATTATCATTATTATTATTATTATTATTATTAAGTATTTGGCGTCACCTGTGCCTGGAAGGGAAAAAGCGAACTGAATCACTGTAACCCTCGGGTCTCTCCTCCCGGTATAACTGATTGGGATGTGCAGGTGTACCACTACACCGGGGTTTCCCCCTACTCTTATTCGAGGAGTGCAGTGGGTTCTTAACGTGCAAAGGTGGTGACTGTCCTCTACACGGGGCCTCCAGTTAACGTCCTATCCGAGGGACGGAGTGTTTTCCACTGTAACATAGCCTGCGTCTATTCAACAATTTATTAAATCAAGCCTCCACAAAGTTACCGAATCCCTTTAATACTGATGAGGCTGCACCCTTGGTAAATAAGACCGTTATTTTATCGATATTGGTACCAATATTTTTGCAGCCATGCATGCTGCTCAGCAATGAAGCGTTGTTTAACGGGATGTTTTGTGTAACGTAGTGGTATCCGCTAGTTTTAGGCATGTTAGGGTTCATAATTATTAGGGATCACTTCGTTTGGAGTTGAATCCACTCCAAAGTAGTGGTTGAATTACTCTTTTGAGAGTGGATACCATTATTTGGAGCGTGAATTCCATTCCAAACGAAGTGATCCCTGTAAAACATAACCCCCGAAAAAAAAAATGGATTTCAACTCCTGCATGTACATTTATTAGGTGAAGGCTCTTGGAGTTCTTCCCGCCACCGGCACCCAATCAATCGCAAATTACGCCTCGAGATTCGAAGTATGATTTCCCGGAACACTCGGGCCCGATCATGCTAGCCACTGCTGGCTAACACACAGCAACCCCAGTCAAAACAAAATTGAAATGTCAATACAATTATAGGTACTATCTCAATTGAACAAGCAATTGCTGCCATGCAATTCAATACGAGTGTTGACGTGTTGAGTAGAGACGTTAGGCCGATATGCCCGTACTCACTCAATATTTTTGTTAGCATGTTTAGTGCGACAGTCCTACATTTGCTATCGATCTGGGCTTTAATTCGTCAAATAATTGTTTTATGTATGGTGGGTTAGGGTTGCAATTGACAGTGTAGTAAAATCACGCAAAACCGTTATAACGCAAACCCGTAATAAATTGACGTCAAAATAGTTAATCGATTACCAGGAGATCACTCTCCGCGCTCCACTGTGATGAGAATTTGCACGCAAACCCTATGTGAATGGAGAAGGCATAAACGATTCCAAGATGCGTTCTCAATCTTTAAATTCACAGGGACGGCTTTAAAAGCAAAGGGACGGCTGCAAAATACGATACTTTTAAAGAAAAATATATACTTGATCAATCTATCCGCGCCGATTTTTTTTTCCCCGTGGCGTTTTGCTATAAATCAATCAAAATCATAATTCATCTTTTGCAAGCAGCTGAAAAGAACGCCTGATAGATGCAATGACAGTCGTTGTTTGTCAGATATCCACGTGTGTATGATGACCAACACGGCTGGCGTGGCAGCAGTACTATAGTATTTCTTTGTTTTTCTTCTATCTTCATTCTTTTCTGATGAATTTCTTTGTTTTTCTTCTCTCTTGTCTTCTTTTTCTTATGTATTCCTTTGTTTTTCCTCTGTCTTTTTTTCTTAATGTATTTCTTTGTTGTTTTTTTTCTCTCTGTCTTTTTTTGATTTCTTAATGTATTTCTTTGTTTCTCTTCTATCTTCTTTTTTTCCTTATGTATTTCTTTGTTTTTCTCCTCTCTGTCTTCTTTTTTTCCTTATGTATTTCTTTGTTTTTCTCCTCTCTTCTTTTTCCCTTATGTATTTCTTTGTTTTTCTTCTCTCCGTCTTCCTTTCATTATGTATTTCTTTGTTTTTCTTCCTTCTTCTTTTTTCCTTATGTATTTCTTTGTTTTTATTCTCCATATCTTCCTTTTTTTCTTTATGTATTTCTTTGTTTTTCTTCTTTCTTCTTTTTCCCTTATGTATCCCTTTGTTTTTCTTCTCTCTGTCTTCCTTTTTCCTTATGTATTTCTTTGTTTTTATTCTCTCTGTCTTCCCTTTTCCTTATGTATTTCTTTGTTTTTCTCCGCTCTTCTTTTTTTCTTTTGTATTCTTTTGTTTTTCTTCTCTCTGTCTTCCTTTTTTCCTGATGTATTTCTTTGTTTTTATTCTCCATATCTTCTTTTTATTTCTTTATGTATTTCTTTGTTTTTCTTCGCTCTTCTTTTTTCCTTATGTATTCATTTGCTTTTCTTTTCTCCGTCTTCCTTTTATTATGTATTTCTTTGTTTTTCTTCCATCTTCTTTTTTCCTTATGTATTTCTTTGTTTTTATTCTCCATATCTTCTTTTCATTTCTTTATGTATTTATTTGTTTTTTTCTCTCTTCTTTTTCCCTTATGCATTTCTTTGTTTTTATTCTCTCCGTCTTCCTTTCCTTATGTATTTCTTTGTTTTTCTTCCATCTTCCTTTTTCCTTATGTATTTCTTTGTTTTTATTCTTTATATCTTCTTTTTACTTCTTTATGTATTTCTTTGTTTTTCTTCTCTCTGTCTTCCTTTTCAGTATGCACAACACTTAGGTCAAATACGGGCGAACGACTAATAATAGACCGTTCGACCTCGCTGTGCGGGGCTTACGTAACAATCGGCAAATATAACGCTAAACCGTTATAACGGTTTTGCGTGATTTTACTACACTGATTGATTTCTAGGTTAGGTTTAGGGTAATGGTTAGGGTGAGCTGCAGTGTTTGGTCCAGGATCAAGGACTGAAGTTAGGATTTCGGCTAGTGTAGCAACTTGACCGCGAAGCAATTGCCTCCGGAGCTTGGGTCGTATTTGGGCAGCTTCATGGAAACGAACGCAAGACATCCCGTCAGTGGGAATTAGCCTATGTGTACATAGTCTGATGGTGGACCAACCGTTAAGAATGTTAAGATTGGCATCATCAGCTGGACTTTTACCTCTGTCCGAGGTGCGAGAACGCTAGGGGTTGTAACATGGATGACGACATATCTTTACACATTCTCAAAGAATCATGTGGCTAGCTTGTTACATATTATGTATCAGGAAGCATGCCGGGGTGTGTGTTTACATTTGCTGGGGCTGTTGCTCGTGGACGTACAATGATATCTTATCCTGGATATCATAGCACTTTTGATACCCGATGTGTGACTTTTATATTAAATACTAGGCATTTGTAATTTCGAATGTATATTGACTTTGATATACAGGGCCCAAGGGAAAATTGTATTTCATTTATTATTTTAAATCTCTCTGTTTGTCTCTGTCTATCTCTCTGAATATTTAAGATTGCGTAATTCTTAAATAGATAATGCACTAGGTAATAAAGGATTAACTTGAAATATTCAACTGAGGAGGTTTGACTTCTCTTAGCCCAGTGATCTCGTAACCGGGAAGTTCCGAGTTTAAAACCAATTCGAAGATCTGGGCCCTGTTTCATAAAACTTGTTTATCAATAGCTAGTTACGATAATTGTTATAAGCTACTGAAATAATTGAATATGATTGGCTTTTACCAAATTTGTAATAGATATGTAGAAATTTTTATTGATAAAAAAAATATATGAAACAGGGCCCTGCTGTCCCATGGTAAGGCGTCAAATTCAATTCAAACTCATCAGAAATCATGGTTACAATGTAAATATTTGACACTTGCTTATGTCGATTTTGTTTTACACATAAAACATAAGACTACATCCAATAAGTTTCATTACAATTTCATTTTCTTGACCAGAACTCGGCGTTACCTTTAAGGTGTGGATGATCATGCCGACTTTAAGTACACCATGCATTTGTTTTTAGAATCCAGCCGAGGTGACATGCATGTTTGAGTGCTAAAATTCTAGCCTAATTTACTTGTAAGCTGGGTGGTAGATTGGAGCAATCTCTCGCTCGGCACGAATGTTGACGGGTCTATCTGGGGTGCGAGTAATAACACCATTTCCTCCTTTTTACGATTACTGCTTTCAGGCTCTCGACTTTATTTTATTCATGAACAAGATGAACTGTAATTTTTATGCTTTTTCAAGGTAAGATCGATTGTAAAATAAAAGTAATTCATAGGACATTAATATATTCATTGGTTTGTTCTGCTTTCTGAAATATCACCCACATGGGATTATATGGAATGATCACTAAGTGCCAAATATGACGTTCAATCTCCATAAATTGGTAATTTTAGAAACATGAATTGGCGTACAGTGACAATATTCATATTTACTTGTGTGTTAAAACGCTCTGCAAGATATTTATAGTTTTAAAAGAAATTCAAGGCAGCAACTATAAGCGTCTTGTACCGAATTCATTAGTGTAAAAAAGGTTATTGCAAGAATTATAGGATCATTCTCTTCCAACTAAGATTCATATCATTTTAACTCTAACCGGCATTAATACGTATATTAGTAGACGTATATCGAGAATTTTTTTAATGTAATTCTATTTGATATAAGAGGCAACCTGTCTGAAATGTGGTTAAATTAGATATAAAACTGCAAATATCTGCCATCCTTCAATTAAACGGTGTAACATGCAGAAATACTATGTTTGAAACAAATTGTTTGTGCATGGGAATTAGGTCACCACGATACCAGTTCTCAAAAATCCAATATCAATCGAATTGGGGAAACAAACTTGTTTTCAATGTAGTGAAAATTAAATAAGATTAAATATTAAATAAGATATACGCGCTTTTCCTAGAAATATTTAGGAAACATGATACATAATAATGATGCGACTTCTTAATAATGATGTTGTTGTTTTATAATGTGAAAATATCTCTTATTCGCATTTTTCTCCTCGGGATGTTATTGACTTTCAAAAGATGTTTCGGGTTTCAAAATTGTTAATGGTACAAAAAAAATACTTGAAATGTTGACATCGATGTGATATTAAAAACTCATGAATCATCTTTATAGTTATGACGATTATGGGTCTATGTATATATATTTATATTTAATCGATCCCTTTTTTTCTTTGTCTGTTTTCATAATTGACGTATTCTTCTGCCACCATTCTTGTAGCAGGTTCCACATTTTAGGGTTTCTCTACTCCTCCATTCTATAAGGGCTGGCACAATGTGTGTTTTTTATGAAATGTTTAACGAAATCCTGCAGTTATTCAGTTTCAACTTAACTTTGGTAATACTCTTCACAAATTAATGTGTCAACCACATTGTACCCTCTGCAGTACTAGTGGCGGATGAGAGGGGAGGAGGCACGTGCCCTTCTCCACTTGCAAGCTTTTAATGCACACCAGGGTAAAAACGTACACAAAAGAGTAAATAAAGACGAACAATTGTACCCCCGTCCGTTCAAATCTTTGGACCTTTTTATGTTAATTTGCTTGCCAGAGATGTTACATTATATATATTTGCTCCTGCGACATTGGCTCCCCAGTCCATATCTCGAAAGGTCAAAGGTTAAGGTCGAGGTCATGATTTTTTTTTGTTGTTGTTTGTTTGTTTGTTTTTTGTGTTTTTGTTCAGGACAATGTGAAGATTAGGATTAGGGTTAGGTTTAGGTATAGGATTAGCATGGCAAAGTTAGACCGGAGCAATTGTCGCAGTAGCAAATGTCATACATCCATATAAAGACGAGAGACATGTAAAGGTGAATAACTTCTTTTCTTTTTCTTTTTCATTTCCGCTCTTCAGAGAATTTCGAATCATGCTTCCGAAAATGTGATAACTTTTTTTTTTTTTTTGATTGGGGACTTCTTTGCACATTTCAAGACAGATTCCCCCTATTTCCCATCCCACCCTTACCCCCTTGCAACCCTCTATTATCTCGCTCCTGGACCTAGCAATGTCGCTTCCCACCAAGCAAACCCTTGATATCCAGTGGCTAATGTCAATGGGGGAACTTGAACGGTTGTTAACCCTTTCAGGACAGGGATTATTTAAGGGCTAAATTGATCACATTTTGTTCTTCAAATTGGCAACAGTAATATTTTTCTTTTAGTGCTACATGGTTCAAATAAGGTGTAATGTCTTTGAAAACAATATACATGCTTAGAAATTTGTTGAATAGTTGAAAGAAATTGCCAATTTTGATGAAAAACAATGATTTTAAACCTCTCAATGTGTTGCCAATTTAAGGATCTCAAAGCTTATTCTTGTTTTTAAAATTCCTGGCATCAAACGCAATATGGTCATGCAATAAAAATGGACATAGTGTGTGCAGAAAATTTTGCTCTTTCTACTCGTGCATCTGGTATATTTTTTAGAGCTCTGGATCAAAAGTTATTGAGCAAAACCACAAAATGTGGTCATTTGTCTTGAAAGGGTTAACTGACTTACTGCTTTTTTTCTGAACAAAGTCATCACATTTTTGTGGAGGGGGCACGTCAGATTATTTCAAGACAAGTGCCCTTTACCCTCAACCCCCCCCCCCCCCATTCCAGACACACGCACGTAACCACACACACACACACACACACCCTCACCCACACCCACATCTACACACCACACACATAGCTCTCCAATCTCGCTCCTGGACCTAGCAATGTCGCCTCCCACCAAGCCGTACCCTTGATATCCCCTGGCCAATGTCAATGGGCGAACTTGATCGGTTATTAACCTGGTTTATACCTTCATGTATTGCCACATCTCAGCATTCAGTTCTGCATTCCATACGTGCATACAACACCATTGAATTACAGTCTTGAATGGCTTGATTAAATTACTGTTGTACCATGCGGGCATTTCTATGTAGCCGCAGTTTTATTCAAACTGTGTGCGTCCTTCATACGCTAACATTCAATGATACACTACATTACTCTGTGACGTATCAAGTTTTGAAACAAGCCTTCTCAGTACTAAAGCAGGGTTCCCACTTAGCCGAGTTGTACTGGCGAGTTCTGGCGAGCTATGGCGAGTTGCCTAAAAGGGGTACTCGCAATAACTCGCGTAAAGCACTTCTTGTAACTCGGGATAACTCGCAACAACTCGCGACAACTCGACACGGCTCGGCGTAACTCGTTGCAACTCTGCACTACTCTCCCTGAAGTCGCGAGCAGTTCCAAAATTTATGAACTTGTTGAAAATTTTCACTGACTCGTTGTAACTCGAGATGAACTCACTTAAACTCGCTTAAACTCGTAATATACTCGGATCACTCGTAACGAGCTCGCGCGGAACTCTTCATAACTCGTAATAACTCGCCACCTTCAAGTATACGCGAGTGCTACTCGAGTTTCCGAGAGCAGAGTGCGAGCACGGCGATTGCGCTGCGAGTCATGCCGAGTTTCCCACGAGATTAGCGCGAGTTTAGATCGAGTACGGCGACTTACAGCGAGTTTCCATCGATCTACGTGAGTTTCCCATGAGCATAAACAGAGTGCAGGGCGAGCATGGCAAGCGCACCATGATTTGCCCCCTGGCCTTTAAAAATGCAGTGATTTTTATTTTTCTAGAACTATATTGTTAAATATTTTTAAGAACGTATTTTTATTCAACTTTAAACGCATATGCAAATACAACTATAGGTTATCGCCTCGGCTCATGGGTGTCAATCGGAGGTGGGAGGGGGGGGGAACAGGGGATATATCCCCCAACTTCAGGTTGGGGTGGCCTCTCCCAGTAAGTTGCCGTTAAAGATTACAGGGTGCACCCCGGGGGGTTCACAAACTACAAGCAATTGATTTTTAGTGGATCCCTCATTTCCAGAATTTAATTATTTATCTTAATAAATCATTTCAATGATTTTTATATGTTAATTCATGTAAAAAAATCAATTATGTATATATCTTAATTTCATATCGTTTGTATAATTATAGCAATATCATTATATTTTCCTTTTTTTCTGTTGGAAATAAATGAACATGAATTTGAATTTGAATTTCATTAAAAAGGGGGGGGGGGAGAAAAACGGGAAGAAATGGAAAAGAAGTAAGAAAACATAAGGAAAAACCAGGAAGCTCTAGCTCGCTTTGCTTGCTTGCATTTCGCCGGTTAATCTTTGAAAGAATTTTTTTTGCGTCTAGTGTCTTTCCGTTTCACGTCTTGTCTTTCTGTCTCACGTGAAACTATTCTTGTAGTCATAAAATGTATCATAAATTTAAATGAGTCGAGCACCAACATGAACAATTTAACCCAAAGTAAATAAATTTTCAGGAGATTACCAATAGCCTATTGATATCACCTCAAATATGAGAAAGGAAGTTGCCGCTAAAATGTACATAACTATAAAATGAAGTAGCAGTACACTATAACCTGTTCTCATATACTGAAAGGAATGGAATTTTGTTTCAATATAGATTTTTCTGGCTTCCACGCCATGCTCGCTTGTAAAATCTACCAACAAAATACTCTTTTGGCAAGAAGCATGCATTTTATTTTTTCATACATATTAAGTTTTAGGCGTAAAAGTGTAGGTAACAAACTCTCCTGAAAGTATCATATGTCAAACATCTGCACTACCATTTCTCCTTAAAAACACACACCTCCCTTCGGCTCCTTTACTTATCGGAGTTGGCTATACATAGGTAAAAATACTCCCTTTTTGTACATTTGCTTATGTAACAGTTTTTTTGTTTTGGGGGTTTTTTTTGCTACTCCATTTAACTTTTCTCCACATGAAATGACAAATTTTTTGGTCTTACGTTCAATAAAAAAAGTGTGCAGGGCAAAACATCCAAGATGATCGCTGTTTTCCCTAAAAATCACATCATTTTTTTTCCCTTATGTATGTCATTCTTCGTATATTCTTTTCGCTTTGGCAACTGGCATTATAGTCGTAACAATTAAGCCTTTAAATTGCGAGTCTATACAGTTTGTTGTTGTTTTATACAACAAAATTGAAACGAAATAGAAAGGTGTGTCATTACTTTTCTTCTTTTGTAGATATAGTTTTATTTACTAGTTTTTAGAAATTACAAGCTATGTTTGAAATTATTCGAAGGATCCACATTACAAGTCCTGCTTTTTACTAGATCCCTTAATTTCCACTCACGACTTGTTCTTAAAAATAAGACTATGAAACCAAAGATGAAATCCTAGCTAGTTACACTGTGCATATTATTCAAGTCATTAGATTATTGTACAATGATTTATATGTTTGATTTAAACTGCTTTTTTTGGAAATGGAAATTAATTGAATTGAAATGAATCAAACTGATTTCATTTTAGCCCCCCCCCCCCAAAAAAAAAAAGGGGGGAAGAAGATGCATTCCTGTTTCTTTGGTCGTGTATCGGAAACTCGTAGAAAGCTCTTATCACTCGTAACAAGATCTTGATAACTCGTTGATAGATCGGTACAAGTCGTATGTAGGTCATCGCAACTCATACCAAACTCGGTGCGACTCTTATCGCACTCGGGTGACTCGTATCGCGCTCGGTTTACTCGTACAGCTGTCGAAGTAAACTCGATGTCGGGTCGTAAGATCACTTATGCATACCTCATAAAATTAGTAAATTTCACGCGAGTTGACGCGAATTGACGCGAGTTCAAGCTCGCGCCAGCTCGCCACAACTCGAGACTCCAACTCGGCTAAGTGGGAACCCTGCTTAAGGTACGATAATCTAGGTCTGTGTGTAAATATGATCTGAATATGATCCGAATCGATGCTCTGAAGCCCAAAGTCTTGTATAATCAGGGGAGCGTTTCATCAAGCGTTTTGTCAGTGATTTTTACTGACAAATTTGCTCTCAGCCAATCAGATGCAAGGATTTCAGTAGCTTATAACAGTTGTCGGGAAAAATCACTGACAAAACGCTTGATGAAACGCTCCCCCGGAAGAGATTTCATGCATGTCTTCATGCTGTTTCCTGTCATATAATTTGACATTCATATCAAATGAATACTATCTACACATTATTGGAGAATTTTAAGAGTTTCTAATCTCTAGGGTTAACCAGGAGCACAGGATGATGAGAGAAACATACAACATGCTCGCAAAATAGATCACCACCATCACCACCATCCCACCGTCAGCAGTCTAGGGTTTGTGCAATAGTGATGCTTTTTTTTTTTCCATGGTCAGCGCTCAGGTTATAAAGATTCAACTTATTGTGTCGCTTATTTTCTTTTATTAAATCAATGTTTCATTTGTCTTGGTTTCTATAGTCTGTTACTATTTGATCCTCTCTTGGATATTTCATGTATCATTTATTTATTCATTTATTTATGTAACTTTTTGCCGGTGGAGGACGATTTTCTGTATTTTTAATCAGACAATAAAGTTCTTGAAGTTCTTGGATAGCAATATCATCGCCTCAACGCCGATACAAAACCTCAACACGATGTTCCTTATAATTTTGTCATAATACTCTAATGTAATGTAACACTATAATTTCTGTGAAGTGATGACAAACATCGCCACACCCAAAACACATTACACCACTATTATCACCACCGCCACCACAACCTCTACCATCACTACCACCACCACCATCAACCCCATCACCAATATAATGCTCTGATGTTGTTTTAAGTTTATTGCACCATCATGTAATGTAACACGAACTTCCTTTGAAGTATTGTTGAATGAAAGTGTCATCATTTGACATGTCTTATCATTCACAGGAACACACTTGGCCGCTACCAGTGCCAGCCTGCTTAAACAGTAAACAGCGCCGTGTTTTAATGTATGACAGTTATTTAAGGGGCGTCGTTCAAAATTAGATCTCATCAAATTGCAAGTGATAGTATTCCCTTGCATGGAACGGGGTGAGCAGTGATTAAAAGAAAACAATCTCTTGATTGGTTAGGCGATAGTCCAGGCGATAATGAATGGTAATTCATGAAGAAGGAGGCGGAAATCTCATGAGCAGTGGGAGTATAATGTAGACGTTACTTGAAGAGGGAACTGGGTCACAGATTTGTTGAGGCCCCTCGGACAATGGCGGTCTAGAGGATAGGGGTGCAGGAGGCGGACACCCCCTCTATTTTAGGTGCAAACCTTCACGTTTAAAGGATGTTTTACGCCCCCCCCCCCCTCCCTCTCTTTTGGGACAACTCCCATTATGCATGTGTAAGTTTTGCGCCCGCGTACTGGTCTTTGGGGCAACTCCCATTATGTTATGGACATAACGTTTTTCGCGCACCCCCTCTATTTTAGCCAGCTCCCATGCCCAGATCCCAGATCTTCGACTCCTCGGACATTCATATCGCCAGTTCCGTAATACTCTTATGATGTCTTAAGACATATTTCTTTGATACGGTGATGCAATTTTCATTTGATGGGCATTTAGATGCTTTGCTAAGGATACGCCCTACATCATTAAATGCTGTATACATTTCCTCTTAAAAGGCCAAACAAAAAGAGGGGCATATGAATTTTACGTATACAATAAGAATATAGTCACATTTCAATTTTAAAAAAATGTTTACCTCCGATATTTTCTGTTGTTAAGCTAAGCTACACCCGTCATCATTTTCGTATTGAGATCAAAAGTTGAACTCTTAAACATCTTATGGCAAAAACAGGTAAACTGTTGTGATAAGAAGTGACTTTATATCAAGACTATTTGGCAAACATCTGAATGTTTTCGGAAGAGGATTTTTTGTTGAAATACCACTTTAACCCTTGTTAATAGATATGACTCTGATCAAACGGAGCTCGAACACCAACTCGGCAAACCTGTGGATAAACAACCAACGTAAAATGATTATGTTCTTTCACTGACCAAACGAAGCAATCATTCGCTCCTTCTTCTCTAAAGTTCTAGTTTTAGATGGATACCAAAATCGATATCCAGTCAAAATTCTTTTTCGGGTCATTTTCGAAGTCGTCGCGCATGCACGGGGAAATATGGGCGCGACGACCTGTGAGCTGTGAAATATACGTACGTCAAATGCATTCTTCGTCAAATACGTTTTGTTTCAAAGCGCCAGCGAGGTGAAACTTAATCTCCACAGAGTCAGCATTTTCCTCGTTAATCGCACCAGAAGTGCTTACATTTCGTGCTAAAATCACCGTGTCATAGTACTTTTGTCATCGTGTGTCTTTTTCCCTCTCACTATCTCTATTCTCTATTCTCCTTCCTCTTTTTTGTTTCCTCTCTCTCTCTTGTCCACATTTGTTACATTATTTCGATTTCTAAATTTAAGTTTAAATTGCTTAATGTTGCAATGAATGGGCAATTATTGTGGAATATATTACTTTTTTCTTTGAGATTTAAAGGTCACATTACTCTTTTCATTGTAACTTCTTCACAGTACCCTCCCATTTCGACGTTTTCGTTGGTTCTCACTGCTTTTCCCCTAGGCATCGAATGGTTACTTGATTCCAGCCTTCACTCTTTTTGTATCTCTTGTTTCATCTTTCTCTCTTCTCTACTCCTATCCATCTCCCTTTCTCCATACATTATCTCTCTCTCTCTCTCACTCTCTCTTCCATTGTTTTATTTTTTCTTTCCCAGTTTTCTTCAATTCTCTCCACCTGTTTCTCCCCTGTTTCTTTCCTTCTCTCTCTCTCTTTCACCTCTCTTCTCCTATCCATCTCCTTTTCTCCCTACATTATCTCTCTCTCTTTCTCTCTTCTCTCTCTCTCTCTTTCTCTCTTCTCTCTCTCTCTCTCTTTCTCTTACACGCACACACATTCTCTCTCTCTCTCTCTCTCTCTCTCTCTCTCTCTTCCTCTATCTCTCCTCCTCTTCCCCTCTTGAATACTCATCCTTCTCTCTGTTTCAGCCCATCCCCGGTGAGAAGTTTGAAGTGGGACTTGAGCAGGAGAAGATAGAAATCTCACTTAATGTTTAGGGAAGATGGAAATACGAGCCGGGCGACGATCACCAAGATAGTCTGTGCCCCAGCCCGTTTCTAAAGGAGTAAAAGCGAATTGAACAATCGTATAAATTTAACATTCCATTGGGTTGTATATTATATATGTCGAAAGTAATGCTGATTGCATATCTAATTTTAAAGGTATTATTAGTCATTGGAGGGCAAGCCCAAAATAACCATCCAAAGTATTGGGAGCATCAAGTTGCACAACATAAATATACAAACACCTAGAAAGATTTTATTTCTCAAAAAAACAAAAAAACAAAACAAAACAAAACAAAACAATTTGGTGGTAATTTTAGCATCTTCAAGAGCGTTATAAAACGAACTGTATATATTAAACAACAGGCAAATATCTCTTTCGACACACTTTCATGATAACTATTTTCCTAAAACTCTTCAACGTGTTTTTGGCAATCACTATAACATGCGTTTTGGATAGTTCGCTCATTTCCATGCATTATTGGAAAATTGAATATTGCCTTTAAAAGATGATAAGTTTATTATATCATTTAAAAAATGCATCTGAATACATAAAAACCAAGCAGCACTTCAGAATTCACAAGTAGAGGTAGTGTATGAGGTATCTTGAGAATTGTATCAGCTTGTGAATATGAAAAATCTGAAATTCGCACTTAAATTTTCAACCTTCAGTGACTTAAATCATGAAGACAAGAATATTTAATATATAATTGAGTGAGTGCATATGGTGACATTTCCTTCAAAAAGGATCTTTTTATAGTATTCATAAATTACATTACACCTGTAACCTTGAGAGAAGCAATGGACTTCCTAAACTGTGCAAAACATTGGAAGAAGAAGAACTTATATCTACATTACCAATCTACCACTGAATATGATAAAGAAAAGAAAATTTCATTACAACTCAGCACAAGAGTCATTGATTGATTACTCCTTCTTTGTATGCAGTGGCCGTCCTTAGTATGGTCAGATACACATGAGATGTTTGTGTGGGCAGCGGCCAAGCACCATTCAAACCATCTTGAAATTTGTGAATAGGATTTATACTGCTCGTAAGGTACCCGAGGCAATATCCTCTTTGTATCACTGAATACACGCTAAAACACACATAATCGTACTCTGTGCACTTTCATGTCATTCATGTATGATACCGTAGTTAATTAATTTCGTCCCAAACTGTTTAATTTCGAGATATCTAGAGATATTACAGTCATATAAATGTGAATAATACTTATATCAGAACTGTATTGTTCACCTTCTTCCCAGGGGATGCAGTTATCTTGACCAAAAAAGAACTTCATCTTTTCTTTTATTTTCTTTCTTATCTTATTCATTCTTTGTTATTTGTTTGAGAGGTGGGAGGGTGCGAGTCTCTTAGGTCATCTAATCTGTCTATATTCGTTGCTTCAAAACTACAACAGGACTTTAATCTTTTCGTGAGCATGTGGGTTGTGGTAAAGATCGTGTCAAAAGAGTTTGTAATTTGTTTCTTGAAGCTTCTAGATTATCATACATTGATAAATGCATAAATAAACGAAGCTCTTGACGGCGAAAATTTATAATGAAGAAAAAAATGTCTTTATTGGTTTCAATTTGTTACATTCGCAAGTTATGGAGTATTCATTTCATTCCCACTTGCCAAAGATCTTTTTTTTTAATTAATTGTTTATTCGTTTATTTATTGCAACCATAAGTTGGATTTCAAATATATATAAATACAAAGAAATATAAATGGCTGACAATAATTATAGATTATACATGATAAAAACTATTTATATTTTGTACGATAACGATAAGTATATAATTTATGTCCTCATAGTGCATGGTAGCTAAATTCAAAGTGTTACACAAATGTCCAGTTGAAACATAAATGGTGCCTCAAGCAGGTAGTAAATAAGAAAATTCAAAGAATATTGTCAGAGTAAAAACACAGTGCTGTCATCCATAGAGGAGCACAAATAATTAAACGAAAAATTTCCCAAAACGCTTGAAAGTGGATTGCAAAATTATACACACCATGTCATAACGGTCATATCACTAGGTGTAAATGCAATGTGTCATCAAGCTGACCTTTCCAGCTGATACAACAGTGACCGGTGGCGAAGTGTGTGTCCAGTCATGGAAGGGGGCAATGGTCTTGCTGGGTTCTCAGAACGCAAGGGAGCGGAGGGGCCGAGGGTAGGACACTCGAGGACACGAACATTTTTCTCTTCTTTTTTTTTTTTGTGAATTTTTATTATTTCGGTCTTTATCTATTTCATAAATATTATACACTTAACAAACAAAAGAAAAACGAAAAATAATTTTCTCTCTTCACAGGCTAACAGATAATCATTTCGGTTGAAAAAAACATATTTTAAAAATATTTCTTTGGTAGATTTGTGCACAGTTCCAACTCTTGCACTTTCACTGGAATGTTGTATAGAACCTTTAATAGGGTTGAAGGTTGAAGGATGTCACCAAGGTCTTATTAACGTAAACGTTTGCCTTCGATAAATCCACTGTTCTGAGTCAGACTAAGCCGTTTGATACACCTTTCTGTCAATGCTTGGCTTACAGAGTAGACTGAAATAAAACGAATTGGTTACCTTAACGTATACTCAACGTGTCATGAACCATGAACCATGGGCGTAAATATGCAGGAAATTATTTTCATCAGAGGGGGACGTAACAATAGGTCGCCCCCCCCCCCTGATGAATAGAATTGCGTGACAAATCTCCGCCACTGCCATGAACTGATGACGAACGTTTCATTTTTACGTGGTTAAAATGTTAAAACAGAGAAAAAATATCCAGAGTACAATGTTTCTTTACCTATGTTCTCGAAGAATGGAAGTTGCAGTTATAGGATTTTCTAGTGCGTTTCGCACGTTAAGAAAACGGAATGTAAATTTGAATATGTTTGCTTAAACATATGGAACATGTGTTTTATTTTGTTTGTGTTTTGTTTCAAATGGATCCTTGCACGATGAACTCCTTCTTTTACCATGTTTAAATTCAATTGGAAATCTATAATGGTACACATCTGGCATGTTGGGTACACATGAAAGCAGTGTAATGTCATCATCTTACTCTTTTCCCCTCAATAACTTCATAGTAAATTGGCAAAATCTATGTTAACTGGTGTCGGTCGAATGATATACTGATCAACTGGTATATTCTTATTTCTTACAACACTTAATTTAAGAGCTTGAATTGACAATACAATGATGAAAAACAGTTCTTTCAGTGCTTATGAAATACATGTTTCATAAAACGTCGAATTTATTTGTGAGTCGCTTCAAATCACGATTAACATCGTCCGTTGACATGGTTGATGTGAAGCTGTCAAGACATTGGTAGCGAGAAAGGAGACACCTGCTTTCTTTCAAGTCCATATAACCATGAAGAGAAATTGCATGTTATTGAACTTCATGCTAAGATGCCCAAAATATGAACTAATATTCTGAAACTAAATCTGATGTCAGTGACCGATACAAGTAATTCACGCTGAAATATCGCGAAATTAAGTTTACTTTGGTGCAAAAGAGATCGATTGCGTAAAGTCAATTTACTCTCATCGACACTATACGGAGACATTTTCAAATCGCATATGTTTGATCGCTTTGCACATTCACAAGTCACGAGGTCCTTGAACCAGGCAGACGACATTTTGCGCAAAGAGTAATGTCTTTAGGGATTTAATGGGTGTTTCTGCTGACTTCCCGCGCTTTTGAAACCTTTGTAATACGGGTATGAATACGGCCCTCTATAGAGCCATAAAGGGAATGGAAGACGATCGTGACATTAAAATGCTGAGATTGAACTTTGGTATTTTTTAAAAACTGTCAAATAAATTTCAAGAGCAAAAGGTAACATCTGTGAGGTTGTGTAATCCACTCTTTAATGGGGGTGGAGTGTTTTGACATACAGCCAGTCCAACTTGTTGATGGCCTGAATAAAGGAAACATACATACCTAATGTCCTTCAATAAAGCTAGCAGAAAACTATGATGCAGGGATCATTTTCAAGCATACTTTTAAGTTGTAATGAAAGAAATTATGCACAAGTTAAGCACATTCATTTCCAGTGAACTTTGAAAAAGTTACTTCAATGTGACATATGTTGTGGTTCCGTTGTTCGAATAGAGATGCAAAGTTCAAGAAAGTGGGTGAATGGCCTAAGAGTAAGTTTTGAAAGTAAAGACGTATTCCTATACATTTTAGCTGTTTCGCCCCAAATAGCCTAGGCTTGTTTATTCATGTCATTCCTGTCATCAGTTTCCAAAACGGATGATGCGTTGAAATGTGATCTATATTTTCTTAAGAGTTACGGCGAAGTTTCTCAGAAAAATTAGAAACTGTGAACTCTTTTTGAATTTTGCTATTGATCTTGATACATGACTGTAGGCTACGTAGTGTGCAGTTTCGAATATCTCTTTTTGTTCGTAATGTACAAATTGCCTAAAACAAAGTAAAAGCCGTAAATATCTTATTATTCTTTTTGATTCATGATCGCAAACAATTCCGAGAATATAGCCAGAAGCAGTTATAATGATTTATTGTATTGCCTTCTAAAATTACGTTCAGATAATTATCGTGAGGTCATGGGAATGATTGCATATCGGTTTGATAAATATGGGTTATTGAAATTACTGAACAGTTAATCTCTTGACCGTGTATTTGGTGTATTTCGTGTTACAATCACTATTATGAAAAGAAATTCAGACGGCAACATCAGAATCCAATTACAAACGCCATCTCAAAATGTGATGTCGGACAGGAATGCACAAAATTGGAAAAGGTCAACGACAAAGACCATTCCAAGGTCGTGCATGAGACTTTACATATGATGTGTTAAATATAAGAATCAACCAAAAGCGAAGTAATTAATGATATCCAAAATATCTTGAAATGTAGAAATCTTGATTTTTAGCTTGTGATGGCATTGTCTTGATAAATGAAGATTTCAAGACACTTTTTTTTTTAACGCACAAAAAAATTGAAATATTTTGACAACATCTCGAGAATTATTTATCCAACTCAAGAGAAAACTGACTGTCAGGGTCAGTTTAGGTCATTCTTTTCATTGGTGATTGCACAAATTTCAAATATAACCGAATTTTAAATATAAAGGCTGTAAGTGAACTTTGGCGAAATTGAGAAATTTGGTCACACTACCAAACATCTGCATTATGATGCCGGTGTGAATAGGGGTATTGGCGCGTGTCTGTCGGGGCTAGCACTATACCTACCCCTTGCTCCAATTGGCATATACAGTGTTTTTGCTGACCGGTGGCTGTTTAGAAAGCCATAGGCGAATACACATGTTTTCTCGTTCTCCCGTAACCGATCAAACAAGGATCCTACCCCCTCCTTCCTTTTCACCCCTCGGCGATCTTTGGGGGTCTCGCAGAGGTAAAGACCGGGTCCTGTTGTTTCTCAAGGTGCGTTCAAGGATTCAACTCGATTCAATTTATTTCAGTGACCATTCAAAAGCATAAACATTAAAATGGACCAGTACAAGTAAATGATAGGGATATCGTTTAAAAACAATAGATGTTTGGAGGCAGGGCGTGTTCAAAAGTACAATGATGTTAGGAGATATATTCAAATAGAAAGACACATACAGGGTGTTAAATATTATTATTAACGTAGATTGATTAATAACGTCGACATGATATTGTAAAGTACTTATTATACAGGGCATATTACAAAATACTTAAATAAGCGTTTGTGTGAAATTATGTTACAAGAGAATTAAAAAGTAATATTAATGAGTTGATTTTGTGTCAGTGAGGCAGATATCTCCATCAATTATTATTACATATCTGCAAGTTGCTGTCTTCGGTAGTCGATCAAACCATTGCATGGTATATAGGACGGTTGATTTCTTTGAAACGAATTTTGATCGCTACGATGGAGAGTAATAAATTGTGTTTCATTTGAAACCATGGAAAAAAACTGGAAGTTTTAGTCAAACTTGTCCAAATGACGCTTACAGGTATGGAGCTAATTACAGACAGATTTCATAAGATGTAGTAAATTGTATTAACAATTACATGTATATAGATACCGTTGGCAATGTTAGAGAAATAGATTGTGATTTTTTTTTCAGAACGAAACATATTCTACAACAAAAGTATCATGCTCAAAGATGTATAATTTTAATAACTATGATAAAGTTGAAAACATGTTCACATCTACGAAAGATTACGAATTTATTGCCCTGAGCAGAAGCTTCATTACTCCAGAAAAACTTTTTCTCTGAACTATGACTGTTTGTGCAAAAAAAAAGATACATTATCATCGTTTGGAAAGCGTAACAAAGATAATTGATCTCATATAGGGAACATAACACGTAAATCTTGTTAGAATGCTGAACAAAAATGAGCTTTATATCTGTATATTATTGCCTAGGGAACTAATTTAGCCATTGATAGGTGTCAAGCTAAACAAATTCAGGAAAATCAAGGATTCATTAACGAAATACCTTTTTGCAAGTAAGTAAAAGAGAGTTTGAGTTTTAAACGACAGAAAATTATTTTAAGAAAGAAAAAAAATGCCTTCATCGATTTTGTGTCTCTCAATTCAAAAGTGATGAGTAAAAAGTCCATGCAGTATTTTGCTGCTACACGTCGTGACTACGAATTGATTGTCGTAGACAATTTCGGCAACTTCATGACCAAAACACGCCAGCAGTGTTTAATCATGGAGTCCTGAAATGTTGTTGTTGATGATGATGATGATGATATCCAGGCTTTATACCAAAGGATCGCATCCATGGTTGTCATCCTCCTTCCCATCTATGCCATGTCTCATCCGAGTACCCATTTGTCACCAAATTATCACCTATTCAGTGGGGCACGCTTACACCACTCTTTTTATTATAGTGGTTAAAAATAGGAGCTCTCTCGGGAAATCGAGAGCAGATCATGATGACAGATTTACAGTTTTGTTGGTTCATGTTGTACCTTCCCCCTTCTCTCTCTCTCTCTCTCTCTCTCTCTCTCTCTGTGTGTGTGTGTCTGTCTCTCTGTCTCTCTGTCTCTCTCTCTCTCTGTCTCTCTCTATCTATCTCTATATCATCTCTCTCTCTCTATCTATCTATCTCCCTCTCTATTTCTCTCTTCCGGTATCCTTTTCTACCAAGCACATGCATGTTTTCAATGGGACTGAGCACTGACTATAGCGTGAGTCGCTTTTTGCAGGTTACTATGTCAAAATATATGTTCTAATGAAAGCAATGTTTTCTCCGACATTACGCTCAAATAACACCTTTTCCGTGTTGAATTGTGAAACTCTTAGTTTTGCTCACTCACTGAAAATTCATGGCATGTCTTAATTCTCTCTCTCTCTCTCTCTCTCTCTCTCTCTCTCTCTCTCTCACTCACTCTGAAAATGTCGCTGAATGACGCCATTCATGCTGAACGAATATTCTTCCGAAGTAGTGTTGGAGGCCTCTTCTAGTAATTTTAACAACGATCGGTAATTATTGTACGGAACACACTGTAGCAATAATTATTAGCCCATCCAAACGTTAGGCGTGAAGAAAGAGCAGTGTAAAATACAGTAAGAACAGTACTGAGGCGTGAAACAATTCGAATCCACTTCTAACTCCAGCCCATCAGAAACCAATCACATTCATACCACTGCGACTATAGATGTACACATTCCTGTCACGCGCCATATCATCACTTCAGCCATCGCACGAGGTGTCAAATTACTGTACGGATTTAAAAATTAATCTGCGGCCCAGTGGTGGCGTATCCAGTATTGGGCTAAACTGACGTATGCACCCCCCCCCCCCCAAATCTAGTGGCCGGCCTAAAATAAACAACAGAAACATGATAAATGATTGATAAACTTAGCTTGATTTACAAAATTTTCTGGGAGAGCATGCCCTTCCACCCCGTTTACCCTACCTACATTATTTTTCGATCCCCTTTTTTCCCCCTTACATTATTTTGATGCATGTGCTTGATCTTTCAACATTTTCCATCACAGCCCTACTACAGTAAGAGCACTTCTTGCACCCCCCCCCCAAAAAAAAAAAAAAAAAATCTGGATACACTACTGTAGCTAGATTATTGTGGGTGACCGCACAATCCCATTGATATTCGTTCCTCTTTCATTTATTTTCCGGATTGCTCAGAAATGGCCGTTGACCAGAATTTCATTCTTCTGAGGAATAAGATTCTTTCGAGGGGAAGGTCCAATTCAACGTACTTGTCAAAATGCATCTACATTCTGGATGCGAGATTCGAACATTCGCCGCACCTTTTGGAGGAGAGACAGGGAGAGAGTCAGAAGGGAAAAGAGATAAAGAGGCATAGAGACAAAGACCAAATCCAAAAAGACAGAGAAAGAGAGGGGAGGTGATTAAAAATTATATAGAGAGAGAGAGAGAGGTGGGGAGAGAGAGAGAGAGAGAGAGAGAGAGAGGTGGGGAGAGAGAGAGAGAGAGAGAGTGAGAAAGGAAGAGAGGGGGATGGGTGGAGAGAGAATCAGACAATGGGAAATGAATTATATTGGAGATTTGAAGAGGGGCAATTCCTTCGTCCGTGTACGTGAATCTCAAACTTAGGAAATGTCCTTAACAACATAGACATAACTAAAAACACATCTACTAGTAATGGGCCTATCATGATCGAAAGTGCATTTTTAGTTGCTAACTTCGCGACGATAAGTTGCTCCTCCGCGTAATTAACGAAACAGGAGTTAGGTATATGCTTTACGGTGTACCGATTGGTGGCAATATCCTGCAACTTCATCTTTCCTAGATCATTCAAACCGCGGCGCCAGGAACAGAGAAAGCGAGACGAGGGCAAAGAGGACAGAATCGGGTCATCATCGGTTAACACACCATCTTTTCAAAACACACACTTCCCCGGTTAGGTAGGACCCGGAGGGTGAACAGCATGGCATAGGGTCCTGGCATCCGCAGCCTGTTTATACCAAAAATGTTATATTAACAGCGTGTGATTCCATCCATAATCCAATAAGAACATTTTATCGACAGCAGGAGCAACATCAGTATGGGAGATGATCGAGGTTTCTTTTTCTGGAAGGATAGTCGGTTATTCCACTCGAAAGGAAAGGAGGTAACAGAGAACGGAAAATTAGGAGCATAATGCTCCCAAGTTTCTTACATTACTTTGGAGCATGAATTGAGCTCAGAGGTTAAAATCGGTTTCGGGTTCTGCTAATTGCAAGAAACTGTTCCATAAACCAACAAAGTATTGAATGTCCATAACTGCGCACAAATCTGATAGAAAGCACAAAAACACGATGAAATTAAAAAGGCCTTCCCGAAAAGTATCATGATAATAATAATAATAATACATGAGATTTCTATAGCGCCATTTTCCATTTTGATTAAATGCTCAAGGCGCTTCATAACATAACGAACGAAAGAAGTTACACGTTGTTACGTTTGTTGATGTTTTCTTTGTTTGTATGTTGTAATTTTCTTTGTGTTTTTTTTTTTTGTTATTTTGTTTGTTTGTTTTTTTGAGTATGTAATTCAATAAAAGTTTGTTCACTTTTAGTTGGTCCAAACAAACCATTACATATAAACACAATAAAGTTATCAAAATAACTTTCAGTCATTTCCCTCTAAACGAAGCTCCTCGAGACGAAATTCATTTCCTCTCGTAGTCTGTTCTTAGCACATCATGTCTGCCTATTATACGATTAGTCAAAGACTGTCATCATCGTCATAACAGCATTTGATAACTCAAGTATGTAGCACGTGGCATTTAGCATATGCAACTAGATCAACGATAACTGAGTGGTCATGTCGGTAAGAATTCTAGATTGACTCGTGTTATTTTGCAGTAGAGCAGTCTTCCGATAGCACCGGCTGGCACAACAAATAAGTGTCGGTGGTCAATCACACTCGCCATTCGTTCTTTCATCCCATCTTTGTCCTGCTCATTGAAGAGGTGTCAAGACAGTAATCTTGTCCCATCTTTGTTTTTTCTCATTAAAGAGGTGCCAGAAACTGCTATAGGTGGCGAATAGTATCTGCCCCTTGATCCGGTGCCATTTTTCACACGTATTATACAAATACATGCTTCTCTATTTAAGACGAGTTCAGGTCAGGCAAATATGGCATTGATCTACAATTCATGTAAAAAGCTAATTGTCGAGAATCTATGCGTGCCGGGTAGACAGAATGTTTTGTGCTTTATTTAATCAGTGTCCACCGTATGATCAAGGAGTTGTCACAGTTCTGTGATAACTCCTTGGGATGATCAGTCACCGTTATTATCTCACATGCCTATAACCTGCTAACTGTTTTAACCCATTGGCTACTGAATTCTCTCATTCACATTATGCTTAATACAGAGATGATCCAGTTCCCGTGGGCAATTGGTTAACAGAAGTGGGTTCCCGTCATTGAGGAGGGAGGGGTCCCTGTCGAAGAGGACAAGGCAGTCAAGTATTAGGGAAGGGTGTGGGAGGGGATCGTATCATCTGCTTTTCACATTGCCTCCCCTCTTCCTTTCTCTCTCCCTCTCTTCGTCATTCAGTGGGGCACTACTTAAAAAATGAAGTATATACTTCGTATCTCATTGTGTTTGTCTTCACTCCTTAATAAAGAAAAGAAAGGTATACGCCTTCGTGTTCCAGTTTTGCTTGTTCTTGCTTGAAGCTAATATATATAGTTCATGAAAATGCTATATAAAAAACATCAAAACGTATTCTCTTAAAAGAATACTTCGGATCCCATTGTGTTTGTCCTCACCCCTACACCTCCATCCCCCCCCCAAAAAAAAAAAAGAAGAAAGAAAGTGGATCATCGTCCTCGCGAGTCATTGTTCGCGTTCTGCTTGCTGCAAGCTAATCATAATTATACGGTACATTATAGTTCATGAACACGTTCGCAAAAATATAATCCAAAAAGTGTCTTTTTCTGATCCCATTGTGTTTTTCTTCACTCCTACGCCTTTTTTCCGAAAACGGGTCTACGTCTTTCTCTTCATGTTCTCGTCTCTGCTTGCTGGAAGCTAATATACTAGTAGTTCATGAAAATGTTCGTAAATAGTTCATCAAAATATTAAAATATTGTTTTTGAAAATATAATCCAAGAAGTGTTTACTTCGGATCTCATTGTGTCTCTCCTCAATCCTACACCTCAATCGAAAAATGGGTCGACGTCCTCACATCAGTGTTCTCGTTCTGATTGCTGTAAGCTAATCATATATAGTTCATGAAAATGTTTTCATATGGTTTATTTTAAATATGTTTTAATATAATTCATGAATTGTGTATTGTAGTGCATTAAAATGTTCGAATATAGTTCATGGAAATATATTCTCTAAAAAATTTATACTTCCGATCTCATTGTGTTTGTCCTCACTCCGACATCTCAGTTTTAAAAACTGGGTCTACACCTTTGTGTTCTGGTTATCTTTGCTGTAAGCTAATATATATATTTCACAAAAATGCTAAAATATAGTTCATAGATGTATTAAAATATAATTTACAAAAACATAAAAACATTTAAAATAATATACTTCGGAACTCAATATGTCTGTCTTCACTCCTACACCTCAGTCCAACAAATAGGACTTCGCTTTCATGTTCTCATTCTGGTTGCTGGAAGCGAATGTATAGTTCATTGAAAAATATATACTCTGAAGTGGATACTTCGGATCTCATTGTGTTTGTCCGAACTCCTACACCTCGACAAAAAAAAAAATGGGTCGTCGTCCTCGCTATCCCGTGTTGTCGTTCTGCTTGCTGCAAGCTAATCATATATAGTTCATGAAAATGGGTCATGACATACATGGGGTATTATTCCTAGATACTAGTGTCTCAAGGAAAACAGTTCGGTTCAGTCAGATGGGATGCCAAGACTATTGAGAAAAGCAAGACATGGCCTGCTTCTTTAACCCTAGTTGTCACATCGCTTTACAACTTTATAAGGTTTGGGCTGTATTTTTTTAGGATTGTGGAGAAAAAGTGTGACCGTTAAAAGATATTGAATGAGCATCACAATGATACCGTGTATTACTTCAGCGTTCTCCGTTTACTCTTGCAACACACTTATATAAAACCTGTAGGCCTAAATCGTTTCCAGTCGAAGTAAATGGGATGATCACACAAATTGAATTAGATCAAAAGAATGAAAGTATGGTAAGTCACATCGCATCGACCGCTGAAAGTCTACAGGAATGTTAATATTTATTAAAGAGGAAAGTCTTCGCAGATTACAATAGACACGCAACACAATGAAAACATTTAATTTCGCATGTGGAAGGTTCTCTCTGACTGTCGTAGCTTCTCTTTAGCTCTTTCTATATAGTAAATTCCTAAAATGATAAAGAAACAATAAAAGTATATTTGGTTTACTCAATATAATTTGTTCGTTGCAGCTAGAACGAATAGCAAACATTTTGAAGACAATACGTCGCACGCACTTCATAATTTCATTGACGTGCTATGCGTTTTCTTTGATGGATTCAATTTTGCCCACACCATCCCCCCTTATCTCTCTTTCTCTCTCTTTATTACTCTGTCCATCTCTCTCTCTCTCTCTCTCTCTCTCTCTCTCTCTCTTCCCCCCCCCCCCTCTCTCTCTCTCTCTTTCTCTCTCCCTCTCTCTCTCTCTATCCCTTCCTCGCCTTTTCACCCTCTCTTATTTTTCCCCATGCATGCATTAATGTGATTTCTGGGCATTACAAGATCGGGTATATTGACATAGCACAGATAGTGGTGTCCCTGCAAAGCCTAGACATCTCACCACGTGGTCCTCTTTCCAAGGCATTGCATCCCTCGCTAATGTTTGCAGAATGTTGTTCCAGGAGCAAATCCAGGTATACCGTATAAACCGATGGTGGATTTGTAGGAAATGCGGTGACAAGGTCGCCCGGAGGACCTCCCTGGACAGAATTGTTCAGAGAAGAAGAAAGTAGCATGCTTGTAATTCACCCAGTCCCATTCTCACTTTTTCTGTAAGAGTAAATGGATTTTTTTTTAAACGCTAATACATGCACTTTGTTTTGCCCCAGTCACACCAACGCGATTAAAATCAGACGGAGAACAAACCAAACAAATATTTACATTACCCCCGAATGGTTAAGAATCGGTCGGTATGGAGTCCATTTGGAGGTGTGACTGAGGGTGTGTGTTTTTTTTTACAAATTATAAAACATTTAGACAGCTTTTGCATTTATATATGTAAGGGAGTATCGCAATTCTTTCCAGTCCAGAAGGGTGGGGGGAAGGAGCACGCTTTTTTTTTTTATCCACCTCCATTCTTTTTCTTGTAAAATGACATAGATTTATAAGCTACCGCTTTTAATGATTCAAATCACGGACAAATTAAGCAGCTTTTGCACTTACATGAACGGGAACATTATGGTGTACAACCAGCCACGAAAACTGGTTTGATGCACTGTTTGTGACGAAATTTTGACGAACAGTGTTTAGATAGTATTGCCTTCATGAATGATGTAATTTAGACAGGTAATTCATAAAAATTGCAGTCTGTCGTTTCAAAGAAACATCAGAGAAACATCGGAATCCCACAACCCAAACCCAGTACGTATACAAATCACTAAAATTTAGTTTGATAATTAGTAATAGTAATGATGATAGAATAATAATAATAATAATAATTATGCATGATAATAAACCATTCTTTCGCATATCCCATAATGATACAAAACCCTTCCAAAGGGGTTTGGATATCATTACCCTAGCTCCAGCTCCGCCACCCGTTATCAGTGCACATTGCACTTCCAGGTACCCATTTGACACCTGGGTGGAGAGAAACAATTTGATATAATGCCTTGTCTGAAGACATACGCAACAGGCAGAGATTCTGAACCCTCAACCTTTTGATTGAGAGTCTAGTGAATGAACCACTATACCACGATGTTTTTTGAAGGCCATGCAGTAATGGCTTGGGTCAAGATAACATGGAAATCCATTTGATCCTTGACTTATTTTAGAAACAGTTTTTTAATGTTGTTTATTTCAAGTTTGATTATTCAAATCTACTTAAGGGAGAATGAAACCCTGGGGGAAAATCAATTTTAATGAGAAGAGAGGATAGGGAGGATAGGATCAAAATCAGTTACGAAATGAGAAAGTTATGAAAGTATGAAAAGTCTCAAGTTACTTTCTATGGCGATCCGCAAATTGGCAATGTTGCTTCAAAATGACAGGTTTAGTAGTACAACTCTCCATATGTTTTGTACACAAAATTTCATATATTCCCCATTATCTCTCAAGGTGCAGCTTGTCTCTTTCTTAGCTCAAGGTATATCATGGGAAAATGTATTTGACACTACATAATATGTTGAGTTCACAAAAAGACAAGGAGCATCTTTAGAGATAATGGAGAAAATATGAAATTTTGTGTACAAAACATATTGAGAGTTGTACTACTAAACCTGCTATTTTGAAGCAACATTGCCCATTTGAGGATCGCCATAGAAAGTAAATTGAGACTTTTCAAACTTTCATAACTTTTTTTTATTTCGTAACCGATTTTGATGGAACTTTTTTTTAAATTGCTTCTCTCTTCCCTCTCTTTTCATTAAAATGGATATTTCCCCAGGGTTTCATTCTCCTTTAAGAAGGAAGAAATTTAGCAACATCTAAGAGCTTTGAATTTCGAGTTTTGTAACAACAACAAAAACTATAAATCTGACGAAAGGCTTTTTGAGGCTTACCCAAAAATTAACACAGGTTTCGAACTTAGAGGTAATTACGTCACCAACTGTTCCTTTAAATCTCAGGATCCGAAAATAGAAACAAGGTTAGATAGAGATGCGATACGCCGGTATGACCAAACAATTCTCAGCCCAGTGGGGGAATTGTGCGAATTAGGAGCACATACTGCGAATTGGCAACTGTATTTCAATTTCGGTCGCAGGAATACTTCTCATTTCAGCGGTCACAATCATTGAGCCTGTCGGGGACAGCACAGAAATGAGAATAAATTCTCAAGCAAGCATGTGGATAGGCACTCGTGATCGGACGATATTGTTTCCTGGCCTTAAAGAGAAGCTTGAGCTCTCGTATAAAGCTGAAGAAAATTAATTTGTGAGCTTTCTCATTATTTTGTGGGAGGATATCATAGTAGCCATGTCACAAGAAAAAGGTTTCATCTTGAAATTCCCTCATATTCCAAATGTGACTAGAAATGGTGTAAAACCTTGGACCAAAATTGCTTTCACAGTGTGTATGTAGTCCCATACCCTTATTTTTATGTGGAATGCTTTTCACTGTTTGTTACTTTTTTACCATGATTCAGGCAATTTGATTTCATCTTGATGATTTCAAAACCTCACAGAAGTATTCTTGTTTAAGAGATGATTAACTTCCAGACATCCAGTTACTTCCAGCCTGTTTCTTTTAGAATGCCATTGCATTTTCAATCGGAAACTCTAAATCAAAACCTATCAGACATCATCACATGAGCAGTACGTAACACATGACTCCCAAGGTCAGGAGCGGAGAGTAATTTATTCCTAACGAGGCAATATTAATGTCTGATTATCCTCCCCTCTATGAAGCCATTGTCTGCCATCTAATAAATATGATTCATACATGTTACATGATGAGAGTAAGCTGTTTAATGAGCGTCTCGCTATAATGGTCACCAAAGGTCTCTGATTAAAGCCATACATTCGTCTCCTTCCATGTGCATTGCGTCGTAATTCGCTTACACTAGATGTGGTGAAATTACCCATAAATGTGTGTCCATGTGTCGCAGGCATCGAAACTGGATGGCCCACCTGGAACTAATTCGAGCTTGCCTTCGTGTCTCGGAGAGCGTTCGGGTGAGGATAATCTGTGGTGATGAGTTATCCTTTAATACGAGGCCGTTCTTTTTTAAGTTGGTTGAGGGTGCATGTATTACGTAAGACCTGTCGGTTTTAAAAAGTGAAGTCCAGTCTCGATGACTGATAACACCCTAATATTGTCAAATTCCTATTGAGAACCAACGAATGTGTGTCTGTAATATATTGAGGAACGTAGTATCAGTACATCAATGCTTGCAGACAGGCAAACAAATTTATGTGTAAAGGAAAAAAAAGCACATGGATTGATTTAAAAATAAGGTTTGACTGGAATACTGTCGAACCCTTTATCCAAAAATAATGGTTCAACTTTGAAGTCTTAAAAATTAGTTTTCTTTTGAAATGTTGAATAGCGCTACTGCACGGACGCTGTTATTTGGACATTTTGGGCGGATTCAAAGTTGAACTGTGTTTCCAGTGTGTATGATAATATGAACTCTGTAAATACATGCTAATTTAAACCAACCAACGAGGACAATTTTGAAGAGAAAGTGTACCCAAATTTATATTTATAGGAAAGATAGGATGAGATAAAGGGACAGAGAGATAGAGAAAGCAAAAGAAAGATAAGGGCGGAAAAGGGGGAGAGAAAGAACGTAATGAAAACAAGATGACAGTAAAACGAAGTAAACCCTAATTAAAAGTAATTAAAAGAACAATAAAAAGGAAATAGCCATATTAGAAGGTCATAACCACGTCCGTTCATTGAGTCATTGACGGCAATCGTTTGTATGTATCAGAACGATTACCTAATTATAACCAACTTCTTAACAGAACTAGACCGCAGGCAATTATCAAAGGCAGTCACCATTCACCACGAGTCGTTATTAAGGTCAAGTCGGTCCTTTGCATCTCTTTCGAATCATGATGACCAATTAGCTGTTTATTAACTAGACTAATTAATGACATATTAATCGTTCGCTTGACCATGACGAGAAAGGTCAACAAGTTAAGGTATACTAAAATGATAATTATGACACTTAACCCACTGACTACTAAATTCTCTCATTCCCATAGGCTTTGTACAGGAACCACCCAGTTCCAGTAGCCAACGGGTTAATGCTATTAAGAAATATTTATCAATATCAATGATATGACATTTAAAACGATATTAGTTACACGCCTATTTGTATTATTAAATTCAGTCAGACATACCAGTTTTTTTTCCAAATAGCACAGCGTCTCAAAGATGTTTAGATTCACACCAATCTCAACATGTTTTTATCAATCAAAACTAACATAATGAATAAACCCTTTGACTACTGAATTATTTAACTCTCATGGGCCACCCGATTCCCGTAGTCTGTGGGTTAGCGGATGGATTGAAGAGGACTTGAGATCAATCGCAACTCGTTTTTTCAAGTATTACGTTGAAATGAAATCAAATAAAATGAAATGGAGACTTGAAGGTGGCAAAACGATCCTACAATTTATCTCCTGTACAGCAAATGATTATCCTGTCATATGCTTGATGTACCATTAATGTATATTAATGCCACTTCAGTAATACTGCCAATGTTTATAAAAGACGAGAGTTAAGTTTCTAGGCGTTATCATGTATTATGTTGACATGAAATCAAATAAAATGAAATGGAGACTTGATGGTGGCAAAACGATCCTACAATTTATCTCCTGTACAGCAAATAATTATCCTGTCATATGCTTAATGTACCATTAATGTATTAATGCCACTTCAGTAATACTGCCAATGTCTATAAACGACGAGAGTTCAGTTTCTAGGCGTTATCATGTATTGTGTAGACGTAGAACGATGGCTCGAAAAAGTACAGGACTTCAATTTATGTTTGCGATAAAATCTCAGATGTATTTTGACTGATGAGTATTTTGTTTTTCACAAGACGTGAGACCCTTCCCCCATTCCATAGAGTATAGAACCTAAATGCGACAGATAACCGAATGTTTCTTTCTCTCTCTATGCTTTATACCTCTCTCTCTCTCTCTCTCTCTCTCTCCCTCTCACTGTCGTTCTCTCTCTCTCTCTCTCTCTCTCTCTTTCTTTCTCTTTCTCTCTCTCTCTCCCTCATTCACCTTCTCTCTTTTTTCCTCCCTCTTTCTCCATAATCTACCCTGGCTTACTTTTAATTTACGCTCACATCTACGTAAAATCATCACTACCATCTAACACATCTTTCCGCTGTAGGTCGTTTATAAATAGCCCTCATCCCCCCCCCTTCCCCCCCCCCCCCTCTCTCTCTCTCTCTCTCTCTCTCTCTCTCGCTCTCCCTTTCTCTTCCTCTCTCCTGAATCTGTCATTTCGTCCCTTGCCTAGATTTGAGAATTTATTGTACTCTCTACGTTCACATCTACCTCAGATCTCCCCCCCCCCTCTTTCTCTCTTTCTCTCTCTCTCTCTTCCTCTATCTTTCTCTCTCTTTCTCTCTCTCCCTTTCTCTCTCTCTCTCTCCCTCTCTCTCTCTCTCTCTCTCTCTCTTTTATCCAATTGCTCTGTATGCCTTGACTACCTAAATCAGCCTGGTACTATTTCCAAGAGCACAGTGTAATCTTTGATCGAAAAGGGACAATGACGGAATAATCTCTGACTGATCGTTTACTTTTCCGAGCTGCCATCCATTAACCACGAGCTATTTCATAACGCTGTCTGAAGAGAGACATTAGAGATATAGAGAAGCTTATCAAGCATGAACACACAAAAAAACAATTTAAGGTAAAAAAAAAAAAAATGAAGAAGCGATGAAGCATGGTTCCCATCATTATACAAGTCGTACTTGTCATTGTTGCTTAAGGGGAATATCTGCATTCTCATTTAACCATGCATCAAACACAATTTGGCATGATAATGTGTCTAGGAGAGGGAGAGGGAGTGAAAGAGAGAGAGACAAATAGAAAGAGGGTCAGAAAGAGAGAGAGATAGAGAGAGGGACGGTTTGTACATGCGTCACATAGATTTAGAAAGAGGAAGAAATGGAGAGAGAGAGAGAGAGAGAGATGGAATTTGTAGAAGATAGAGAAAAACATGAGACAGAAACATGAGAGAGAAGAGAGCAGAAAATGTAGAATAGAGACAAATCTTGCAAGATAAATCAAGTTATTGATATTGAACTGAAAATAGTGAGTTAAGAGGTACATTTATTCATATCTAAGCCATTACCTTTAAATTTTGAACCGTCGTGCATACTGATCCGCTGAGATGTTCCTCTTCACACAAAAGTATAGTCACGCAATTCTGAGACAGCGATATATGCATTAATATCACATCTACTTCTTCAAGAAACAAGAAATGCCATAACATGCACGTTTCTAAATAGAACGAATACACATGATGACAGCTATCAACCCTCCTCTCAAAATCAGTGTGCTGCCATTTGCCCTTGATATATTGTGGATCTACGAATAAAGAGACGGAGAAAACATGCTTTGTGTTGAAAGGGAGCCGCTTTCCAATATATTTCATAATGGGTGTAAACAGATCCTATAGTGACGCGTGTAACCTTTCCCCTTTTCATATATCTATTCTATTCCAGATCATCTCTTAAAAGGACATTTCTCTAGTCTCCTTTTCATTTCAAAGTTGTCCTTGATACACGCTTCAGAGTTGAGGCTTTTACGGCATAAAAGAACGTTTTCGCGTCCATCATAAACTGTATGTCCTCCCATGCGGCCTAGTTATGCACGTTATTTTTCATCTGCCTTGTCAATGGCGTAGATCCAGGGGCAAGGGGGCACATGCACCCCCCAGTAGCATGGCAACTAAATAAAAGAAAGGGAAAATGAGAAAGAGAGGGAGAAAAGGGAGAGGGGGAATTAAACTATTAGAAAATGCTACGCCCCTTTTCTACAGTATCACTTTAATTAATGGCCTCTTTAATTCGTATTTCATTCACGGAGTAAGACCGATGCCCCCCCCCCCCTCCCCCTCCCCCTCCCATGATGCCGGTATCCCCTCAATGTCTGAACCCACGTTACGCCAATATGCCTCGCTATATTTTGATAATTGCAAATTGTATGTGCATGACCTTGTTGTTCAGATTTGTGTTCCCAAAGCATCTCACTGTCTTTTTTTTTCTCTTTCAACCAGAAATCATTATGACATATATCAATGGCGTTGCTATGGAAGCTGTTCCTTTAAAGATGTAAAATACTGAGCAATTTCTACCAGGTTACTTCGAAAGAAAATGTGCCTCAGAGACCAAGAAATTATAAATAAAGTAAGGTATGATCACCATCATGTGGCAAGTCTAACTGATTCAAAGATTTCCCAGAATTGAAAATCTGAAAATGCCTATAAAAGGCAGTCATTATTTTGAATCCCTATAATCTGATGACGCAGTAAAGCGATAGTGATCTTATTAGGGATGCTGCTAGATCGACAAGAAGCAGAAAGAAAAAGAGCTTCAGGAAACAAGATAGGAGAACAAGTAAGAAGAGAAAACAAAGTGATTATTATTATGTGATAAGGGCTATCCCAACAGGTTCAAAGATTATTAACAATTAAGAATTTAAAAAAGACAAATGATTCCCTTTAATGTGATAAAGCGGTATAACGATAGTGATCTTTAGGGATGCCGCTAGATCGGCAGAATTCAGAAAGAAAGGTGCTTCAGAGATCAACGCATAAGGCGTTACTATGGACGCCTAGCAAAGCTGCCTGCTTCCGTCCCGGCTTCCCCGCGGGAGAACGGGTACCTAATAATAGAACTGATTAGAACACTGATAGAAGAGGCATTATTATAGTATAGTGCAATGATAGTATAGGAATCAAGAGCAATCGTTGAGTTGGACACGTCTCTTTATAGAGATTTGGAGAATTAACAACGTTTTAGTGCAATGATAGTATAGAATACTAGCATTCGTTGAGGTAGGGAAGTCCCTTAAGAGATTTTGGAGAAATTACCGGTTCATAGGGGTTGTTTCCGGGTCATTATTTTGTACCATTAACTACTTATGAACTGGCTTATTGACCCCAAAGGAAAATAACCTGAAGATGATACAATCAATGCGTAACAAAATAAAAAACAAAGAGGGGAAAAAAAGTTACACGGGAATGCATATGTACGCCAGCGTAAGGTTTACAGAGAAGATTGCATTCTAGTAAGGGTGAAAAATAATGTGTGAGCTTTCTCATTCTTTTTATCATATCAGTTTGGAAGAATATCAAAGAAGAAATGTCTCCTGAAGAGGATTGCTCTTCAAATGCCGACATAATTATTCGAAATATGACGAGAAATAACTGAAGTGTTTGGACCAAACTTTCATGTCACATTATGTGTGCAGTCCCATATACCCATTTCTGTGCAGTGCATGTGAATTTCAGCAATATTGATTAAATTTCTTATCACTCTGATAAGGCCAAATCATTACAAATTCTAATTTACTCCGTAATCAACTTTTTTTTTATTGCATTCACAGTAAACACTTTCTTTCACAATGTAATCGCATGACCAGAACTCAAATTTAGCTTTAAAACATTTTTTTTTCATCTTCTGGTCATACAAAATAAACGCTACCCGGCAATCACCACCTGTGCCTTTTCTGTGTGTGATAGTAGATAGCTATACTAGAGTCACAAAGACGAGACAGACACGATACCAAAGAAGAAAATACTCTCTTTGTCAAACAGCCTCCTTTTCTTTTTCATTCTCTACTCGTTAATGAGACCCTTAGTCTTCTCTCTTTCTCTCTCTCTCTCTCTTTCTCCCTTTTCCGTATTTTGTTGTGTACCTTGCTAGGATTTGTGAATTTCTACTACCGCTTTTTCGCTCTCTACGTCCACGTCTACCCCAGGGCCCCGTTTCATAAAACTTGTTATCAATAACAGCTGCGCCATTTCTATGACAAATTTGCTCTCAGCCAATCAGATGCAAGTATTTCAGTAGCTTATAGCTGTTATTGTTACTTGTTATTAATAGTAAGTTTCATAAAACTGGGCCCATATCTCTATCATCCATACATGGTTTTGCGGAGTGACTGAGGTTTTACTTCGTCAGTTGGTTTTGACCGATAATCTTTCACCTCCGTGGATGTCGATTTTTTTTTCTTTTTAATTGGATCCTTGAAATAAACACATTCATTTATTTCTATTTTTGTTAATGATCTTTCTTTTTTTACACGTGGAATCGAAGTGGTTACGAACCATTGCATACTTTGGCGTGTGAGGATGGATAAAGTAAAGGAGAAACAAGAAGAACGACCGACCGATGTACATGCGAAAAAATAGATACAGAGAGAGATGAAAGAGATGAAATAAGAAAGGAGACATCTGTGTGTGTGTATGTGTGTTTAAAAGAGATGGGAGAGAGCCGATGGAAGGATCTTGAAGGACTGATAAAGATAGCAGCGAACCAGACAAGAAGGAGACAAGAGGAAAATATATCTTTTAAATAACCATGATAACTAGAGGAATAAAGTAGGATTAACACTCTTCTTTTACAAATACCAAAAAAATGGCTAAATAAGGGCTTGTTACCTATGTGTGGATTCTTACAGAAATAAAATCACGAAGGTGAAAGGATATTGCGAGAAAATGAATCCTTTGCCAAACATGTACTGTATGCTACTTAAAGATAAAATTTGGTGATTAAAATGTGAAAGAAGATTCTCAAAGCAAGTGGGAAAGGCTGATCATGTCCTTTGTGTACACTATGAGGTTTTGGAATCATCAAAATGATGAGGAGTTGACCTATAATTTCGGTGAAAAGCACATGCGCACTGCACACAGAAATTGGTAAATGGGACTGCACACAGACTGATGTGACATGAATGTTCGGCCTGAACACTTCAGCTGTTTCTCGTTATATTTCGAATATGAGGGCATGTAAGGAGCAGTCCTTTTCAGGGAAAAGAACTTCAAAAGCATAGGAAAGCTCACCTTTTTCAGAACTAAGCATTCTCTTTAGTATTAGCACGTTAAGATATAATAGAGACATAAGATGTCACAGATTGATTTTAACCTGGACGTCATACAGAAAACATCCCTCAAACATTTGTTTTTAAATCTCTAAGTTTTGCGCCTCTGAAAAGCTCATTGCCATAGCAACATGCGCACAATGTACGAATAAACATAAAGACATGAAACAATGAGAACATGATTTCTTGGAACAAACTCTAATGATTTTAATCTGCTGATAATGTTACAATATTATGTAGCCTTTTAAAATTTCGATTGGGACCAGAATGAAGATATCTGTTACTCTCAATTTTGTTTTTAGTTTTCTCTTTTTCAAAACAGTAAGCCCGAATAACAGTTTTAGAGACTGTAATACAATCTTGCAGTAATGTTTAATCTTGTCTGTATTTTTTTTCATTAGTTTTCCCATGCCGGTTTCACTCTCCCCCATGGAAAAGGTTCATTATTTTCTAGTTTAAAGGGAAGGTTAAGTTCTGGTAAAAGTGAAAATAATAATTGTGAGCTTTCTCATTCTTTTTATGTTAGTTTGGAAGAATATCGTATGTACCCTAAAAAAGAATTGCCCTCCCAATGTCCTCATATTCGAAATAATTATGACGAAAAATAGCTAAAGTGTTTAGATCAAACATTCATGCCACAATATATATATATATATATATATATATATATATTGGTGAATAATTATGTGTCCGACCAAAAAATTGGTCCAAATCATTCAAAATTTGGGTACATTTTAACCAATAATTTGGTAATATTGACCATCATATTGGTCAATCTTCACCAGTATTTTTGGTCGGACACATTATTCACAAACACATTGGTTATTTTGACCAATCCTTTTTAGAGTGTGTATATATATATATATATATATATATATATATATATATATATATATATATATATATATATACACACACACACACACACACACACACATTTCTGAGTGCAGTGCATGTGCCTTTTAGCCAGACTGAGTCAATTTCTTATCGTTTTGATGATTCCAAAACCTCACAGTATACACCAATTTTATACTTACTATAAACAATCTTTCTCGAGTTCTTCAAGACAGTGTTTCTTTCACAATGTAATTGCATGACCAGAAATCAACGTTATATATAATGATTACATGAAGCCTTTACCATTGAAGTTTTACTATATATACAAGATAGGTATGATCTCGTAGTAGATACTCAACTAAGATATTACCTTTAAATGGCACGCGTTTTCTCATAATGTAAACCGCTATGCAGGAGATTCGTTAGAGCGGAAATGTGGGGGCATACCGTCCATTTAATATCAACGCGGCAAATCCGAAATTATTAGAAATGTTGCTATTGTCGCTATGAATTATGTTGAAGACATTCTGTCTCTTTGCGGCTTGACAATTTTTCGTTTGTCCTGTTTCCAAATTTGGTCCAAAGCCTTCTCCCCCCCCCCCCCCCCCCCCATCCAAATGTTCGAGGGACACCACAGCGTACCATAAAAGTTGATGTTCAGCATCCGTCTAGCTAGAGGGCGTCATAATATATGATATTTGTATTCAGACAACTCTGCCGGTGTTTGCATAATGGTTTGACACTGTCTTTAACAGGACAGTTGTCACTCGTTATTTGTCTGGTCACTCGGGTCGTTGACATATTTTGCAACTGACCACAGGGTTGCTAATATTGACGCCCAACTGACTTGTCATGCGATTTTAGTGCAAGCCTTTTAACCGCATTCTCTCTCTCTCTCTCTCTCTCTCTCTCTCTCCCTCCCTCCCTCCCCTCTCCCTCTTCCTTTTCTCTCTCACTAGTTTATCGTTCTCTCTCTCTCCCTCTCTCTATGTATGTTTCTTTCTCTTTATCTCTTTCTCTTTCTCTCTTTCTCTCGCTAACATCCCTTAAAGGACTTCTATATTATTTCTATATTATGGTTATCTTGGTCTTTATGTCAACATCTATCTAAGATCGCTCTTATCTTACCCATCAGTTTTCCTTATTACCTTAAGAAGGACATTTGTGTTCTCGCTATTTATTTATTTCGACACCCGAAAATAGCTATTTGTCATGCGTTTCAACTGACCACAGGGTTTGCTTTAGTTTGACGCTCAACTGATATGCCATCTAATTTGTCAGTCTAACCCCCCCCCCCCTCTCTCTCTCTCTCTCCCTCTTTCTGTCTTTCTGTATCTTTCTGTTTTTCTCTCCTGTGTTTCCCTTAGAGGAATCGTTTATTTCTACTCAGTTCTTTGTTATGTCCACATCTACATTAGATCTCTGTTTTCTATTACCCTCACTTTCCTTCATTGTCTTCCTAAGGACGATTTTTTTTATTACTTTGGTCACTCAGACTCTGCATAGGGTTGTTTAGTTTGACACTCAACGATGTGCTACCCGATTAGTGCATGGCCTGGTCATCGTCTCCCTTCATCTCTCCCTCTCCAAATTCCGTATCTCATTCCTACTCTGGCTGACTTTTCTCTGCGTCCACATCTACTTCCAATGTTCTTTAGCACCTAAAACCTTCTATAAATTTCTTTCCATTATATATAGCACGTTCATGATACTCTTCCTCTATCCCATTCCCTCTCTCTCTCTCTCTCTCTCTCTCTCTCTCTCTCTCTCCCTCCCTCTCTCTTACTACTCTGTATTTTTTGTCCCATGCTAGGAATTGTGAATTTCTCCATCCTCTTCCCGTTCTCCACGTCCACATCTACCACAGATCTTCATCTTTTCTAAATTTTTTGTTAATTCTCTCTCTCTCTCGGTCTCTCTCTCTCTCTCTCTCTCTCTCTCTCTCTCTCTCTCCTTTTTCGTGTTCCTTTGTTATCTCTTGCTGATGGAAGGATGTATTATGTATTTCTACGCTGAATTAGTCTTTCTCTCTCTACGTCCACATCTACCGTAGATTTATGTCTTTAGTCGTTCTTTGAGGGGCACCTACTTACCAGAAGGTTGTATTAGATTGACACTTGAGATCCACTGATATCATTGCACCTGAATTTTAGTGGAAGGCATTCCTCATCGTCTCTCTCTCTCTCTCTTTCTCTCTCTTTCTGACTCTCTCTGGCTCTCTTTCTTTCATGTGTTCCTAAATTATATATTGCGAATGATAGAGTTTGTGTATTTCTAGTCTGACTTCTAGCTCTCTATAATATGTCGACATCTACCTTAGATTTGGACAGTTGCCTCTTTACTTATTTTGTCATTGCTTGATACTTATTTACTAACCACAAGTTTGTATTAGATCAACTGGTAATATTGCATCTGATTTTTATTTAAAGGCATTACCATCGCCCCCCCCCCTCTCTCTCTCTCTCTCTCTCTCTCTCTTCCCAAACGAGGTTGCCAATGGGTTGCTTTTTTTTTTTCGAACTGTATGTAGTATCGTAATGGTACCATTTCCTCATGCTATTGATGAGTCATATTTTGTTCCTCTCAAAATCTTAATTTATGTCTTTCTAACCTATTCATCAACATTTGCCTCCTTTCCTTTAACTCCCCCCCCCCCCCGTACACGCAAACACCCAACACATATCCCCACACACGTACACACACACACCCACACACAATGATGTAGTTCTAATCAACTGCGCATGCGTACTCAAATTCGCTGAATTGCTCGAAGGAACACCATCTTATCAAGTCCTAGTCTATAGAATGTGTAAACAGACCCTTGGGAAACGAGAACACCATCTAGTACGATACCTAGTAAGGCTTTTGGTGAAAGTCCTATAGATAGCCCCAGTCACACGATAGCGATAGACATTAGACCGATAACAAACCGAACAAAAAAATTACTTTGCCCCGAAGCCCGGTTTGGCGGTGTAAGTGAGGTATCATTACTGATGAAAGTATCAGTGATTACTGCGAGGCTCGAAGAGGAAATAGCAAATATTGAAAACAATCATGCTCATTGATGCTTTGAACGGGGGCCCCTTCATTGGTGTTTCTCGTTGAGAGAGGGTTTGGGTAACAAGGACCATGTTATAAATAATGGAACAATATCTGAGCTGAATATGCGCGAGAAGTGCAATTCATTACATACCAAATCTCCCGTCCCGAAGATGATTAAACTTTCCCAGTTTAGCCCTGCATTAAATATGGCCATTTTAACAAATAAAATTCACCTGATTCAGGTTCTGAACAATGATACGAATACTAAACATAGGATTTTGGTGCGCTGTCCGCCTTATGCCCGGAATAAGGGCCAAATCAGTTTCAAATCGTAAACAGTCGTATAGGACTGCCCTGACGTCACTACATTTAATATGTTTGCCCATGTCATGATGGTAAAAGGTGTTACTTAAACCTTCAATATTTGAATTAAGTGGATTTCCTGATTATATATTATGAAAGCTAACCACCTCTTGATTAACCTCTCGTGGAAGGCCCGAAAATCAAATCAATATTGCTCTTTATCGGTTGGTGAAAAAAATGATTTCCCAATAATTAATATGCACCCCTTCCCATCCTCCTTCCCCTCCTCCTTCCACTCCCCTTCGTTGTCCCCCCCCCCCCCCTCCACAATCTCATCCTTTCCCCTCCTCATCACCATGCTACAAACTCTAACCCAATTTCACCTTTGTCAGACCCAAGCTGCCCTAGCAGGAGCCTTATTAGGAGGAAATTTCGCCTCGAGTTACGACTTTATTGAACATGTAACAAGTTGGGGGGTTTCAGAATCCATCTTGGGTTTCGCGCCGGGGGAGCAGGTAGCCTTCTATGTTGCTACAGGTGAAATAATATCCTTGCGTGCGTGTGGGTTTTAGCAGAGCACTCGTAGATCTTACGTAGATGACCGGGACAGAATATCCAATTGTGCCGGTTTCTTAAAGACAAAAACAATTTGATGGCGGCTGTGTTACTTTAAAGGGAAACATCGGTCATGCCTTCAGGCGTAAAGAATGGGAAATTCTCAGGTTTCGAGTGACCGTGAGTATTTATGCCTAGAGCGTGGCAAAGGTTTTTTATTGTCCTATTTAAAACAGGCTGCCTTTTGGTTAAGTACGGAGATATCGAATTTACATCTATGATTTATATGCAAACGTAAAGATACATGTAAATGTTACAACAAAGATCACTTATTTTGGAGACATATTCGCCTTTTACCCTAAGCTCGCATCTACTATTTTTAAAATGTGTCTTACATGGTCAGTTCTAGTACCGGAAGAGGTATTTCTATATTTGATCGATATTTTATCTGTATTTTCCATTTACGAAATGAATTCGAAACGGTAAGCAACTCCCCCCCCCCCCCCCCCCCCCATCGGACGATCAACAGCTTAGCTGCAATGCCCTGAGCAGTGTTTGTAGTGAATTGATATGATTATGAAGAAAAAAATATATAGATGTACATGGTTGTATGTTTGTTTGTTTGTTGTCAGTAAGAATACATGAAGACTGCATAAATTGAAGTTAGATTTATCAAGTGGAGACAAGCTGTCTTTGATAATAATACAGGATCACTTTAAATAGAATCAAAGAACATCCAACAAGACGAGACCGTGAAAGGGAGGAAATTCAGCTTATCGAAAACCAAATAATGCTCGTGAAGGTTGGTTGATGAAAGTAAAGTTGACAATATTCTTTCATTTATTTCTAATCCATCTTTTAATAACAATGATAATAATAATAATAATTATTATTATTATTATTATTATTATTATTATTATTATTATCAAAAGCCATATTTTGTGTTTGTTGTTGTCTGTATTTTGTTATCTAATTGAAGTACGTAGGTTCGATTTGACACGACTTTGCACGCATTCAATCAAATGGTAGTTCAAATATAAACGGGGATGGTGCACAGAATATATAAATAACAAAAAAAGAATGTAATGAATCATTAACTTTGTCATCTCCGTCAAGGTCACTATCAAGGACGACCAAATGAGAGCTCGAAAGATTTCAAAAGAGTAGGCACCATTTTGGAGAGTTTGGGCAAACAAGACAGAGTATTGATTTCTTGTGATTAATTATTAGTTAGGGAAGGGATGATATAGATATTTAATCTGACCTTATCCGGGATCTCGTAGACTTTGCCACAGGCGTTCTCGTGCGTTAGATTTCATCAGCCTCATAGTCTAGTACGCAAACCTTACTGTATTACGAAATTGTTTACAAAAAATATTTTTAAAAACTTTAGCCTTGGATACCATTCGTCATGTTCGTACCTTGTTCTATAAAAAGTAAAAAGCATTGTTTATACCTTACTTGAAATTTTGGTAGCGAAAAGGAAATTTGAAATAAATTTGTTGATGTTCTTGGGGAGCGTTTCATCAAGCGTTTTGTCAGTGATTTTTACCGACAACTGTTATAAGCTACTGAAATCCTTGCATCTGATTGGCTGAGAACAAAAAACACTGACAAGACGCTTGAAACGCTCCCCTGATGTGTTTTTATCAAGAGATCTTCATGCTAAATACTTCTGCGTTGAGAGTGATTGTCTAAAATGTAGGTTACTGCTCAACTCTGTCTAAAGCCCACCGCACACTATACGATCGACTACGATCCGATTTTGGAAATAAATCACAATAGCATTAAATATAAGCATTTTAACAAGTGGAAGCTACCTGATTCAGGTTCTGAACAATAATATGAATACTCAACATATGAATTTGGTGCGATGTCAGCCTTAAATTCGAAATAAGGGCCAAATTAGTTTCAAATCGTAGACAATCGCAGGACTGCTCTGACGTCACTACGATTCGGAGCCGATTTGGCCTTTCCTCCGACAAGAAGGCTCGTAATAGGTCGTAATTTCGATTTTACTATCTATGTAACTATTCAGAATCTCAATCATACATATTCATGTGTTTAACTGTTTATATCTAATGCTAAAATATTTCCTTTCAAATTCGGATCGTAGACCGATCGTATAGTGTGCGGTGGGCTTAAGCCTAAGCTTACAGCTTGGCTATGATGCAGGCGAGTAGAGATTCGGAGTATACATACATGTACATACATACATACAAATTTATGTGAATGCACAATCCGAGTGTGACCTTCTTTCGATGACCCGTCGGAATAAAATATTCAAACTGTTATCCTGATTTCCATAATTTATCATAATAATAACAATATCAAGAAATGTGTTAGCAATGGTTTGTCTTATTTGATAATAAATATGTCATCTCATAAGGAATTCATTAATTTTCTTTTTGTTCCTTTTTAAAGTAAATGCAGGAACCCAATTTTAACTTTATAATGTTTATCCAAGTTTGCTACGTTGGTTACCACAATGTCCTTCTTCGGTTGCCGTAAACGACAGGACTTTGTAATGTAGACTAGTTAACGCATTGGCGTAATAAGCCTAGAATTACTCGCCGTGTATCATTTACCGAAACAAAATCCCGGGGATAGCAAGAGACTCATACCGTCACCAGATATCCACATACACACACTACGGGAAATCAAGTTTCAAAAGCAATCCTGCATCGGCTTAGTATCATGTCCCAGCCAGTGATTGGTTTGGAGGGGTGTATCTTGGTTCGAGTCAATATTGCTATCCCTCCGGTCTTGCAACTTAAGTAATCTCTCTCGCGTGGATGTAATTAGAGATTCTAAAACTTTTTGTTTTGGCGTATTATGTAAAGCGCGGTAATTAAACAGCGGATCTCATGCGAAAGGTGAATGCACCACCTCAAGTAATTTAACTTTTTGACGCACGTTCGGAGTTGGATATTTCGCTTGTATTTTGTTTTCTAACGTAGGCTTTCAGAGCTTTGCATTCATTATAAATAAGATAATCACAATAATATTTTCATTATTCTCAACTGTCTGATAATCCTTTCAAATAATACAAATGTGAAGGATATTATCAGCATTTTGTTCAGCGTTTTATATTTGATTTGTTTTTTTTACCATTAGATGTTTTAAGGAGAAGGTGTGAATGGCTACTTCCGAAATAGATGTTCCGAAAAATGTTTAGATATTTTCATGTTTTGCTCGCGAAATGTAAAATTCTGTTTGCAAATGTGTGCCTGTTGTTCCAGTCCAGTTTGTCAGCATTTGTTTTGTCAAAAAGACTGAGCGACTTGGCAGTGGCAATAAATATATTCTCACGGATTATGGGTAACTGAAAGTTAGCCGACGTTTAAAAGAACATGGCGAAAATTTCAATGCAAATTCCTTCAGTGACCAGCTGATTGTCGATGCGGCCATTGATATCGAGTGTCGGAAGAAGGCCGTCAGGGGTCCATCGCACTTGATCCAACTTCCATTCGTTCAAGTGGTCATTACTCAAATACCCATTACTCGATTGCCCTCGCAAGTCACCGTATCAACTCTGAGTGGTGGTCGTCGGTGAAACAAAATATTTACGATATCGTAGACAGGAGCTGTACTTTAGCGCAAAAGATGTTTAGGGAAGGACTGACGAGTCCTCACACTGTTGCCGGACCCGCGGAAGGGTAGGAGGTGGGCTCAGGGGCTCGAGCACCCCCGTTTCAACCAAACGGATTGAGACTTGTACATGGACCCTATACCCCGTTAGGCTCTTCGCTTACTATGGGCCCCCATGCACTTCTAAAATCGGTCCGCAGCGCCTGTATCATCGATCTTGCGTGAAGTTCCATAGTTTTCCATGGCGTATATATAGCCTTTAATGTGACCATCGTGACGGGAACACAAAACTGCACATGTGTCATAAAATGCACAAGAATTAAGGCATAATAATATTTTCATGAAATATCTTTGTAGGTGTTGTGCTTGCAGACGTTCAGATTTGGATACTTCCCAAACAGTATGCTTAACATTTGATATAAATTATAGGTACATGTATTTGAATTATAACTCTGTCGCAAATAATCAGTCTTTGACAAATGATCATGACCTGGAACCATGGAGACAATTTTTTCAATGATAATGTTTCTGAATCTGTTCTGAGGTGTAGTCGTTGGAGCTTTCATGTACAGTGCCATTTACAAAATGATATTTGAATAACCTTTCATAATTACATGGACATACTTTTTAATTGCTACACTTCAAAAATATCTTGATCGTTATTTTGATAACTAAACGTACATATATAATCATTATTAGTTCTTTCACGGTAATGACGATCTGTCACTTTTTGGCACAAAGTGCCCTTTGGAAAGATATCGAAAGGCACGTCTTTGTTTCAGTTGGTAAACAGTATTCCTAGATAGTACGTCACGCAAAGAATAATATCGTCATCTCTGTGTAGGTGTCCCGATTTTAGCTTCCCGTTTCGCAGTCTACTGTATAACCGATGTAGAAATAAATGATCACAACTCAGCACAGAATTGCTTTCGTTTCATACCACTTCACAGTTATCTAAAATCGACTTGGAAATACATCTCCCCTGATTCGGCAGTAAATAAATGGACGAGTAATGCACACCAAAGCATGTGCTTAAAAATACTATACGGTTTCTTATCAGTGGTTATCCCTCTGCGATGTGAAACTCATGTTCAAGATCGCGGGCTGGCTAGTACAATAACCGAGAGTGAATAAAGTTCACATTTGTCGTTGATTGGTTTTTGGTTCGTATTTTGTCCCTTGAGTAAAGTGATAAAATGCTTCTTTCACCTAATCAATCTTGTAACATATATTCCCTCCACCGTGTGAATGTCGTTGGAGAACCCGATAAAGTAGGCATAGGGTGAGTTGCGTTTTTATCGCATTCCCAGAAAAATTCAGTGAATGATGACAAGTTTGCATGCTCCCAATTCGGGGAAGTTTTTATTTCAAGGTCGGTTATTCTCTGTCCTAATGCATACTGCAAACAGCACGCAAATTCTATTGCACCAATCTAGGACATTCAGATAAAAAAAAAAAAAAAAAATTTAATAATCAGATGTAGCCTGCATGCACAGACACAGCTCCCTGACACAGAGGTGCGAAGGCCTGACGGAACGTGAGGCGTAAAGCCACTGCGCCATAGTTTAACAATACAAAATGATAGTGGCTTTTCTAAAATACACACCCATTGCTTTGTGCGATTTGACAGACTTGTTTCAAGAAGTTGCGTCAGTGCCTGGCTGACTGGCTGTGTAATGATTATGCCTGACGGTCCATGATTAGCGCAATTAAATCGAGGCGTTGCGTGCGACCGGTTTAAGATATCGAGGGTAAATGTGGCTACGCATCTTGTTGACTATCGTGATGCTAAAAGCATTGTGCAGTTTGTCTTCTAGAAACTATCCTTTTGTCCAAGTCCTGTACATACTCACAAATATCCCATACTTTGACATAAGGAGAGTCCTAATTAAGACCAAATTTATCACTGTCAGACCATTCATTTGTCATGGTAATGATGGAAAGATTAATAAAAAACGTGTGGACACCTTTGAGAGAATACGATTTTTGCTTCACTTGCCTAGATGCCATGGATGATTAACACAGGTCAAAAGATGAGAAACAATGTCAATGGCGTGGACGAGAAAACTAATCACGCTTATAAAAAAAGGATATTTTTTTATCTACCAAAATATGGGCAGATGGTGGACGGTTAGAGAATGTGTCAGGTTTCTAGGGCGGGTAAAGGTCAAGGGGGTTCAAGCACCGATCTACCCATCGAACCGGGTCCTCAACCCACCATGACCACTCTGGACTGAAGAGATAGAGATGGCGGGCAAGTGCCTCCCTACCACCCATTGGCTTTGTTTAATTGGCCGGTATAATAATGGGAGCGCTGCCCCTAATTAAAAGATACGCGCACTTCTTTGGACTTTGATCTTGCCAATTAAGAGGCGTGTGGCGCCTGAATGATGATGGCCATCTTGTTAGGTTTGTTTGACGAAAGGACGGGTAAGGAGGGTGTGATAAGTGGGATGGATTTTAATTGTGCTTTTGTCGACCCCTGAGTAACTAATGATAACATTCATTTTAATGTATTCATCATTGTCCTATCATGCCTATTGTAAGATAGACGTTGGCCTATCAATTCTTCCAGTAAGAGATGCTAACTTTCCGTTACCCTACCCCCCCCCCCCCCCCCCTCTCTCTCTCTCTCTCTATCTATCTCTCTCCGTGTCTCTCTCTTCCTTCCCTTTCTCTCTCTCTCTCTCTTCCTCTTTCTCTCCCCCCCCCCCCCCTATCTCTCTCTCTAACCCTCATAACCCATTTTCATTCTCTCTTCATTCCCCTCTCGTTAACGTATCTCAATTTGTTTGCCCCCGCCTACATCTTGCTGTCTGTCGCCTAGCATTTTAATGGGCAAAGCAGCTTGCTGTCATTTTGGAGGCAACACAGTAACGATTAATCTCTCTCCTGTAATACGGCCCATTCTGTTTGTCAAAGCCGGAAGTACTTTGTCAACTCAGATTTAGCAAAGAAAGGTTCAAAAATTTCCCTCCCATATCGAGGCTCTCATGACCATCTATTAAACATTTCCGTATTAATGTTTGTTTTTGTTTGTTTTTTTCTAGATTTTATTGAAATCAATGTTTTCCCTCTCAAGTCATGTTATAAAGAGTAATAAAATAAGGCTACGCGTTGTGTAATATAGCGGAGAGCCACGGAGACACGGAGACACCACACAAATCCTGAATATTTCCTGGGGCAGATCGAGCATCAGGTGGTTCAAAAACATCAAGGGCTTTACATTCTTATTCTTCTAAGATGCGTATTATCTTTCTCATTGATTTTGCTCGCAGACGGACACCTAGCCGTGATAATTTTGATTACAATCAAGAACACCATGATTATCCAAAATCTTTAGAAATCTGTTTTAATCACTATTAAAAGATAACTTGATGTATAAACTATTTTATTTACTTAAACGTTGTTATCATGTTTCTTCCTTTGTCTGTCTGTGCATCGTTCCACGAATATCAAACATAATCTTCTCCAACCCATCTTTTCTCATCATAATATCCCATGAACGTGATGAATGTTGACTTTCCTGTCCGAATCATATCCATGAGACGTTTGCTTAAGTCAGATCTCTTTACTTCTTATTCATTGAATATGTGGTCCACTGCACTCACGACACTCCATCATTCTTCTAAGAAACAGCCATATGCACTTATACTAGATATATCATTATTCAAAAACACAGGATCGGGCAAAACGTCAGAGTTAGGCAAAATGATCATGATGACCAGGGGCGGATCCAGGTTTTTGGTAAAGGTGGCAAGATATGGCAAAAATTTCTGACAAACAAAATTCTATGTCAGTCTAAAAGAGAGGGGGAGAGAGATCATCACGCCAGAAGGGGGCATAAGTTATGTACTGAGGGCTTTCAAAGTGGGCATGAGCCGGATGTGCCCCCTCTAAATCCGTAAGTGTTGATGACTGTTTTCCAACTATCCTTACGTTGGGGGTCCGTATTCTACTAGAATTTTAACCCGACGCTTGGTTTAAACTCTGTCTAAACATGCTAAAGTACATGTTAACAACCAGTTTAACAAGAGAGGGAGAATGAGGCCTAAGGATTCCCTTTGTTTAACATGACGTTATTCCTCGTATCAGGTTTGACTAGATGATTATATCGAATATAGGCCAATGTGTTTAGTATTAATTACAGTCATGTGGGTTTAAACATATTGATACAAAAACCGAATGTTATCAAAACACATTCGTTCAAAATGTAGACATACAAGAGATCATCCGAATGGAAATAGGGAAAGGGACCGCTGAAAATAGATTAATGGTTCCTAAAAGGAAAAGCTAATCAATCATATGAAACAAGAACATATGTCTTGAGGACGGAAACAAGTTGAAAACCCATCTGTGATTCCTATATAATGCCAGAAGTGCCGCCCAGTGACGATTACTTAATGACAGCCTGCTTGATGCATAGGACACATTTGAGATGTTGCAAATATAATTTTGTAGGTTACGTGGGAGGATACAGGTTGGCTGTTGCCTCCTACACAACGGTTCACAATAGAAATATTTTCTTCTTTATATTGTATACAATGAAAATGTATAAAGAAAGGGTGTTTTGATCTAGGTCATCAATTTCATATTCAGACCGGACAAATTAATAACAAAGGAAGAAATATAAACGGAGTTGACAAACATCGGACAGGCACTCAGGTTATTATCTCTCTCTCTTTTTCTGTTCATTCCTGACTTTTCCTTCTCTGTTCTTAGCCAATTGTCTCTCCTTTCATTTCTCTCTTTTATTATTTTTTTTTAATCGCCAAGTATTTTTTTCTATTTAGGTGGTTATATCTCTCACTCTTACCCCCTCTCCATCTCTTCCCCCGCTCTCTCTCTCTCTCTCTCTCTCTCTCTCTCTCTCTCTATTTCTCTCTTTCTCTCTCTATCTCTCTCTCTCTCTCTCTCTCTCTCTCTCCCTCTCTCCATTTCACTTGACAAGGGCTGTGGCATCCTCCCCCGCAATGAAAATACGCAAGATTACCCACCATTAATATCAATATTCGAAATATTTATGCTGACACCTTCCATCATATTTGATATAGTGGGAAATTTGTCAGCGTTTTAGGGTACTGCATTTTCAGCCTTACCGTGAACATGTGAATGATTTCATAACAAATCCTGGCAAGTTCCATTTAGTTTTCATTCAGTCATTCAGCACATCCGAACGAATCACGGCCGCTGATTTCTGAATATTCAATCTCCCCATCATAGTCCCACCAACGCTGTTTCACTGGAGGGCTCAAATAATTTTTAAAAACTCACTCCAGGTCATTTCATTCAGTTCCCATTCCAGCAATTCAGAACTTCCCACCAATTCCTTTTAATAGGAGTGCTCAATTGAAACCCCCACCGAAAGTCATTACATTCAGTTTCTGTATTCCAGCCATGCCGAACTTCCAAACGAATCACAGCCAGTCATTGCTGAATTTTCAATCTTATAGTCCCACCAACTCCTTTTGATACGAGTGCTCAAATGAAACCCCCACCGAAAGTCATTACATTCAGTTTCCATTCCAGACATTCAGAACTCCCAAACAAATCACGGCCAGTCATTACTGAATGTTCCATCTTAGAGTCCTAACAGCTATGTTTGATGGGAGTGCTCAACTAATAAAACCCCACCCCTAAGCCATTATGGCCTAAATTCATTATTCATCAGGTAGGCGAGAGCTTCATTATCAATATTTAAATCAATTTGGAAAAAAAAAATAAGGGTCGACTCCTCCCAATCATTTGTCATATAGTGGAAAATTTGGCAGAAGTGTAGTATACTGCATGCATATTCCAGTCTTGTCGTGAACATGTGAAAAAAACATTTAGAGCCTGACAAGCTTCATTCAGATTCCATTCCAGCCATTCAGAACTTCCCAAAGAAAAACGGCCAATCATTACTGAGTGTTGAATATAATAGTCCCACCACCTCAGTTTGATGCGAATGCTCAACTAATGAAACTCCCATCCCAAGCCATTATAGAACACATTTTTAAAGCATCAGATATAGGTGAGCGCTTCAAATCGTACTGTACTGAGCCTGACAGATTTTGATATTAATCGATCAGTCACTTTATCAAGGTCAAATGACACTGGCTCTTTATTGTTGACCTCCTTCGAGCGTTTACTAAGAAGGGGTGAGCAATGTCGGTATCAAATCGAAAGTACGTTCCCATCTCTTAGCATCTGTAGAGATATGGGAGAATGCTTTGAATAGTCCACGAGAATCAATGTCGATGAAGATTTGAGTAAGTTTATCCGAGTGATGGATGTCATAAACCAGCGATTTCCTAACCTTTTTTGGCTCCACAATCCAATCTGGTATTCCTTGACAATGTAGTGACTTGGGAAATGCTGTCTATGGGTCAATGCAAAGTTACTGTCATGATACGCAATGTGCAGATTACATCAAGGAGCAGACCAGTGATTGAAAATTTAAAGGCCATAGCAATGTGGATTTCAAATAATGATGAGTGGCATAAAGGTCTACAAAAGTATTTCTACTCTTCTGAAATCGTCCTAATTGTGTGATGGTTACAGAGGCTGAATGGCAAAAGCATTATTTACACCAAGTCAGGACGGATTTCCAGAAACAACCACAATCGTTTTAGAGACTCAGTGAATGAACATTTAATATCTTCCCAAAAGATACTGCATAAACACTGAAATATAACCAGGGCTCTTATTTATCAATTCATCCCATCTATAGACTGATTTAATGATACTATATAGCCAAAGAACTTGTCTATTTTGAGAGTCACGTTTGTCGTAAACCACCTTGGATAACACTTTCACATCTAAGCTAGATAAGGGTCGAGTCTATTATGCTCGCTCCCCATCAGCACGTCTCGCTGAAAGTTAAAGTTGAGTTCCAGTTTTGCGATTACATTGTGAAAGAAATTGTTGGCTAGTAATATCTATAAAGGTTGATCATGTGAGGTTTTGGAAGCATCAAAATGATGATAAATCGACACAATCTCGCTGAAAAGCACATGCACTGTACATAGAAATGGGTATATGGGACTGCACTGTCATGTGGCATAAATGTTCAGGCCAAACACTCAGCTATCTCTTGTCATATTTCGAATATGAGGGTATTTGAAGAGCAGTCCCTTTCAGAGGACCTTTCTACTATGATATTCTTCCAAACTAACAAAGAAAAAGTGAGAAAGCTCTTAAATCATTTTCCCCCTTTAAACCAGAACTCAACCTCTTTAAATCTTTTATAGCACCATTCACAACCAGTTTACGACGTTTCTGAGACAGTTTAAGAGGTTCTCCAAGGGCTGTTCTAGCTCCATATCTGTCTGGGGCTTTGATGGGATGTTGCAAACAGATGATAAGGATAATGGGTCGTAAACAATGACGGATAATATCCATGCACCACTCTCTTTAGTGCTCGTTCGTGGAAAGGTTATTGTGGCAGTAAACATGTGTTTGTACATTATACGAGGTATATCTCCCGACACCAGCCGACACCATGCACACACAAAACTGCCTGGCTAATGGCCGTTGCTCTAACTCTACGTTGTCATTTGTCTCAGTAATGTCGACCTATTTTTGAAAGCAATTTTTAAAGAGAATAGGAACGTAGACCTTAGAAATGTTTCAACTCACATATTGTATATAGCTAAGAGTTATTTCCTGTTATTTTACACAAGTAATAGCAAAATGTCTTGTCATAATTAGGTTTCATCTTTAAAATTCCCCTTAAAGTAATTTGGTTATTTTTTTATTATTATTATTATTATTATTATTCTTGAAGTTTATGTAGTGTAACAATGCATTGCTGAAAGTAAAATATATTAAAAGTCTTTTCGTAATTGTAAGCCAGCTACGGAAGTATCATTAACAAATGAAAACAAGTGGAATTCGTTCGTTCATAACCACTATGGCCATGACGGCGAAGGCCAATCTTTTGTTATTATCTATAATGTTTCATAATGCGATGCAGTCATACATGTCTCCCAAGCTATTTGGCATTTACGTTATTAAGTGGCAATTGTTTCGTTACTATACCATGCCAACATACACGCATTAATGGCAGAACAAAATTGCCCAATGACACGCTCAAATCGAGTTTTAAAACGTATTTGATCCATCATCTCCTCTCCGCCTCCAAAATTAGCAAATATGCCATTAATGTGATGGAAGGTTGATCCCGTCAGTGGTTGTTCTCGATTTAAGGGATTGACAGCTCCGAGTCGTGGTGGATGATGGCGCATATCCTTCTCCTTATTGACAACTAAGTGATCTAATCCATTAGCCATACTGTTCCCACTGCCAAACTATTGCACCTTACTTCGTCGTTCATGTATAAATATGATAGAATCTATTAGTCATACTGTTCCCATTGCTAAACCATTGCACCCCGTTCATGTGCAATGTCATTTTTCATCAGTTGGGTCTTATTTCGATTCGAAGGATGCATTGCGAGAAATAAGACTCGCCCGCATTCCCGATGTTAACACGATAATATGATACAGCACGAGCTCTGAATGTCTAGCCTGTTTTCATTTCGAGTGGGTTTTCCATTCCCTCAGTATATATAAGTGCGTTGCATTCAAATTTTGTTTCTTCAGCACCGAACAAAACTTTGTTTGAAAGAGGAAAGAATAGAAAGAAACTCAGTACAACTTCGTTTCTTTTAAAGCAATATGTCTGATGAACATTCCTCGTGGAAAACAGGCTGCAGCTTAGTGCCTGTTGCACACAATACATCATTTCGATTACGTTATTACCTGCGCTAATCAAGAATGTGGAGGTCATTTGTGCATATGCCAGTAATTCAAAGCAGAACTTTGCACTGTTCATTTTTCATTTACTTTTTGTATACAATATCACCCCCAAGTGGCGCCTTGAAGGCCAAGCCAGAGCGCCTTGAAAGAGAGAGTTGTGACACTCGCATAATAAGCCTATTATGCGGTCTTTGTTTAAAACATGGCGGATCATGGAGCTCCCAATAGTTCCCTTTCACGTACATTCTCTATGGGAGGGGATTATTTGAAGCTCCATGAAATGACTGACCAATCAGAAACGACCTCCAGTGTCTCGACTCTCTGTATGTATAGCTCTGGGCCAAGCCACTCACTGACGAAGTCCTACGTCATTCAAATGACGCCTCGTTGCAACGGGCTTAACCCTTTCAGGACAGGAATTTTTTCAGGGCTAATTCGATCACATTTTGTTCTTTAAATTGGCAACAGTAATATTTTTCTTTTAGTTCTACATGGTTCTAATAAGGTTTAATGGCTTTAGAAACAATATACATTGTTAGATTTTGGGTCGAATAGTTGAAAAATGCCAATTTTGATTAAAAACAATGATTTTGAACCTCTCATTGTGTTGCCAATTTAGCAATTCTTAAGCTTGTTCTCGCTTTTAAAATTCCTGGCATCGAACAAATTAAATTATGGTCATGCGACAAAAATGGACATAGTGTGTGCCGAAATGTTTGCTCTTTCTACTCGTGCATCTGGTATATTTTTAGAGCTCTGAATCAAAAGTTATTGAGCCAAACCACAGAATGTGGTCAATTGTTTCGAAAAGGTTAAAGAGCTTGTGCTTTATATTCTGTTAATATCGTGGAAGTGGGCGAGTGTCATTATTGCTACCGACATGTAGATACAGTGGGAACGTGACAGTCAAAGTTGTAACTCGATTGAGAATGAGAGCAAAATGGCGTCGCGTTCCCTGAATGGGGAACTTCATGTCGCTGCTCCCAACGGGGATGATCGGCACGACTTAAAATCCTCAGAAGATATAGGAGGTTGGAAATGAGGGCAAAAATATGGGGTCATGGATCAGGACGAAAGCATTTCGGAGAAATCGTTGACCACTGACCCACAGGTTCGCTCTATTCCTTTATCTTGAAACCATCTGAGCATACTCTCTAAATGCACAGGAGTGTAAATCAACCCTTTTACGGGTCATTATTGGGGAATATAAAAAAAAGGGGTGATCACTTCATTTTGGAGTGTAAAATAGTTGAATCCACTCTCAAAAGAGTCATTCAAATCACTACTGTGGATTGGAGTCCAATCATTTTGGAGTGGATTCAACTCCAAAGGAAGTGATTCCTAATATGACTCATAAAAACACAATTTTAGACAAATCCACTCCTCTGTAATGAGCATTGAAAAGATAGCACGTTTCGCACTAGTACGCAGAGCTTCTGATCAATGTGTAATCTATATCCATGCAACTGTATTACTGTAGTTTGAAGGTGCAAAAAGGGGCTGCTGTGCACCACTTAGTATAAAGCAAAATGAATTAATATGAATAAATGCAAAATAGATAAGATGTCAATTTTTCATAAAGTATTACTCGGTATGATCTTTTTCATTTTGGAGAACCCATGGCAATAAGCTATATACGATATATTCTTAGTACTGCCCCGAGGGAAAGGGCGCTTTGGAGAAAAACAGAAATTAATGACATTTTAGTGTACGACAAACCGGAGAGTTGACCGGGGGTACGTCACAATTGACTGACCAAATTGCCAATTTGAGATTCGAATATATTTATTTCAGTGATCTCATTTTGAAATGTTCATAACTTTAGTCCGATTTCTTTCAAACTCTCACCATCATGTTTCTCTTATTTCTCTGCATTCACATATCAAATCGACTTATTACAAATGTTGGATTGCCCTTAATAGTCACATTATAATATGAATGTACATGATATAGGTCGATTTGACTGGCCTATACGACCACTTTCCTTCTTCACTGTTTAGAAATTCATCGTATTCCCAGGTTGGAAAAGAAATCCATCTTACTTCACATTCCCCTAAGTTCTGATCAAGAAATTTCCTTTTCTGAGCAAAAAGAAGAATGAAATTGGGGTCAATTAAATTTTCAGCTCCGCCCTGTTGCCCGCGGGCCCAATTTAAAAAAAAAGAGCCTACGTAGTGCTTTGCTATAACGCCTGCAACGAAAACGAATAGTACGTGAAATTAAGTAACTACTAAGGTCCCAGGAGCATGCAAGCCTATATTTACAGGTAATCGTGTGTAATACATCGGATTAAGCTGTGAAGGATGAGTGAGTGTTTTGCCTTTCCGATGCATTTAATTCATTGTTAAGCTAGATTTCTGTACGTTAGTGCTTAAAGACAAGTCACTGATACTGGAAACGTAAGTCACAATCCCACTCCATCATGTTTTATATATCTAGGTCTGTGATTATAATAGTAAATTTAGAAGCTTTCAATCCATTCTGAAAGTATTGTTGTGTTAATTTTTTTTTTTACTCAAGAAGATACAGATCTAAAATTAGGACATAGTGAAAATAAATTTGACTTTAGATCCAACTTGAAGAGTATATGTAACGAATACATTCTTCTGATTTTATAACTGTAATTATTAATATCTCCATGAGCTTCACAGTTATTACCATGTTCGTCGCGATTCATGTACGCATACAATAAGTGCACTGTCTTCCCTCCTCGAACATTATAGTCATCATGAGGGTATATGGCAAAGTCAGTAACACTGAACTTGCCCCCATTAATATATTCTAGACGTACTAAATGGGAAATGTGAAATTCTGGACTTAAAGTTGAGTTCTGGCAGTGCGATTACATTGTGAAAGAAACTGTCTCAAAGCCATTGGGAAAGGTTGATCATGTCACAATTGGTGTATACTGTGAGGTTTTGGAATTATTAAAATTATAAGAAATTGACCCAATCTCGCTGAAAAACAGATGCACTGCACACATAAATGGGTATATGGGACTGCACACACATTTGACTGTGGCATGAATGTTCGGCCCGAACACTTCAGCTATTCTTTCTTTTATATTGAATATGAATGAATTTGAAGAACAATCCTTTTC
>CM046846.1:15014833-15127333 GCA_025618425.1 Heliocidaris tuberculata
TTTGACACTGTCTTTAACAGGACAGTTGTCACTCGTTATTTGTCTGGTCACTCGGGTCGTTGACATATTTTGCAACTGACCACAGGGTTGCTAATATTGACGCCCAACTGACTTGTCATGCGATTTTAGTGCAAGCCTTTTCACCGCATTCTCTCTCTCTCTCTCTCTCTCTCTCTCTCTCCCTCCTCCCTCCCCTCCCTCCCTCCCCTCTCCTTCCTTTTCTCTCTCACTAGTTTATCGTTCTCTCTCTTTCCCTCTCTCTATGTATGTTTCTTTCTCTTTATCTCTTTCTCTTTCTCTCTTTCTCTCTCGCTAACATCCCTTAAAGGACTTCTATATTATTTCTATATTATGGTTATCTTGGTATTTATGTCAACATCTATCTAAGATCGCTCTTATCTTACCCATCAGTTTTCCTTATTACCTTAAGAAGGACATTTGTGTTCTCGCTATTTATTTATTTCGACACCCGAAAATAGCTATTTGTCATGCGTTTCAACTGACCACAGGGTTTGCTTTAGTTTGACGCTCAACTGATATGCCATCTAATTTGTCAGTCTAACCCCCCCCCCTCTCTCTCTCTCTCTCTCTCTCTTTCTGTCTTTCTGTATCTTTCTGTTTTTCTCTCCTGTGTTTCCCTTAGAGGAATCGTTTATTTCTACTCAGTTCTTTGTTATGTCCACATCTACATTAGATCTCTGTTTTCTATTACCCTCACTTTCCTTCATTGTCTTCCTAAGAACGATTTTTTTTATTACTTTGGTCACTCAGACTCAGACTCTGCATAGGGTTGTTTAGTTTGACACTCAACGATGTGCTACCCGATTAGTGCATGGCCTGGTCATCGTCTCCCTTCATCTCTCCCTCTCCAAATTCCGTATCTCATTCCTACTCTGACTGACTTTTCTCTGCGTCCACATCTACTTCCAGTGTTCTTTAGCACCTAAAACCTTCTATAAATTTCTTTCCATTATATATAGCACGTTCATGATACTCTTCCTCTATCCCATTCCCTCTCTCTCTCTCTCTCTCTCTCTCTCTCTCTCTCTCTCTCTCCCTCCCTCTCTCTTACTACTCTGTATTTTTTGTCCCATGCTAGGAATTGTGAATTTCTCCATCCTCTTCCCGTTCTCCACGTCCACATCTACCACAGATCTTCATCTTTTCTAATTTTTTTGTTAATTCTCTCTCTCTCTCGGTCTCTCTCTCTCTCTCTCTCTCTCTCTCTCTCTCTCTCTCTCTCTCCTTTTTCGTGTTCCTTTGTTATCTCTTGCTGATGGAAGGATGTATTATGTATTTCTACGCTGAATTAGTCTTTCTCTCTCTACGTCCACATCTACCGTAGATTTATGTCTTTAGTCGTTCTTTGAGGGGCACCTACTTACCAGAAGGTTGTATTAGATTGACACTTGAGATCCACTGATATCATTGCACCTGAATTTTAGTGGAAGGCATTCCTCATCGTCTCTCTCTCCTCTCTCTCTCTTTCTCTCTCTTTCTGACTCTCTCTGGCTCTCTTTCTTTCATGTGTTCCTAAATTATATATTGCGAATGATAGAGTTTGTGTATTTCTAGTCTGACTTCTAGCTCTCTATAATATGTCGACATCTACCTTAGATTTGGACAGTTGCCTCTTTACTTATTTTGTCATTGCTTGATACTTATTTACTAACCACAAGTTTGTATTAGATCAACTGGTAATATTGCATCTGATTTTTATTTAAAGGCATTACCATCGCCCCCCCCCCCCCCTCTCTCTCTCTCTCTCTCTCTCTTCCCAAACGAGGTTGCCAATGGGTTGCTTTTTTTTCGAACTGTATGTAGTATCGTAATGGTACCATTTCCTCATGCTATTGATGAGTCATATTTTGTTCCTCTCAAAATCTTAATTTATGTCTTTCTAACCTATTCATCAACATTTGCCTCCTTTCCTTTAACTCCCCCCCCCCCCCCCGTACACGCAAACACCCAACACATATCCCCACACACGTACACACACACACCCACACACAATGATGTAGTTCTAATCAACTGCGCATGCGTACTCAAATTCGCTGAATTGCTCGAAGGAACACCATCTTATCAAGTCCTAGTCTATAGAATGTGTAAACAGACCCTTGGGAAACGAGAACACCATCTAGTACGATACCTAGTAAGGCTTTTGGTGAAAGTCCTATAGATAGCCCCAGTCACACGATAGCGATAGACATTAGACCGATAACAAACCGAACAAAAAAATTACTTTGCCCCGAAGCCCGGTTTGGCGGTGTAAGTGAGGTATCATTACTGATGAAAGTATCAGTGATTACTGCGAGGCTCGAAGAGGAAATAGCAAATATTGAAAACAATCATGCTCATTGATGCTTTGAACGGGGCCCCTTCATTGGTGTTTCTCGTTGAGAGAGGGTTTGGGTAACAAGGACCATGTTATAAATAATGGAACAATATCTGAGCTGAATATGCGCGAGAAGTGCAATTCATTACATACCAAATCTCCCGTCCCGAAGATGATTAAACTTTCCCAGTTTAGCCCTGCATTAAATATGGCCATTTTAACAAATAAAATTCACCCGATTCAGGTTCTGAACAATGATACGAATACTAAACATAGGATTTTGGTGCGCTGTCCGCCTTATGCTCGGAATAAGGGCCAAATCAGTTTCAAATCGTTAACAGTCGTATAGGACTGCCCTGACGTCACTACATTTAATATGTTTGCCCATGTCATGATGGTAAAAGGTGTTACTTAAACCTTCAATATTTGAATTAAGTGGATTTCCTGATTATATATTATGAAAGCTAACCACCTCTTGATTAACCTCTCGTGGAAGGCCCGAAAATCAAATCAATATTGCTCTTTATCGGTTGGTGAAAAAAATGATTTCCCAATAATTAATATGCACCCCTTCCCATCCTCCTTCCCCTCCTCCTTCCACTCCCCTTCGTTGTCCCCCCCCCCCCCCTCCACAATCTCATCCTTTCCCCTCCTCATCACCATGCTACAAACTCTAACCCAATTTCACCTTTGTCAGACCCAAGCTGCCCTAGCAGGAGCCTTATTAGGAGGAAATTTCGCCTCGAGTTACGACTTTATTGAACATGTAACAAGTTGGGGGGTTTCAGAATCCATCTTGGGTTTCGCGCCGGGGAGCAGGTAGCCTTCTATGTTGCTACAGGTGAAATAATATCCTTGCGTGCGTGTGGGTTTTAGCAGAGCACTCGTAGATCTTACGTAGATGACCGGGACAGAATATCCAATTGTGCCGGTTTCTTAAAGACAAAAACAATTTGATGGCGGCTGTGTTACTTTAAAGGGAAACATCGGTCATGCCTTCAGGCGTAAAGAATGGGAAATTCTCAGGTTTCGAGTGACCGTGAGTATTTATGCCTAGAGCGTGGCAAAGGTTTTTTATTGTCCTATTTAAAACAGGCTGCCTTTTGGTTAAGTACGGAGATATCGAATTTACATCTATGATTTATATGCAAACGTAAAGATACATGTAAATGTTACAACAAAGATCACTTATTTTGGAGACATATTCGCCTTTTACCCTAAGCTCGCATCTACTATTTTTTAAAATGTGTCTTACATGGTCAGTTCTAGTACCGGAAGAGGTATTTCTATATTTGATCGATATTTTATCTGTATTTTCCATTTACGAAATGAATTCGAAACGGTAAGCAATTCCCCCCCCCCCCCCCATCGGACGATCAACAGCTTAGCTGCAATGCCCTGAGCAGTGTTTGTAGTGAATTGATATGATTATGAAGAAAAAATATATAGATGTACATGGTTGTATGTTTGTTTGTTTGTTGTCAGTAAGAATACATGAAAACTGCATAAATTGAAGTTAGATTTATCAAGTGCAGACAAGCTGTCTTTGATAATAATACAGGATCACTTTAAATAGAATCAAAGAACATCCAACAAGACGAGACCGTGAAAGGGAGGAAATTCAGCTTATCGAAAACCAAATAATGCTCGTGAAGGTTGGTTGATGAAAGTAAAGTTGACAATATTTTTTCATTTATTTCTAATCCATCTTTTAATAACAATGATAATAATAATAATAATAATAATTATTATTATTATTATTATTATTATTATTATTATCAAAAGCCATATTTTGTGTTTGTTGTTGTTGTCTGTATTTTGTTATCTAATTGAAGTACGTAGGTTCGATTTGACACGACTTTGCACGCATTCAATCAAATGGTAGTTCAAATATAAACGGGGATGGTGCACAGAATATATAAATAACAAAAAAAGAATGTAATGAATCATTAACTTTGTCATCTCCGTCAAGGTCACTATCAAGGATGACCAAATGAGAGCTCGAAAGATTTCAAAAGAGTAGGCACCATTTTGGAGAGTTTGGGCAAACAAGACAGAGTATTGATTTCTTGTGATTAATTATTAGTTAGGGAAGGGATGATATAGATATTTAATCTGACCTTATCCGGGATCTCGTAGACTTTGCCACAGGCGTTCTCGTGCGTTAGATTTCATCAGCCTCATAGTCTAGTACGCAAACCTTACTGTATTACGAAATTGTTTACAAAAAATATTTTTTAAAACTTTAGCCTTGGATACCATTCGTCATGTTCGTACCTTGTTCTATAAAAAGTAAAAAGCATTGTTTATACCTTACTTGAAATTTTGGTAGCGAAAAGGAAATTTGAAATAAATTTGTTGACGTTCGTTTTGTCAGTGATTTTTACCGACAACTGTTATAAGCTACTGAAATCCTTGCATCTGATTGGCTGAGAACAAAAAACACTGACAAGACGCTTGAAACGCTCCCCTGATGTGTTTTTATCAAGAGATCTTCATGCCAAATACTTCTGCGTTGAGAGTGATTGTCTAAAATGTAGGTTACTGCTCAACTCTGTCTAAAGCCCACCGCACACTATACGATCGACTACGATCCGATTTTGGAAATAAATCACAATAGCATTAAATATAAGCATTTTAACAAGTGGAAGCTACCTGATTCAGGTTCTGAACAATAATATGAATACTCAACATATGAATTTGGTGCGATGTCAGCCTTAAATTCGAAATAAGGGCCAAATTAGTTTCAAATCGTAGACAATCGCAGGACTGCTCTGACGTCACTACGATTCGGAGCCGATTTGGCCTTTTCCTCCGACAAGAAGGCTCGTAATAGGTCGTAATTTCGATTTTACTATCTATGTAACTATTCAGAATCTCAATCATACATATTCATGTGTTTAACTGTTTATATCTAATGCTAAAATATTTCCTTTCAAATTCGGATCGTAGACCGATCGTATAGTGTGCGGTGGGCTTAAGCCTAAGCTTACAGCTTGGCTATGATGCAGGCGAGTAGAGATTCGGAGTATACATACATGTACATACATACATACAAATTTATGTGAATGCACAATCCGAGTGTGACCTTCTTTCGATGACCCGTCGGAATAAAATATTCAAACTGTTATCCTGATTTCCATAATTTATCATAATAATAACAATATCAAGAAATGTGTTAGCAATGGTTTGTCTTATTTGATAATAAATATGTCATCTCATAAGGAAATCATTAATTTTCTTTTTGTTCCTTTTCAAAGTAAATGCAGGAACCCAATTTTAACTTTATAATGTTTATCAAAGTTTGCTGCGTCGGTTACCACAATGTCCTTCTTCGGTTGCCGTAAACGACAGGACTTTGTAATGTAGACTAGTTAACGCATTGGCGTAATAAGCCTAGAATTACTCGCCGTGTATCATTTACCGAAACAAAATCCCGGGGATAGCAAGAGACTCATACCGTCACCAGATATCCACATACACACACTACGGGAAATCAAGTTTCAAAAGCAATCCTGCATCGGCTTAGTATCATGTCCCAGCCAGTGATTGGTTTGGAGGGGTGTATCTTGGTTCGAGTCAATATTGCTATCCCTCCGGTCTTGCAACTTAAGTAATCTCTCTCGCGTGGATGTAATTAGAGATTCTAAAACTTTTTGTTTTGGCGTATTATGTAAAGCGCGGTAATTAAACAGCGGATCTCATGCGAAAGGTGAATGCACCACCTCAAGTAATTTAACTTTTTGACGCACGTTCGGAGTTGGATATTTCGCTTGTATTTTGTTTTCTAACGTAGGCTTTCAGAGCTTTGCATTCATTATAAATAAGATAATCACAATAATATTTTCATTATTCTCAACTGTCTGATAATCCTTTCAAATAATACAAATGTGAAGGATATTATCAGCATTTTGTTCAGCGTTTTATATTTGATTTGTTTTTTTTACCATTAGATGTTTTAAGGAGAAGGTGTGAATGGCTACTTCCGAAATAGATGTTCCGAAAAATGTTTAGATATTTTCATGTTTTGCTCGCGAAATGTAAAATTCTGTTTGCAAATGTGTGCCTGTTGTTCCAGTCCAGTTTGTCAGCATTTGTTTTGTCAAAAAGACTGAGCGACTTGGCAGTGGCAATAAATATATTCTCACGGATTATGGGTAACTGAAAGTTAGCCGACGTTTAAAAGAACATGGCGAAAATTTCAATGCAAATTCCTTCAGTGACCAGCTGATTGTCGATGCGGCCATTGATATCGAGTGTCGGAAGAAGGCCGTCAGGGGTCCATCGCACTTGATCCAACTTCCATTCGTTCAAGTGGTCATTACTCAAATACCCATTACTCGATTGCCCTCGCAAGTCACCGTATCAACTCTGAGTGGTGGTCGTCGGTGAAACAAAATATTTACGATATTGTAGACAGGAGCTGTACTTTAGCGCAAAAGATGTTTAGGGAAGGACTGACGAGTCCTCACACTGTTGCCGGACCCGCGGAAGGGTAGGAGGTGGGCTCAGGGGCTCGAGCACCCCCGTTTCAACCAAACGGATTGAGACCTGTACATGGACCCTATACCCCGTTAGGCTCTTCGCTTACTATGGGCCCCCATGCACTTCTAAAATCGGTCCGCAGCGCCTGTATCATCGATCTTGCGTGAAGTTCCATAGTTTTCCATGGCGTATATATAGCCTTTAATGTGACCATCGTGACGGGAACACAAAACTGCACATGTGTCATAAAATGCACAAGAATTAAGGCATAATAATATTTTCATGAAATATCTTTGTAGGTGTTGTGCTTGCAGACGTTCAGATTTGGATACTTCCCAAACAGTATGCTTAACATTTGATATAAATTATAGGTACATGTATTTGAATTATAACTCTGTCGCAAATAATCAGTCTTTGACAAATGATCATGACCTGGAACCATGGAGACAATTTTTTCAATGATAATGTTTTCTGAATCTGTTCTGAGGTGTAGTCGTTGGAGCTTTCATGTACAGTGCCATTTACAAAATGATATTTGAATAACCTTTCATAATTACATGGACATACTTTTTAATTGCTACACTTCAAAAATATCTTGATCGTTATTTTGATAACTAAACGTACATATATAATCATTATTAGTTCTTTCACGGTAATGACGATCTGTCACTTTTTGGCACAAAGTGCCCTTTGGAAAGATATCGAAAGGCACGTCTTTGTTTCAGTTGGTAAACAGTATTCCTAGATAGTACGTCACGCAAAGAATAATATCGTCATCTCTGTGTAGGTGTCCCGATTTTAGCTTCCCGTTTCGCAGTCTACTGTATAACCGATGTAGAAATAAATGATCACAACTCAGCACAGAATTGCTTTCGTTTCATACCACTTCACAGTTATCTAAAATCGACTTGGAAATACATCTCCCCTGATTCGACAGTAAATAAATGGACGAGTAATGCACACCAAAGCATGTGCTTAAAAATACTATACGGTTTCTTATCAGTGGTTATCCCTCTGCGATGTGAAACTCATGTTCAAGATCGCGGGCTGGCTAGTACAATAACCGAGAGTGAATAAAGTTCACATTTGTCGTTGATTGGTTTTTGGTTCGTATTTTGTCCCTTGAGTAAAGTGATAAAATGCTTCTTTCACCTAATCAATCTTGTAACATATATTCCCTCCACCGTGTGAATGTCGTTGGAGAACCCGATAAAGTAGGCATAGGGTGAGTTGCGTTTTTATCGCATTCCCAGAAAAATTCAGTGAATGATGACAAGTTTGCATGCTCCCAATTCGGGGAAGTTTTTATTTCAAGGTCGGTTATTCTCTGTCCTAATGCATACTGCAAACAGCACGCAAATTCTATTGCACCAATCTAGGACATTCAGATTTAAAAAAAAAAATTTTTAATAATCAGATGTAGCCTGCATGCACAGACACAGCTCCCTGACACAGAGGTGCGAAGGCCTGACGGAACGCGAGGCGTAAAGCCACTGCGCCATAGTTTAACAATACAAAATGATAGTGGCTTTTCTAAAATACACACCCATTGCTTTGTGCGATTTGACAGACTTGTTTCAAGAAGTTGCGTCAGTGCCTGGCTGACTGGCTGTGTAATGATTATGCCTGACGGTCCATGATTAGCGCAATTAAATCGAGGCGTTGCGTGCGACCGGTTTAAGATATGGAGGGTAAATGTGGCTACGCATCTTGTTGACTATCGTGATGCTAAAAGCATTGTGCAGTTTGTCTTCTAGAAACTATCCTTTTGTCCAAGTCCTGTACATACTCACAAATATCCCATACTTTGACATAAGGAGAGTCCTAATTAAGACCAAATTTATCACTGTCAGACCATTCATTTGTCATGGTAATGATGGAAAGATTAATAAAAAACGTGTGGACACCTTTGAGAGAATACGATTTTTGCTTCACTTGCCTAGATGCCATGGATGATTAACACAGGTCAAAAGATGAGAAACAATGTCAATGGCGTGGACGAGAAAACTAATCACGCTTATAAAAAAAAGGATATTTTTTTATCTACCAAAATATGGGCAGATGGTGGACGGTTAGAGAATGTGTCAGGTTTCTAGGGCGGGTAAAGGTCAAGGGGGTTCAAGCACCGATCTACCCATCGAACCGGGTCCTCAACCCACCATGACCACTCTGGACTGAAGAGATAGAGATGGCGGGCAAGTGCCTCCCTACCACCCATTGGCTTTGTTTAATTGGCCGGTATAATAATGGGAGCGCTGCCCCTAATTAAAAGATACGCGCACTTCTTTGGACTTTGATCTTGCCAATTAAGAGGCGTGTGGCGCCTGAATGATGATGGCCATCTTGTTAGGTTTGTTTGACGAAAGGACGGGTAAGGAGGGTGTGATAAGTGGGATGGATTTTAATTGTGCTTTTGTCGACCCCTGAGTAACTAATGATAACATTCATTTTTAATGTATTCATCATTGTCCTATCATGCCTATTGTAAGATAGACGTTGGCCTATCAATTCTTCCAGTAAGAGATGCTAACTTTCCGTTACCCTACCCCCCCCCCCCCTCTCTCTCTCTCTCTATCTATCTCTCTCCGTGTCTCTCTCTCTTCCTTCCCTTTCTCTCTCTCTCTCTCTTCCTCTTTCTCTTCCCCCCCCCCCTATCTCTCTCTCTAACCCTCATAACCCATTTTCATTCTCTCTTCATTCCCCTCTCGTTAACGTATCTCAATTTGTTTGCCCCCGCCTACATCTTGCTGTCTGTCGCCTAGCATTTTAATGGGCAAAGCAGCTTGCTGTCATTTTGGAGGCAACACAGTAACGATTAATCTCTCTCCTGTAATACGGCCCATTCTGTTTGTCAAAGCCGGAAGTACTTTGTCAACTCAGATTTAGCAAAGAAAGGTTCAAAAATTTCCCTCCCATATCGAGGCTCTCATGACCATCTATTAAACATTTCCGTATTAATGTTTGTTTTTGTTTGTTTTTTTCTAGATTTTATTGAAATCAATGTTTTCCCTCTCAAGTCATGTTATAAAGAGTAATAAAATAAGGCTACGCGTTGTGTAATATAGCGGAGAGCCACGGAGACACGGAGACACCACACAAATCCTGAATATTTCCTGGGGCAGATCGAGCATCAGGTGGTTCAAAAACATCAAGGGCTTTACATTCTTATTCTTCTAAGATGCGTATTATCTTTCTCATTGATTTTGCTCGCAGACGGACACCTAGCCGTGATAATTTTGATTACAATCAAGAACACCATGATTATCCAAAATCTTTAGAAATCTGTTTTAATCACTATTAAAAGATAACTTGATGTATAAACTATTTTATTTACTTAAACGTTGTTATCATGTTTCTTCCTTTGTCTGTCTGTGCATCGTTCCACGAATATCAAACATAATCTTCTCCAACCCATCTTTTCTCATCATAATATCCCATGAACGTGATGAATGTTGACTTTCCTGTCCGAATCATATCCATGAGACGTTTGCTTAAGTCAGATCTCTTTACTTCTTATTCATTGAATATGTGGTCCACTGCACTCACGACACTCCATCATTCTTCTAAGAAACAGCCATATGCACTTATACTAGATATATCATTATTCAAAAACACAGGATCGGGCAAAACGTCAGAGTTAGGCAAAATGATCATGATGACCAGGGGCGGATCCAGGTTTTTGGTAAAGGTGGCAAGATATGGCAAAAATTTCTGACAAACAAAATTCTATGTCAGTCTAAAAGAGAGGGGGGAGAGAGATCATCACGCCAGAAGGGGGCATAAGTTATGTACTGAGGGCTTTCAAAGTGGGCATGAGCCGGATGTGCCCCCTCTAAATCCGTAAGTGTTGATGACTGTTTTCCAACTATCCTTACGTTGGGGGGTCCGTATTCTACTAGAATTTTAACCCGACGCTTGGTTTAAACTCTGTCTAAACATGCTAAAGTACATGTTAACAACCAGTTTAACAAGAGAGGGAGAATGAGGCCTAAGGATTCCCTTTGTTTAACATGACGTTATTCCTCGTATCAGGTTTGACTAGATGATTATATCGAATATAGGCCAATGTGTTTAGTATTAATTACAGTCATGTGGGTTTAAACATATTGATACAAAAACCGAATGTTATCAAAACACATTCGTTCAAAATGTAGACATACAAGAGATCATCCGAATGGAAATAGGGAAAGGGACCGCTGAAAATAGATTAATGGTTCCTAAAAGGAAAAGCTAATCAATCATATGAAACAAGAACATATGTCTTGAGGACGGAAACAAGTTGAAAACCCATCTGTGATTCCTAGATAATGCCAGAAGTGCCGCCCAGTGACGATTACTTAATGACAGCCTGCTTGATGCATAGGACACATTTGAGATGTTGCAAATATAATTTTGTAGGTTACGTGGGAGGATACAGGTTGGCTGTTGCCTCCTACACAACGGTTCACAATAGAAATATTTTCTTCTTTATATTGTATACAATGAAAATGTATAAAGAAAGGGTGTTTTGATCTAGGTCATCAATTTCATATTCAGACCGGACAAATTAATAACAAAGGAAGAAATATAAACGGAGTTGACAAACATCGGACAGGCACTCAGGTTATTATCTCTCTCTCTTTCTCTATTCATTCCTGACTTTTCCTTCTCTGTCCTTAGCCAATTGTCTCTCCTTTCATTTCTCTCTTTTATTATTTTTTTTTAATCGCCAAGTATTTTTTTCTATTTAGGTGGTTATATCTCTCACTCTTACCCCCTCTCCATCTCTTTCCCCGCCTCTCTCTCTCTCTCTCTCTCTCTCTCTCTCTATTTCTCTCTTTCTCTCTCTATCTCTCTCTCTCTCTCTCTCTCTCTCTCCCTCTCTCCATTTCACTTGACAAGGGCTGTGGCATCCTCCCCCGCAATGAAAATACGCAAGATTACCCACCATTAATATCAATATTCGAAATATTTATGCTGACACCTTCCATCATATTTGATATAGTGGGAAATTTGTCAGCGTTTTAGGGTACTGCATTTTCAGCCTTACCGTGAACATGTGAATGATTTCATAACAAATCCTGGCAAGGTCCATTTAGTTTTCATTCAGTCATTCAGCACATCCGAACGAATCACGGCCGCTGATTTCTGAATATTCAATCTCCCCATCATAGTCCCACCAACGCTGTTTCACTGGAGGGCTCAAATAATTTTTAAAAACTCACTCCAGGTCATTTCATTCAGTTCCCATTCCAGCAATTCAGAACTTCCCACCAATTCCTTTTAATAGGAGTGCTCAATTGAAACCCCCACCGAAAGTCATTACATTCAGTTTCTGTATTCCAGCCATGCCGAACTTCCAAACGAATCACAGCCAGTCATTGCTGAATTTTCAATCTTATAGTCCCACCAACTCCTTTTGATACGAGTGCTCAAATGAAACCCCCACCGAAAGTCATTACATTCAGTTTCCATTCCAGACATTCAGAACTCCCAAACAAATCACGGCCAGTCATTACTGAATGTTCCATCTTAGAGTCCTAACAGCTATGTTTGATGGGAGTGCTCAACTAATAAAACCCCACCCCTAAGCCATTATGGCCTAAATTCATTATTCATCAGGTAGGCGAGAGCTTCATTATCAATATTTAAATCAATTTGGAAAAAAAAATAAGGGCCGACTCCTCCCAATCATTTGTCATATAGTGGAAAATTTGGCAGAAGTGTAGTATACTGCATGCATATTCCAGTCTTGTCGTGAACATGTGAAAAAAACATTTAGAGCCTGACAAGCTTCATTCAGATTCCATTCCAGCCATTCAGAACTTCCCAAAGAAAAACGGCCAATCATTACTGAGTGTTGAATATAATAGTCCCACCACCTCAGTTTGATGCGAATGCTCAACTAATGAAACTCCCATCCCAAGCCATTATAGAACACATTTTTAAAGCATCAGATATAGGTGAGCGCTTCAAATCGTACTGTACTGAGCCTGACAGATTTTGATATTAATCGATCAGTCACTTTATCAAGGTCAAATGACACTGGCTCTTTATTGTTGACCTCCTTCGAGCGTTTACTAAGAAGGGGTGAGCAATGTCGGTATCAAATCGAAAGTACGTTCCCATCTCTTAGCATCTGTAGAGATATGGGAGAATGCTTTGAATAGTCCACGAGAATCAATGTCGATGAAGATTTGAGTAAGTTTATCCGAGTGATGGATGTCATAAACCAGCGATTTCCTAACCTTTTTTGGCTCCACAATCCAATCTGGTATTCCTTGACAATGTAGTGACTTGGGAAATGCTGTCTATGGGTCAATGCAAAGTTACTGTCATGATACGCAATGTGCAGATTACATCAAGGAGCAGACCAGTGATTGAAAATTTAAAGGCCATAGCAATGTGGATTTCAAATAATGATGAGTGGCATAAAGGTCTACAAAAGTATTTCTACTCTTCTGAAATCGTCCTAATTGTGTGATGGTTACAGAGGCTGAATGGCAAAAGCATTATTTACACCAAGTCAGGACGGATTTCCAGAAACAACCACAATCGTTTTAGAGACTCAGTGAATGAACATTTAATATCTTCCCAAAAGATACTGCATAAACACTGAAATATAACCAGGGCTCTTATTTATCAATTCATCCCATCTATAGACTGATTTAATGATACTATATAGCCAAAGAACTTGTCTATTTTGAGAGTCACGTTTGTCGTAAACCACCTTGGATAACACTTTCACATCTAAGCTAGATAAGGGTCGAGTCTATTATGCTCGCTCCCCATCAGCACGTCTCGCTGAAAGTTAAAGTTGAGTTCCAGTTTTGCGATTACATTGTGAAAGAAATTGTTGGCTAGTAATATCTATAAAGGTTGATCATGTGAGGTTTTGGAAGCATCAAAATGATGATAAATCGACACAATCTCGCTGAAAAGCACATGCACTGTACATAGAAATGGGTATATGGGACTGCACTGTCATGTGGCATAAATGTTCAGGCCAAACACTCAGCTATCTCTTGTCATATTTCGAATATGAGGGTATTTGAAGAGCAGTCCCTTTCAGAGGACCTTTCTACTATGATATTCTTCCAAACTAACAAAGAAAAAGTGAGAAAGCTCTTAAATCATTTTCCCCCTTTAAACCAGAACTCAACCTCTTTAAATCTTTTATAGCACCATTCACAACCAGTTTACGACGTTTCTGAGACAGTTTAAGAGGTTCTCCAAGGGCTGTTCTAGCTCCATATCTGTCTGGGGCTTTGATGGGATGTTGCAAACAGATGATAAGGATAATGGGTCGTAAACAATGACGGATAATATCCATGCACCACTCTCTTTAGTGCTCGTTCGTGGAAAGGTTATTGTGGCAGTAAACATGTGTTTGTACATTATACGAGGTATATCTCCCGACACCAGCCGACACCATGCACACACAAAACTGCCTGGCTAATGGCCGTTGCTCTAACTCTACGTTGTCATTTGTCTCAGTAATGTCGACCTATTTTTGAAAGCAATTTTTAAAGAGAATAGGAACGTAGACCTTAGAAATGTTTCAACTCACATATTGTATATAGCTAAGAGTTATTTCCTGTTATTTTACACAAGTAATAGCAAAATGTCTTGTCATAATTAGGTTTCATCTTTAAAATTCCCCTTAAGAGTAATTTGGTTAGTTTTTTATTATTATTATTATTATTATTCTTGAAGTTTATGTAGTGTAACAATGCATTGCTGAAAGTAAAATATATTAAAAGTCTTTTCGTAATTGTAAGCCAGCTACGGAAGTATCATTAACAAATGAAAACAAGTGGAATTCGTTCGTTCATAACCACTATGGCCATGACGGCGAAGGCCAATCTTTTGTTATTATCTATAATGTTTCATAATGCGATGCAGTCATACATGTCTCCCAAGCTATTTGGCATTTACGTTATTAAGTGGCAATTGTTTCGTTACTATACCATGCCAACATACACGCATTAATGGCAGAACAAAATTGCCCAATGACACGCTCAAATCGAGTTTTAAACGGTATTTGATCCATCATCTCCTCTCCGCCTCCAAAATTAGCAAATATGCCATTAATGTGATGGAAGGTTGATCCCGTCAGTGGTTGTTCTCGATTTAAGGGATTGACAGCTCCGAGTCGTGGTGGATGATGGCGCATATCCTTCTCCTTATTGACAACTAAGTGATCTAATCCATTAGCCATACTGTTCCCACTGCCAAACTATTGCACCTTACTTCGTCGTTCATGTATAAATATGATAGAATCTATTAGTCATACTGTTCCCATTGCTAAACCATTGCACCCCGTTCATGTGCAATGTCATTTTTCATCAGTTGGGTCTTATTTCGATTCGAAGGATGCATTGCGAGAAATAAGACTCGCCCGCATTCCCGATGTTAACACGATAATATGATACAGCACGAGCTCTGAATGTCTAGCCTGTTTTCATTTCGAGTGGGTTTTCCATTCCCTCAGTATATATAAGTGCGTTGCATTCAAATTTTGTTTCTTCAGCACCGAACAAAACTTTGTTTGAAAGAGGAAAGAATAGAAAGAAACCCAGTACAACTTCGTTTCTTTTAAAGCAATATGTCTGATGAACATTCCTCGTGGAAAACAGGCTGCAGCTTAGTGCCTGTTGCACACAATACATCATTTCGATTACGTTATTACCTGCGCTAATCAAGAATGTGGAGGTCATTTGTGCATATGCCAGTAATTCAAAGCAGAACTTTGCAATGTTCATTTTGCATTTACTTTTTTGTACACAATATCACCCCCAAGTGGCGCCTTGAAGGCCAAGCCAGAGCGCCTTGAAAGAGAGAGTTGTGACACTCGCATAATAAGCCTATTATGCGGTCTTTGTTTAAAACATGGCGGATCATGGAGCTCCCAATAGTTCCCTTTCACGTACATTCTCTATGGGAGGGGACTATTTGAAGCTCCATGAAATGACTGACCAATCAGAAACGACCTCCAGTGTTTCGACTCTCTGTATGTATAGCTCTGGGCCAAGCCACTCACTGACGAAGTCCTACGTCATTCAAATGACGCCTCGTTGCAACGGGCTTAACCCTTTCAGGACAGGAATTTTTTCAGGGCTAATTCGATCACATTTTGTTCTTTAAATTGGCAACAGTAATATTTTTCTTTTAGTTCTACATGGTTCTAATAAGGTTTAATGGCTTTAGAAACAATATACATTGTTAGATTTTGGGTCGAATAGTTGAAAAATGCCAATTTTGATTAAAAACAATGATTTCGAACCTCTCATTGTGTTGCCAATTTAACAATTCTTAAGCTTGTTCTCGCTTTTAAAATTCCTGGCATCGAACAAATTAAATTATGGTCATGCGACAAAAATGGACATAGTGTGTGCCGAAATGTTTGCTCTTTCTACTCGTGCATCTGGTATATTTTTAGAGCTCTGAATCAAAAGTCATTGAGCCAAACCACAGAATGTGGTCAATTGTTTCGAAAAGGTTGAAGAGCTTGTGCTTTATATTCTGTTAATATCGTGGAAGTGGGCGAGTGTCATTATTGCTACCGACATGTAGATACAGTGGGAACGTGACAGTCAAAGTTGTAACTCGATTGAGAATGAGAGCAAAATGGCGTCGCGTTCCCTGAATGGGGAACTTCATGTCGCTGCTCCCAACGGGGATGATCGGCACGACTTAAAATCCTCAGAAGATATAGGAGGTTGGAAATGAGGGCAAAAATATGGGGTCATGGATCAGGACGAAAGCATTTCGGAGAAATCGTTGACCACTGACCCACAGGTTCGCTCTATTCCTTTATCTTGAAACCATCTGAGCATACTCTCTAAATGCACAGGAGTGTAAATCAACCCTTTTACGGGTCATTATTGGGGAATATAAAAAAAAGGGGTGATCACTTCATTTTGGAGTGTAAAATAGTTGAATCCACTCTCAAAAGAGTCATTCAAATCACTACTGTGGATTGGAGTCCAATCATTTTGGAGTGGATTCAACTCCAAAGGAAGTGATTCCTAATATGACTCATAAAAACACAATTTTAGACAAATCCACTCCTCTGTAATGAGCATTGAAAAGATAGCACGTTTCGCACTAGTACGCAGAGCTTCTGATCAATGTGTAATCTATATCCATGCAACTGTATTACTGTAGTTTGAAGGTGCAAAAAGGGGCTGCTGTGCACCACTTAGTATAAAGCAAAATGAATTAATATGAATAAATGCAAAATAGATAAGATGTCAATTTTTCATAAAGTATTACTCGGTATGATCTTTTTCATTTTGGAGAACCCATGGCAATAAGCTATATACGATATATTCTTAGTACTGCCCCGAGGGAAAGGGCGCTTTGGAGAAAAACAGAAATTAATGACATTTTAGTGTACGACAAACCGGAGAGTTGACCGGGGGTACGTCACAATTGACTGACCAAATTGCCAATTTGAGATTCGAATATATTTATTTCAGTGATCTCATTTTGAAATGTTCATAACTTTAGTCCGATTTCTTTCAAACTCTCACCATCATGTTTCTCTTATTTCTCTGCATTCACATATCAAATCGACTTATTACAAATGTTGGATTGCCCTTAATAGTCACATTATAATATGAATGTACATGATATAGGTCGATTTGACTGGCCTATACGACCACTTTCCTTCTTCACTGTTTAGAAATTCATCGTATTCCCAGGTTGGAAAAGAAATCCATCTTACTTCACATTCCCCTAAGTTCTGATCAAGAAATTTCCTTTTCTGAGCAAAAAGAAGAATGAAATTGGGGTCAATTAAATTTTCAGCTCCGCCCTGTTGCCCGCGGGCCCAATTTTTAAAAAAAGAGCCTACGTAGTGCTTTGCTATAACGCCTGCAACGAAAACGAATAGTACGTGAAATTAAGTAACTACTAAGGTCCCAGGAGCATGCAAGCCTATATTTACAGGTAATCGTGTGTAATACATCGGATTAAGCTGTGAAGGATGAGTGAGTGTTTTGCCTTTCCGATGCATTTAATTCATTGTTAAGCTAGATTTCTGTACGTTAGTGCTTAAAGACAAGTCACTGATACTGGAAACGTAAGTCACAATCCCACTCCATCATGTTTTATATATCTAGGTCTGTGATTATAATAGTAAATTTAGAAGCTTTCAATCCATTCTGAAAGTATTGTTGTGTTAATTTTTTTTTTTTACTCAAGAAGATACAGATCTAAAATTAGGACATAGTGAAAATAAATTTGACTTTAGATCCAACTTGAAGAGTATATGTAACGAATACATTCTTCTGATTTTATAACTGTAATTATTAATATCTCCATGAGCTTCACAGTTATTACCATGTTCGTCGGATTCATGTACGCATACAATAAGTGCACTGTCTTCCCTCCTCGAACATTATAGTCATCATGAGGGTATATGGCAAAGTCAGTAACACTGAACTTGCCCCCATTAATATATTCTAGACGTACTAAATGGGAAATGTGAAATTCTGGACTTAAAGTTGAGTTCTGGCAGTGCGATTACATTGTGAAAGAAACTGTCTCAAAGCCATTGGGAAAGGTTGATCATGTCACAATTGGTGTATACTGTGAGGTTTTGGAATTATTAAAATTATAAGAAATTGACCCAATCTCGCTGAAAAACAGATGCACTGCACACATAAATGGGTATATGGGACTGCACACACATTTGACTGTGGCATGAATGTTCGGCCCGAACACTTCAGCTATTTCTTGTTATATTTCGAATATGAATGAATTTGAAGAACAATCCTTTTCAGGGAACATTTCTAATATGATGCTCTTCCAAACTATAATGAAAAGAATGAGAAAACTCACAAATTATTTTTTACCTTACCCAGAACTCAGCCTTCATTAATTTTGTAAAACCAGCTGATGCATGCATGGATTCATACTTAATGTGAATAAGATATGAGAAGCATATGTACACTAACATTACACTTTCTTTGCCAACACAAATACCATGAAGAGAATAGGCATGTGATATGGAATGCATAACGTAGGGATTGCAAAAGGCACTACATGTATATTTTTTTCCACAGTCTGCAGCGGCAGACTAGAATTTTTTTGAACATGTAAAAACTTCTGCCCGGCGGGAATTTACCGACAAATTTACGGCAGCTGGCAAAGCCTCGCGGGAAGACCTTCGCACAAAATTCACCAGCGGATAAGAAAAGAGGAAAGGGTTATTTCACACAGCGCAAGGGTTTTGGTATCGTTACTGGAGCTGAATGGTGTCCGATCCCTTCTGTCTCCATTTCCACGCAAACTTTCTGATTAAAACCGTGCCTTCTGCCTTTCATGAGCAGACGCAAAGGGCTGTGCACCACTCAGTATGAAGCAAAATGAATAAATATATAATAATGCCAATTCGGATTGTGTCTGTTTGTGCGGATATGTAAGAATGAGGAGAAGGTGAAATTTGTGTGGAACTGTGCGAGTGTGCCAAAGAAAAGAAATGCACTATTTGCTGGCTACGGTTTAAAGAAGCGCATGCTACGAAAGGTTACAAAACGTCAAAAGAGAATGTACAATACTAATTTCTATCGATAAACATTTTGCCCGGACACGTATTACCTCTGTAAATGAATTCCGGAAATCCCTTTTCCAATTCAGCTTTTCAAAGCCACTTACCCTATTGGTCACTTTTACATTTCAGTAGTTTTGAATGACTTGATTATTTGTCATAATCTACTTCAATACAACGTGGAGTTTGGCTGTCCGAATTTACATAATCATTTGAAAAACCTCAACATTAAGGGCTGGAGTAATTGCAAATTGAATTATCACATAAAGAACTGCAGTCATTTGAATGTAGAGTTCGCCCTCCATTCAGTATACCTCACCCATTTTCCTCTTGCACCCTGCCCATGTGGGTTGGGGGGAATAGGGATTAATACTTAACCCGTTGCCTACGGGAACCGACTGCCCCTGTATTAAGCCTATGGGAGTGAGAGAATTCAGTAGTCAGTGGGTTAAGACTGAAACAAAAAGAAGCAAATTCAGTTATGAAACCATGAGTGTTCGATGTTTTCTTTTGAATCCACTAGTTCGAGTTGTTGACATAAGTTGTTTTTCCTCGACGTGACTAGATGTATATTTGTTACCAATTAGACAGTTTATGTCTCAAGTTATTTATTCATTCATTCCTTTATTTTTGTTTTTATGTATTTTTCATACGTATTATATTTCTTATTTCTGATTTGATTTGGTTTTTGTTATGCAGTGCGACACCGGAGTCGGAGTTGACGCCCTCTACGATCAGCTGTACCGGAAACCCACCATGTCTATGCTGCTGGGATGCTCCTGTTCCGATGTGTCGAAGAGAGTGGGCCAGATCCTACCTTATTGGAACGTGGTCATGGTAGGTAAGGGCTCGTCCAAACCTTTCTAGATTATAAGCAATGGGACAGATCTTTGTATTATGATGCAATGGTGACACGACATTTGCTCCTGCGACATTTGCTCCTCCGTCTATATCTTGAAAGGTCAAAGGTTAAGGTCAAGGTCATGATTTGGTTTTTTGTTAAGGACAATGTGCAGATTAGGATTAGGGTTAGGGTTAGGGTTAGGGTTAGGTTTAGGTTTAGGATTAACATGGCAAAGTTAGACCGGAGCAATTGTCGCAGGAGCAAATGTCATGGAACCGATGCAATACATTCTTTATAATCTTTAGAATTAATTTCTTCAAAGGACATGGGTAAAATGGGTGATTTTTTTTTCAAGTGCATGTTTAGAAAATTATGGAAGTAAAATCAGTTTTATGACTGATAATCTAGTAACATTTATGAAACAATTTCATAATTTTGCAATACCAATCAGCTGCCACATCCACAATTGCATGAGACTAAACTTAACGTGGACCGAATAAACTGCGATATTGGGACTAAGTTGACATGGTTGAGAAAAGGTCCACGAGACCGAAGTCCACTACAGAAACTCTTGTTAACATGTTGGATTATTTGTTCCATATTTTTTTACAACGGGGCCTTCAGTCTTGAAACCTCAACTAGTTGGCAAAAGGTCCAAACCACCAAACATTTTCATCCTGTCATCTCAAATGTTGGTTACTAGTATATGAATCTTCCGACTAGTTGCAAGAAGGTCCCCAACACCGTGTTCAAAAAACATGTTTAACAACATGTTTAAAAAATGACAAGGACTAATTATAATCGTCTCTTTAAGCCTTGACGTTTGAAAAGATAAAATCATCTCTGCTGGAGTACCGTGTATATCAGAAGCCTTGTTAGAGGTCTGTTCGAGCATATAATGTTATGTTTTAAATTTCTACTGAGAACATGCACTTTTCACACAGTGGTTTAAATAAACCGTTTTTTTTTTTTGAAGTGTGGTTGTTAATGCTACATTGTAAAGCTAATTTGTGGTAACTGAACTTACTATCTTGCCATGATTTTCTACATTCTACATGATGTGTATTTTATGATATCAGGTCTCTTACGGGTCGACATCAGTGGCCCTCACTGATCAGGAGTATTACCCGACCTTCTTCCGGACAGTGACCCCGGATTCCTCCCACAATGCAGCGCGAGCTTCCTTCATTGAGCACTTCAAATGGAGCATGGTGGCTAGCCTCAGTCAGGAACAAGAATTATTCTCGTTGGTAAGTTGAAGTGCGGACTTTAAATACAAATATAATAAGGTTTAGGCCTTTAGTGAAACGTTGTAAATGTGGATATCTTGATTCTGAGCTAATACAGATGATTTTACGCTTATATCTACTTGGAAGGCTTAGTTTTTCAAGTAAAAATGAAAAGAGAATGATAGAATTAGATTTTAAAAATGGGTAAGAGGAATATGTCGATCAAAAACAAGTGTTTCTTCTTTCCTGAGACTGCTGTTCTAGGATTTCAATAACGGAATTTTGTAATACCGGAAAGAATTCTGTGTGGACAAAAACCACTTCCTAACTAAATTGTGTACGCTAGTCATAAGTTAGCTATATACGCTACTATGTGACAGGGGCTTAGCTCAGAAAAAGACCCCATATTGACGCTCTCGTGCTTTAAAGGGCAGGTCACATGTCACCGATAGCAATAACGATCATTATAAATCTAAAGTCGGTCTCCTAGAGTTTAAATGGAAAAGATATTATCGTTCTTGCTCAACGATTCATGCTAATCATTAGCATGAATTTCCTCGGATTCTATATATACATTTTCTAAATAAACTTTAGCAGACCTATTTTATAGTTACACTTATCGTTATCGTCATCGGCGGAATGGGACCGGTCCCTCCATGTACATGTATGCATGATAATGTACACCATTCTGGAGTGTCATGGATACTTGGTACCCTGCATTAGTTCAGTGACCCATGCTTCATTCATCTCTTTCAGGGAAAGTGGAACTGACAAGCACTAATCACCGAATTCATTTTCCTAAAAGCCTTCTGGTAAACATGGCGATAATGCCTTTCTTAAATTGAAGATTTAAGAGTCATTTTCCATCATGTCGTTTCCCCCATCGGCTTACCCTCTTCCCACGCTGCCTCCAAGATCTGAATCATAATCAATGAAGATCGGTGAAGTAGACCTGTTATGCAAATCTAGCGAAATAGAACATTTATGTAGACGTGAACTAGTTTTTGACACATCGCATGTTAGAAAGAGATGGCAAAGTGAGGAAGCTAGAATACTAATCAAGAAACCGGGCTATTAGAGAGTTATTTCGGGAAACCACACGAATGTGAATTTCGTACCGGTGCGCCAAGTGAGAGGACAGGCAAAGGATTAAAGTGCGAAGAATTGAGACGGAACTTAAAACTCTCTTTCAGGGTATATCTGTACTGTCGGTATGATGTCAGCAAAACGATAGAGAAGCATATTCCCCGTCGTTCTATCATTCTAAATGCTAGAAAATGCCGATTTTAAAGTGATAAAGCAAGAATATAAATTTGGATAATGATAAAGAAGCAATGTTCAATGTACGACATTGTGTGATTCATACCTGTTCTCTTCACCTGTGCCCTGGGCCCCATCTTATAAAAGAATTACGATTGATCCGGATTGATGGCAAGTTCTTCAATCAATCGCAAACTTACAAACTCCTATCTCTTTAACAAATTCATTTGAACCATCCGCAACTGTTGTTTTCAAACAGATTACGTAATAATCGAAAATGTTACAGCACTTAGTTTCGTTGTCAATTATTTTCATATTGTTGATTTGCACAATAGTTATTCTTATATATTTTTGAAAATGAAAATGAAATGAAATAAAATCTAAATCTGAAATCATATCGTTATAGAAAATGCGCAAAAATATCCCGCTAATTCCTAAATGATTAAGGCTCTAGATCTTAAAAATCGCGGTGTTACTCAATCTGGTCAACTATCATTGTTATCATTTACTGCAAGTGATATGATATCACATTGCCATTGTTGTTTTGTCAGATAGCTTTAATTTATATATATAGTGCGTCCCAGAAAAAAACGAAACCCTAAAACAAAGGGCTATTGTGTCCACGCTATGTGCTCTATGACAATAATTATCTATTTTCCAAAAACTAGAAATATTATGCTTTTAAATGATACCTTGATGGCATCCATCTGTACATGCTTTACCGAGCAGCAGAATTTTGAAAATAACATGTAAAAACTCAGTTGTGCCAGATTTGGGTAAAACCGTGAAAACGTTGGGATCACATGCAAACATGACACAATGGAAATACCAGCTTTAAGAGATATGATACATGAAATTCCTTCGTGTGATGACATGCATTCAATCAGAAATTCATGAAACACGGGTCGATACCAATTTCCAGTTGTTGCAGGGGTGCACGCCCCCAAAATTTCCTAAATCAGTAAATATCCTTCAAAAGATGAAAAAGAGTCCCTCCTGTGACCGAAAAGGTGCCCCTCCTGAGGTGAGAAATTGCCATAATCTTGATATTTTTTCTGCCTTATGTGCCCTTTAAACCTTGTATTTCCTTTTGATGACAATGAAAAGTGCCACTAACTCTACTTTTATGAAAAATATCACCTTTCTGTCCGCTTTGTTCTTAAAAGAAATTGCAGTTCTTCAAAATTCAAAAAATTACTTTTCATTTTGATTGCAGGTACCATTTCAATACAAACATGCCCTTTCTTTACCCCTAACGTCAACAAAACATTGACCATCCTTTATTTCATGATGAGGGCATTATGCTTACCATCGTTATTGAAAGAAACACATGAAAACAGTCTTCTCGCAGGGTTTTAAAAGTCATGTTACATTTGGGTTATGTTCGCATGTGATCCTAACGTTTTCACCTTTCTACCCAATTCTGGCACAACTGAGTTTTTACATGTCATTTTCAAAATGCCGCTGCTCGGTAAAGAATGTACGGATGGATGCCATCAAGGTATCATTTAAAAGCATATTACTTTTAGTTTATGGGAAATAAATAATGATTGTCATACAGCTCATAGTGTGGTCACAATAACCCTTTGTTTTAGGGTTTCGTTTTTTCTGGGACGCACTGTATATATATATATTACTATAACAGGCATCATTATGGAGTCACATGTTACTAAACTCTAATGTGACATTATAAGGTTAGGTGAGATACTACATTCAGTGGTAAAAAAAAACTATATCAGTGCCTCTCATTTCCTATTTTTCTTCGACGAATAAAATATTATTACGATTACCAGAATACATGTATCACTCCATGCACATGCACAATTCTGCATTACAAATTCTTGTCTTGTATTTCAAATCATCATTTTCCAAGTATTCGTTGTCAATATCTGGATATCGTAGAAGCTCTGCATCTGTGTGAGATGAAAAATGCAATGAAGCGCGTGCAATTTCTGGAGATATCAAAGAATAATGTATCTTTACATAAAGCAAGACGGACTCTCAATGAGATCTCCATTGCACCTGTCACTTCGTATCCAACCATGCTTAACTTGATACATAATTGCCTTTATTATCGAGAAAATGGAGGGAAAAGTTTGTCCTCATGTATGGGTTATCCGTGATGGGAAAATCATAAAGCGGGCAATTTAGCTTCGATATCGACAAGGGCACAAAGTGGAAAACAATGATATTTTACGATTGAGTTATTAAGGGATATGAGAGTACGTCATTAACAATTAGGAATAATGTGATCAGCGTCCTTTTCTAAATTGCTGAATAATGGCCTTTCTCTTTTTATAAAAAGGTTTGTCCTTTTTTTCTTTCTTCAATTTCGTACATGTAAGTATATTCCCACTATAAGCAACTGGAGCTCGTTATTATGTGTACAATTGCACAATGAAACGCACAGCGATTCACTTACTGTTTTTTTTTGTTTGTTTTTTTTTCCAAGCAGCTAGAGTTTGCTAAGCCGCCTTGTCGAGTTAGATATAGCAAATAACAGATCCTTCTAGATAAATCAAAATCATTTCAAAATCGTTTTTTTACTACCATTCTTGAATCATGCTTCCATTATGATGAACAAAATATTTTGATGTTACATACAATAATGAAATCGTAAAATTACAATACGCGTATTGCGTCATGAAAACAAGATAAGAGTTTGAATGTTCCGCATGTTTTCCTCAATTCTTCAAAGACGTATGAAATTTTCATTGAATAAGTTTATTACGTTTTATATCCTACATCATAAAATTCTCATGCAAGGATTGGACAGGAATGTCTCAAGTGACATAAAATACTTTTATCATGAAGAAAAAATGGATATCGCGTGACGTCAGACCTCCGTATATTTTTCGATATAAAAATATTATGACGTCACTTTTTTGTTTTTCTGGATATTTCGAAGCTACCGATATCTCGACACATGCATCGCGATAATGTTTGCGCGTCTCAGTGTATGTAGGTCTACTCTGATTCTACATTTAATTTTCAATTTAAAAAAAAAAATCTATCTTGGCTTACTCTTGTAGGATATAAACCAAATATACCATGCACTCTTTTCGAGGCACCAATTGAAATTCGGTGACTGGAAGAGTTACTATTTCATTTGGGGCTGCGCCCCTAGTGCTATGCCAGTCAACTCAGTGAATCCATAATTTCAACTGGAGCCTCTCAGTGCAAGGTATATTTGATTAATATCCTTTATATAGACTTTATCTTTGTTCAGTGAGTGGTTAAGAGCACTTCATGTGATAGAACATATTTCTAGAACGGTAACCCATCACCTCCACCCCATATATTTAGCGAACTTGAGTCTCTCAATTGTAATACAGTGTATATTTGAAATACTACTCTTTATTTTAAAGGGAAGCTTGAGTTCTGGGGGGAAAAAAATTGTGAACCTTCTCATTCTTTTTATGTTAGTTTGGAAGATTATCATAGTAGATATGTCCCCTGAAAAGGATTGCTCTTCATATTCTCTCACATTCAAAATATGACAAGAAACAGCTGAAATGTTCGGGCCGAATATTAGTGTGTAGTCCCATATACACATTTTTTTGTACAGTGCATGTGACTCTCAGCGAGATAGAGTCAATTTCTTATCATTTTGGTGATTCCAAAACCTTACAGCATACACCGATTCTTATGTCCTATATAATCAACCTTTCCCAATTGCTTTGAGACAATTTCTTTCACAATTAAATCTCATGACCAGAACTCAACTTTATATTCAAGATTGTCCATGGTGTTTGAAATGAAACAGAGGTAAACTCAATCAGTAAAATAGTCCCTTTTCTTTGTTCATGTGACTTTGTTTGGATTATATCTATCCACTTGACCATCTTGCTTCATATATCTCTCCTACTCCGAGATTTTATGACCGATACTGATATTTTAATTCCCCCCCCCCCCTCCATTCACTCGTCAACTCTAAATAAGAGTAAAACATGTATACAGGTAGTTGGATATAATTCATTATAATGCCAATGGCGTAGTGAAATGAAGACCAAAATTCAAACAAAAAATACAAAGGAAAATAATAACTGCAAATTTACCGATTGAAAAGATACATTTCAAGATTGAGCATTTATTAAACGATCGTTCAATTAATAATTCTTTGAGCCATATTCTACTTAGGGAGGATAAGCAACTGATGCTCTTTTGAAATATCAAGTATCGTGGCTGATCGATTATGAAGAAAAATCAAAGATAACCGAATTACAGTCCGAGATACATTTTGTTATCCCAATGTTTCTAGAATTTAAGAAGGAACATTTGTGTGCTCGTGTCTGTATGGTCTATGCTCTCTGAAAGAGAATCTAATTTCTCTACCGACCGGTACGTCACATTTGATCACGTGGTATAATGTCATCAGCAAAGATTGGCTAATAATCGATTTCTACCTGTCACCTGTCGGATTTTCTTCTTTAATCTAACCACAAGCCATACTGTTTTCCCTCCTTCCGTCTGTCCTTCACCTTCATCCCCCCCCCCTTCTCTCAGTCTCTCTCTCTCTCTGTCTCTCCCTCTCTCTCTCTGTCTGTCTGTCTCTCTCTCTCTCTCTCTCTCTCTCTCTCTCTCTCTCCCCCCCCCCCTCTCTCTCTCTCATTCCCTTTCTTTTCATCACTTCCTCTATATCTGTATACCCCCTAACTCTGTCTCTCTGAAGTCCTTACCCTCGTTTTTCGTACAATACGATACCATCATTCAAGAATCATTATGATCATGGGCTATGATTTGAACTAAATGATTCAAAATTTCAACACTGGGTATCACGTCTAATCGCATAGAAGCGTTGCTAAATTGACGTGGATTACTGCTTACCTGTAACTGTTAGCCAACTTGGCTTTTCCTTCTGATGAAATCATTATTTGTAATGAGCATCCATAAGTCTGAAAACCTGTGAAACTGTTATTTTGTGCACATGATAGGCCTATATGGGCACTTGGGCAGTGGGGTAACAGTCCAATCGTTAGGTGTACTGTTGGACATGAGGACAAAAGTGCAATCATGCATCAGACATTCATGCTAAAGATGTATCTATATCAGTCATTTTTTTTTCCTTCTGTCTTCATTTTCTTCTTACCCTCAGGCCCAGACGAAAATGAGCAAGTACTTCGAGAGCGATACGAACATCACTTTCTCGGCTGTATTAAGTTTCGTGGATGACCCCGGGCCTCAGATACAGCAATTAGAAGAGAAAGATGCCCGCATCATCATCGGCAGCTTCCAAGAGGACGCAGCTAGAGCCGTCTTCTGCGAGGTGAGCATTTTAGTGACGCTCCATTATCGTAAAGCCCGCGGCTCACACGAGGCGTCATTTTGCTGACGTTAGGACCTCGCGGACCGCGTCAGTGACTTGTACGGTCTCTTGTGCGTCATGAAAGAGTGATATTATATCGTTTGAAAAGTGAATGCGAAATGAACAGTGCTAACAATATTTTTAATAACTGGCTTATCTGTTAATTACCTTCACAGGCTTGATTAGCGCAGGTAGTGACGCAACAGGCATAAGCCAAGCCAAGAGATTAAAAAATACCGAAATCAACTTCATGAAAAATGTGTGATCAAGTATAGCTGTGGTTAATTGAGTGCTGAATTTCACCAACACTTTTCCCCCCAAGTATCAATAGCATACTCTTTGGCAAAAAGTTCGATTTAGGATCCAGATCGGAACATGGAGGGTTGAGTAATGCTTCTGTGGCTGTGTCTTTTTAATGAGTCAGCAATATCAAATTACCTTAACAATTCTGATTAAGATAATGAACTTCCCTCGTAATGCCCCCAAACAAAAACAAAAATGAATTCCAAACATGACAAGTTTGGGCACTAGAATTGGCAAGTGCCACAATAAGATTCTTGGATTTCAAATAAGTTTTCATTACATAGTAAGGATGACGTTACATCATTTACGAGCTGTTTGCAGAAATTATGATATGCTTCGTTCATATTGTTTACCTATTGCCTACGGTAACCGGATGTCCTCTGGATTTAACCTATGGGGATTAGGGAATTCAGTAATCTCAGGGTCCTTCCGCAAGGAACAAGCTTCTGTGATGAATGCTTGACGCGTGCACATTGAAAGGTGAAGGATGCCCAGTTCGATCGACTCGTATAATTGGTATCATTTGAAGGTTAATTTCAGCTCACTTCACCTGGCGGAAAGGATATAAGTCAGCTGTTGACAAATGCCATGTGTCATATTTCATTTGTAAACAAAAGCCAGCTCATATCCATTTGGGATTATCACATTGAAAATGTTGACAAAGAGACGTCAGTGTAGACCTCGAAAATGGTCTGTCAGGTGTTATGGTATAAACAAACAATTAGGAATCTCTGTAAATAAATCAAAGCAATGGAAGATAATTCCCTAGATACGTCACCCAAATTACTACTAATTCTCGATCCTTAATCAAGAGGTGATGCTCAAAGGAAGCATGAAGTCGCTGACGGCTGGAGAATTCATTTACCCTCAATTACCTGGTCCAAATGGCTTTTCGGTTTCTTCAAATAGGAGTTGTCACGTCGAGGGTTGATGTGCGCCGCTTTTCGTATGCCAAAGAGCGACGTCCTTCAACGCTTTTCAGGTCATTGTTTCAGACCCGATTTGTTGTATTTATATACTTTCTATAGCAGAGGCCTGGAAGGGATGAAAGCGAAAAACAATCTCGTGTGTTGTCTTTCTTTTTTGTTGATTTGAATGTTTGTTTTTTGTTTTTTGTTTGTTTTGTTGTTTTGTTTTTGTTGTTGTTGTTTTTTTTTCCTTTTGGTTGAAAAGGCTAAACTTGAGGATGTGTACCCAAAAGCTTTGACTTCTTCCAAAAAAAAATAACCCCTTCATATTTGACTCATCAGTCATAACATGGATATAAGCAATTTGGGTATATCACGAGAAGGGCTACAAAAATGGCAATAAATGGCATTTTTACAAAGTTCTACGATGTGTCTAGATTCAGTTTTGGAGCGCCGGTTTGTGGGCCCAATCAGTACGTAATACATATTCTGACTTAGTGGCGAGTGATAGCCGGCTAAGTATAATACATACTACGTTTTGACTCATTAACATCATTATTTTATTGAAGAAGAAAAAAGTTAAGATAAAAGTATGAATGGACATTGAAGCCTAGGATATTGCCTGAAAAAAAATACAAGGCGGTAATAGACATAGAATTATATACACATAATATCATTTAAAATTGTTAACCCTTTCATGACAGGAATTATCTAAGGGCTAAATTGATCACATTTTTTTTCTTCAAATTGACAACAAAAATATTTTTCTTCTAATGCTACGTGGTTCTAATAAAGTGTAATGTCTTTGAAAACGACATACAAGGTTAAACACTTTATCGAAAAGTTGGAAAAGTTGCCAGTTTTGACAAAAATTAGTGATTTTGAACCTCTCAATGTGTTGCCAATTTAAGGATTTTTAAAGCTTATTCTCATTTTTAAAATTCCTGGCATCAAACGCAATATAGTCATGCAACAAAAGTGGACACATTATGTGCAGAAATTGTTGCTCTTTTTACTCATTCATCGGGTAAATTTTTTAGGACTCTGAATCAAAAGTTATTGAGCCAGACCACAAAATGTGGTCAATTGTCTCGAAAGGGTTAAAGAAAGCTTTGAAGAAACATCCGAAGTTTAATGTAAGCTTTAATGTGAGCTAGTGACGATAGTTGGCAGTGAGCTAGAATGCTCAAGAGGTCGTCTAAACTTTGCAATCTATTCCAGACGCCAAACAAACAACAAAAGCTCGTGGGATTTTGTGTTTGCGTGGTCATCATCCACATGGCTTCACAAATTATCATTAATCTATTCTTCATGGCGGAATTCATTCTGACGAGACGACCATAGAGCGAAAAACAAGCAGGACGGTGTGGACGGTTAGGGGATGACCTCCCAAACGAATTCACGAACCGACCCAAAATAATTATTGTATACAATGATATGTGAATTGATTAATTGGTTGATAGAAAGTACGAAATGATAATGACCTCTGACAGCGGCGAGGTCAGTTGCAGAGATTTAGGGGGCACTTTCATCATTGGGGGGGGGGGTCGGTCTTATTCGGAGAATAAAGTGTCAGTTTTGTCCTTTTCACTTTCTCCCTTTTTTTCTCTTTCAGTTTATTTTTTTTTTTTCTTTTCATTCCCTTCTCTTTTTTTTGCCATTTGATAGAGGGGCACGTATCCTCCGTGTCCCCACCCCCATAGCTACGCCACTTAACTCTGATAAAAAGGCCAAAAGAATCATTGAAAGCGATGGTTTTGATTACGCCATACGTGATCGGATTGGTCTTTCTGAATAGTGGCATGGGGAAGAATCTCATTAGTGAATAAATTGGCGGCCCAAGGGCATTTAAAATCTATCATTTTGAAGAGAAAACATCATTTGACGTTATTGTTATTTGGCGCTCGCATTTCATCAAGGATGAAATATGCCAGTAATGCTTGCATATTTCATTGATTTTTTTTTTTAAATCACCGAATTGAAACCAGATTGAATCATCAAGGATAAAGAAATTGTATATTAGCTAGAAGTGAACTCGATTGACCTAGAGATTGAGCAAAATGGAAGCATTTTATATTCGTTCCCTTCATCAGCGTCCAAATGACTTTGAGATGCCATCTAATGATATACATCGAGTGCAATCTCTTTGAATATGTACCTTGATTTCATGAATGTGACATTTTGTTCGACATGGTCGACACGCGTAGCTATTGCTTTTCTCATTCATAATTAATTGTATTGTATTTTTTGTTATAAAATCTGTGTATTACACGTAAGCTACATTTACACCTGTTGGTAGCAATAGCAGGTGCATTGATGTCAATAGTAGTAGTGGTATGAAATAGTGGTGGTAGTAGTAGTAGCAGCATCAGCAGCAGTATCGGTAGTAGTAGTAGTAGTAGTAGTAGTAGTAGTAGTAGTAGTAGTAGTAGTAGTAGTAGTAGTAGTAGTAGTAGTAGTAGTAGTAGTAGTAGTAGTAGTAGTAGTAGTAGTAGTTGTTGTATTAGTAGTAGTAGAAGCAGTTGTAGTAGTAGTAGTAGTAGTGGCAGTAGTAGCAGTAGTAGCAGTAGTAGTAGTAGTAGCAGTAGTAGCAGTAGTCATGGTAGTAGCAGTAGTAGTAGTAGTAGTAGTAGTAATAGTATTTGTATTAGAAGTAGTAGAAGCAGTAGTAGTAGTAGTAGTAGTAGTAGTAGTAGTAGTAGTAGTAGTAATAGTATTTGTATTAGTAGTAGTAGAAGCAGTAGTAGTTGTAGTAGTAGTAGTAGTAGTGGTAGTAGTAGTAGCAGTAGTAGCAGTAGTAGCAGTAGTAGCAGTAGCAGTAGCAGTAGTAGCAGTAGCAGTAGTAGCAGTAGTAGTAGCAGTAGTAGTAGTAGTATATTAGTAGCTGTAGTAGTAGTTGTAGTATTATTATTAGTATTAGTAGCTGTAGCAGTAGTAACAGTAGTAGAAGTAGTAGTAGTAGTAGTAGTAGTAGTAGTAGTAGTAGTAGTAGTAGTAGTAGTAGTAGTAGTAGTAGAAGTAGTAGTATAGTAGTAGTAGTAGTAGTAGTAGTAGTAGTAGTAGTAGTAGTAGTAGTAGTAGTAGTAGTAGGAGTAGTAGTAGTAGAAATAGAAGTTATTGTTTTATTGATGCTGCTGCTGATGTTGCAGAAGTACCGGTGGTGGTAGTCATATATGCAGTAGAAGTAGAAGTAGTAGTTGAGTATGCAATATTAAGTTAGATCCTCTCGCCATAGTGATTACAAAGTGACATTATTTCAACAATCATCATCTTGTCTTGATTAAACCGCTATTTCACTGTAATAAAAGCCGTAAAACAAGTAACAGATAATGTATAGTATGTCTCAAGTTACGTGGTCTATCGTTCCTTCTTCACCCACCGAAGAGTCAACCCATTACCAAAATCTGGGCAGGATACCATGGATACGGTAACGCGACTCTGCCAGTTGTTGTGAAAATCCTCTCAGACCGTCCCAAGATACCTCATAGTTTTCATTACAGAAATCCTTATCCTTATTGGGCCATTATAGACCCCTGTACACGTGTCGTCCGGTGGGTGCTACACGTAGGAAGGCGGTAGCTGGCGCGTGGCGCCTTTACCTAGGTATTGTCTCACCACGTGACTTATACGTATACCATTACGGCGCCACGGAGGGCGTTCACGTTGTGTATGCTATCACGTCTTGCTGTTTGTTTTACATTATTTTCTTCAGAGAAAGTACTAGTAAGTAGATCTTTGTGCTCATGGGTAAGCAACAAGGGACCTACAATTTAAAATAGTCTCAGGGTAATTTCGGATAAATTTACTCCTAAAGGGCAATAGCGCAATGGCTTTGTTTAGATATGAAACTGGATATCCGTGCTTTACACGTGTCAGAACTGCCGATTGCTACTTTGTACACGAGACACAAATCCTATTCTTTCCTTCTTTTCATCTCTTTTTGTCTCTTTCCTTTTCCAATGTTTTCTGTCAACCCAATCTACCATATCTCTTTTTCCTGTTTTCTCTTTCTTTCCCTATCTCCGTCTTTGTCTGTGATTGTCTGTATGTATCTCTCTCTCTCTCTCTCTCTCTCTCTTTCTATCTCTAACTTTCTCTCTCTTTCTCTCTTTATCTCTTTCTTTATCTCCCCTCTCTCCTTCTACCTCCAAGGTGTATCACGCTTAAGGGCTTACTGGTGTTAAGTGTCTTAACAAGGTTTGCAAGTGTAAAATAATGCATGTCTCGGAACTCTGCAACCTGTTACGGTTAAAACCCGACTCCACTGGTCGTTCTCCGCGGCTGGGAGGGCAACGGCTGTAGCCAGGGGCTGTCATTTCGGATTTGAAAGCGAATACCCTAAGCCAGTTTTCGTGGTATAAGCTGTCAGTTGCTCTTTGGGATGCCCTCTTCCCTTGCACTCTGCCTCTAAGTTCGACCAGTGTCTTCAAATTACGGATGAGTAAACAAACTAGCGCACCTCCAAGTAGATTCATTTGTGGTCAATCTGTGTAATTGCATGTTTGTAATGCTATACGAACCTCGGAAGACGTAGAGAATCGAGAGAACTTCGTGAGCTTGTATATCCTCTCAAAATATGCTCACATGATGAGGATTATTGGTGCCTCACGTAACTAAAATGCAGTCATTAAAAGAAAACATTTTGTATGAGCCCCCCCCCCCCCCCCGTCTTTCCCTCGGTAAAGAATTACTTAGTGACTGCAAAATTTTTGTCCAATATCTAAGTATTGCCGCGAATGAAGACTGAGACACGTTCGTAGATGTCGGATTAGTTGTTATTGAAGAATAATCTTTGAGCAGAAGAAGACCTCCAAATACTTGTCAACAAGGTCCACAGAAGTAGTTCTCTGTTTGGACTGAGAATCAACATTGATAAAACAGAGATACAAATTATTAGTAGGACACCCAAATATGCAAGTATAAGCATAGATGGAAAATATCTCAAGCAAACAACTAACTTCACCTATCTTGGAGGAATTATCAATCAAAGTGGTTCTTGTTCTGAAAACGTAAAACATCGGATTGGAAAAGCTGCAGGTGCATTTCAGCGATTAAATAATATCTGGAAATCAGAGAAAATTAGAACAGCAACTAAAATAGAACTGTTTAAGGTACTTGTTCTCTCAATACTACTCTATGGCGCCGAAACTTGGACATTAAAAAGGGTGGATGAAAATAGACTCCTAACCTTCGAAATGGCATGTCTCAGAAAAATACTTGGAGTAACAAGACTAGATAGGATAAGGAACACTGAAATAAGAAAGAACCTAAATGTAAGGGTAACCGTTGCAGACCGGATCACGCAAAAAAGATTGCGTTACTTTGGACATGTCCAGAGAATGGCCCCAACACGACTCCCCAAACTAGTGCTAGAAGGAAGAGTGAGAGGGTCAAGACCAAGGGGTAGACCTTTAAAAAGATGGATAGACTGTTTAAAATCTGATTGTGCAAGTAGAGGCATAGATACCTTGGGCAAAGCTTCCTACTTAGCAAGGGAGCGGAAGATTTGGCGGAAGATCATGGAGTGGACGCCAGCACTCAACCTACCGTTGGAGTGGACGGCGTAAGTAAGTAAGTAAGTAATCTTTGAGCCTCCCCAAATAGAATATTATTTCCACATCTGAACAAAGATACTATTCTGTCATTAATGATATCAACTCCATAATGCGTTAAGAAGTAACACAGGAAACACAAGATTTTAGACGTGGTAAAGGATTGCTTGTTCAAAATGTATTTAATTTCTTTTTCAAACCTGTCCCATAGGCTTACAAACGGGGCATGTACGGGGCGAAGTATGTCTGGCTTCTGGTGGGTTGGTACATGCGGGACTGGTGGCTGGTCGACGATGACCGGATAGATTGCACTGCCGAGCAGCTTACCAAGGCCGTGGAGGGGTACTTCGCTGTGGACAGCATGGATACTAACGTAGATGACCGGGTATCTGTGTCAGGTCTGGTGAGTTGGCAAATATTTCTGTCAAGTTTCCATTCATTATTGTGTTTAATCTACACTGTAAAAAATGTGTTTAGTTTCTAAACACTTTTCTGTGACAGATTTAAAACACTGCGACGTGTTTATATATTGTACGGGTTTAAGAGCTAAACACATGTGCCTATTTTTTTCATCTTTCAGCACGCCTTTAAGGTGTTTACTAGATGAACATGTTTACCTTTTAAATGGTTCTAATGTATAGGCTAAACACCAAATGTTTATAAAATAATCGTTTGGTGTTTACAGCTGTTTAGATACTAAACAGTGTGTGTGATTATGGTGTAAACATTTGGCGTTTAGCCTATACATTAGAACCATTTAAAAGGTAAGCATGTTTATCTAATAAACACCTAGGCGTGATGAAAATAAGCACAGAATGTGTTTAGCTCTTAACTTAGCTACAATATATAAACACGTGGTGTTTACACCATAATCACACACACTGTTTAGTATTTAAACAGGTGTAAACACTAAATGATTAAGGTGTAAACATTTGGTGTTTAGCCTATACATTGGAACCATTTAAAAGGTAAACATGTTTATCTAGTAAACACCTAAGGCGTGCTGAAAGATGAAAAAAATAGGCACATGTGTTTAGCTCTTAAACACATGTGTTTAGCTCTTAAACCCGTACAATATATAAACACGTCGCAGTGTTTTAAATCTGTCACAGAAATAAACATGTCACATGTCGCATTTTTTTTACAGTGTATCGTTGTGAATTTCTTCTCCCACTTCGTTATTTTCTTTATCTTTCGTTTTTAATTCTTTCCTTCTTTATGTATGTTTTCTTATTCAGACTTTTTTGCATGATTTGTTTTAACTCATGAAATCAAATTTAGAGAACGTTGAATGCAGTTTGTCATCTAGACAATCTTTGTAGAAAAAATTACAAAGTCTAATTTCTCTCTCTCTCTCTCTCTCTGTATAACATTAAGAGAGGGCTAGTATTACAATGCTGCAATATTAATTGTATATTGCAGTCACTACTGTGAGGCTGACTCTTTTAAATCCATAGTTCTATATTACAAGTAGGTTTATTTGTTATATGACCTATACCCGAAAACGTAGGAATTTAAAGGTTCACCTTCATGTTTTCATATTTAAGACTTCGTCGGAGTTTCGAGAGGAGATGAGGGAACGTGGTATCGAACACCTCTCCACCCACGCCGCCCAGACCTACGACGCTGTCTGGACCATCACGCTCGCTCTCAAAGAAGCCATGCAGAAGGTCGAACCGACACCAGGCAACGCTTCACTCCCGACGACGACAACGTTGATGAGTGACGTTGGTTCCGCCGAGTTCTCGTACACAGACGAAGGCATGAAAGATGCGCTTATCGATATCATGTCTGATGTAAAATTCACCGGTGTTTCGGTAAGTTAACAAAGGTTTCAAATTATAGCCACGATTGGAGTTTTGGTAACGAGATTTTTAAAAGTGGGAAGGGGCAAGCTGAGAGGAAGGAAAGTGTTATGGAAGGCCTTCCTTGGGGTAAGGGGGAAACCGCCATTGCCACCGCAATTTTGCCTCATAACACTGTTAATGGTATGATGTTTTGACATAATTATGATGTTTTTCATTATGCATTAAATCCATAGAATTTATAGTTTTACAGACAAACTGAAATGGCACTGGAAATTTGCTTTAAATTTGTGTTAAACGAAAGTTTCATTAAACTCCTATTTGTTTTCTTTATTCAAAGTAGGGCAATTGATCCATGATGATCAGGCATTGTCCTTGAAATCTAGAGCACCCGGTACTAAACCATGCTCTTAACCATGTACTAAGTAATTCCCAAAAGATTACCCTTAAAAGATCATCTACAAACATTAGATATCTTTTCAAGTCGGATATAATCACCAAAATACTACCGCATTCTATTTTTTTGTCCATTTACAGGGCCCCGTTTCGTTCGTTGGTCCAGATCGATTTGGAATCACCACATTCCGTCAAAACCAAGGTAATTATCTCTTTCATGATTTATGGTATTCCACTTATGTTAAATAAGTAATTATTGATTGCATGTTTTTGATGTTTCTAGCAGACTGTATAATATGTGATTGACACACCCGGGAAAAGAACAACACGCACTCTCTCTTCCCCATCAGTAATAATGTGTATGGTAAAATGATGGATCCTAAGAATATAATATCATAATTTATTGGGGCACACTCGTCTGTCACGGCCATTATCTGACCAAAAAAAAATTCCGAAAGTAAACATTGTGGAAATGGTATCCTGTGTCAATTTGTTCCCAACGACAGCACGAAATTGTCCCTAAAAATGAAATGGGGAGGTTGTTACCATGTCTCACTGTTTCTTCAGCAATAGCCATCACAAAGATTTTGTAGACGTGCCATGGTTGATGGGTGTCATCTCTTGACTGAGATATGTAGGTATAAGGAGTTCGAGCCCTTGCAGAACGCTTGTATCCTTACACAAGGCATTTCATCGACACTGCTTCTTTCCACCTAGGTGTGGAAGTGGCTACCAATTTGAATGCGAACATTATTGTAGTTTTGGTCAGGATGCGCGCGCCTTTAAAAAAAAGGCAACTGGATGGACGACGCTCCCTCCCCCAAGTGGAGGGTGTGTATTACATTCGTATAACTGTTACTGAATCCGATTACTAGCTTGATAATAACTACATGTACATGTCCCGCTTAGATAGAGTAATATTTCACCCCTTGTATAGGCCTATTTATGTTGTCAATTGCCAGAAATAAGCCTTCTCAAAATGGATAATTTGACGGCATCCCATCTTGTGAATATTGTTTGTATTGTTTTATTAGGCACAACAACATTTCACCTTCCGACGGGGTTACATTGTGCATGTTGCATAAAAAAATACTACGTAGAATAGAATAGAAAATAGAAATAATAAAGTGCTGTATGAATAAGATCATCATAGATCAATGTACCTTTTCTCCCACTGTTTTTAGGTGGAGTATTGCAACGCGTTGCGTTGTATTTTCCCGAGAGTGAACTGCTTGATTTTGAGACGGAAGGGACTGTACCTATCAAATGGGCTGGTGAGTTCATCTTCTTAGTACAGTGAAACCTTGGGGCGTTTCATCAAGTGTTTTGTCAGTGATTTTTTTTACCGACAAATTTGCTCTCATCCAATCAGATGCAAGGATTTCAGTAGCTTAATATAACAGTTGTAGGTAAAAATCACTGACAAAACACTTGATGAAACGCTCCCCTGACATGTGAAGACCGCTCAAGGGAGATAATTTAAACAGAGTTATATAGGCAGGTGGCCTTTGTGTACAGGTTCCCTTTAGTATTGGTTTCAATGAGAAACGATGTTCGAGAGAAACGAAATATGTGGTCTTCTGTACTGGCGGCCTATAAGAGCATTGTTTTAACTACCATAATCACAACAATATTCAGAAATACCATGTAAACAGATGATCACATGATGATAGTACATGGGACTCAGTGCTAGAGTTACTTCTGCAGGGTGTATGTTTAATCAATATTTGTATTTAGACTAGGTTATACTAATTTTTAAGGATTTTTAATTGTGTTTCCTGATAAATATGATCGATGCCACAAAGTTGAGATAAAATATAAACGTGTAATTCTGAAATCGCAACGTTCATACTAATTTTGACGGCGTGAAGTTCATCTTCCCGAGAGGGACAAATTAATTAAATATGAAAACTCCCTACTGTTGTTTTACATTCACATAACAAGAGATTTATTTTAGATATATCTGTGATTTGAATGGCCTTTGAATGATCAATAAGCATTTCTTAAAATCCATGTCGTGCTTTTTTCCCCTTATGCATCTATCTAGTTTTATTCACATAGGCATTTCTCAACAATTGTGGAAAGAAGGTAAATTAAATTGGGAAAACAACTTAGATACCTTTACAGTAAATGCATCAGACAGTGTCATTTCAAGGAGATCAGTTCGTAAATCCCGAAGGCAGCATCTAGTGATATACTAAGATCTACATACCACAATATTTGACTTGATATCTGGCGACAGAAATAGAGCGAGCTTCACATCAGAGCCCAAAATAGCCTCTATACCAAATTTAGTGTTTCATGTTGAACTGTGATACTGTAGATGGTCAACGACCTGAGTGATATACAGGGAGGAAAAAAGGTTTGTTGCTGCGAAATCGCAGCACCTAACGTTTTAAACCCGTTGACTACTGGATCATCTCATTCCCATAGGCTTAATACAGGGACTACTCAGTTCCCGTAAGCAACCCCCCCCCCCCCCGCCCCTCCCCCAAAAAAGGAGAGCAATTCTTCTTCGTCATGTTCATTCCACGGAAAAGGGCAGTAATATGAATGTCCTCATATTCCCTTTAGAGTGAAAATACTTTGAGGCTGCTCCAAATATTCTCTTGAAAAGTAAATGTATTTGTATTTCAATCTCGAGAAAAAAATGTCACTCACCCCTGCAAAAGCTGATGTAAATATCTCCTTCATGCCAATGCCCTTCATTGTCGTAGCCAATGATGGAAATATTTCTCCCCCCCCCCCCCGGTCTCTTTCTTTCTCTCTCTCTCTCTCTCTTTCTCTATTTCTCTCTTCCTGGCCTCACTCCCACTATTTCTTTCTCTCTCTCTCTCTCTCTCTTCTCAGTTTTCTCACTATTTAAATTTCTCTTTCTTTCCTTCTTTCTCTCTCTCTCTGTTTTCTCACCATTCAAATTTGTTTCTCTTACTTTCTCTCTCTCTCTCCCCCTCTCCCCCCCCCCCCCTCTCTCTCCCTCTCTCTCTCTCTCTCTCTCTCTCTCTCTCTTTCGTTCTCGATGAATCGATCGAGTTGTCGCACTCCCTCTATTTCTATATCCCCTCTTTTTGGAACAATATTTCATACACTAGCAAGGTCTCCCTGAGTTATCTCAGTATCGTGCCATTATACCACCCAACCTTTCCTGGGATTGAAACTGAAATCTCTAAACACCCTGAAAAAGAATTGAGAAAACGGGAAAGGGGTAATCAAGATGTAATTACATGCAAATAGCAAAGCACTACCCTATCTCTCTGCATGATTAAACGTAAGCCTGTTACGTCCCCTGTAATCAGTGTATTAAGACGCAGACAATGCGTATGATGGAGACATTATATCACTCCATTTGTCATCCATCGGCGAGATGTAGTCATTAGAAGCATAATACGTTGATCAACAAGGATTGGCATTGTTTTAGATTACCTCGCATCATCTTATCGCATAGAAAATTAGAAATTGGGTCCTCGAAACAAATCATAGGAGACAGTTTGAAAATGGAGACAAACTAGGGAGTCTATAGTTTGATAACGGGATGCCAAAATCGATTAGGGCCGACCAGAATGAAACTCAAGGTCTTTATTACACGACGCGGACGTTGCCAGTGGTTGTTATAATCGAGGGTCGTTTTGCAAAAGCATGATTGGCTCCGCCAAACGTTAAATATAATTTTTTTTTAACAAAACGTATTTGATTGATATTGATTTGATTCGATCATTTATTACCAAAATCCGTGTCACATAGATACAATAAAGACATATTTGGTAAAAGGAACAAACAAAATTGCATAATGCCAGTTGAGGTTAACCCTATAGCAACATAACATATGCAGTTAATTGACATTCCAACATATTAAAATTTACAATATTTACAGGAAAATTGTTACATTCGAATCAAAAGAAAAATTTTGTCTGCGTGGAAATTCACAGACGAGGGATGATTTTTTTTTCTCAATACGACCCTGGCTTTAAGTTAATGTGTTCATTGAGTTCTTTCTTTTAAATCTGTTAGCGGTTAATTCCATATCACTGGCCCTGACTACGAAATGGACTGTTTTTAGGAATTTGTTCTTTCTTTCCCTGATTTTTGTTAAAATATTGGAGCACTTGGTGAAGGCTCTTGACTCTCATACAAGAGGTTCTGGGTTCGATCCTCAGTCATTGGATGTCCCACTTTGTCCCTTCCCATAAAAAAAAAACCCCAAAAACATGGCTACCCCGCAATTTTTCGGTATTAATAGTAATTGCGCTGTCCTCATAAAGAGCAGGAGCAGTTCTGGGCCCCGTTTCATAAAACTTTTTATCAATAACAATCATTGTTATAAGCTACTGAAATCCTTGAATCTGATTGGCTGAGAGCAAATTTGTCATAGATATGGGGCAGTTGTTATTGCTAACAAGTTTTATGATGGAGGGGCCCAGATGAGGCTACCGTGGGTGAATAAGACCATATTATCATTATCATTATAGTATTACTATCAAAACACTACGCAGCCAATTTCCAATTACTCTTGGAAAAGGGCACGAGATGGTTTTTGGACAGCTCGTTATTGCTAACGTATCAAGGATATGATTGCGACCAACAGCCAACTTGCCTCGACTTCCCATCCAGTCTCATAAAGCAAGTAGTATCATTTCTCGGAAACAATACCTTGTAATGTGGCTCATTAGATCGCCTGTCTTCTGCTCGACTGACATTTTGCTGATGGTCGTAATTCCAATCGCTTTCTTTTTGCCTCTTCGTATCCACTGCCAGTGCCGTATTTCAGCTCGATCCAGACGCGAATAAAAGTACACGTGGCTTCCTATTACGGTAATGAAACACGCCGCCAGAGAATATGTTTGAGTATGCTTTTATTTTCCACTTTCTTTGTCCTTTTTTTATACCTGGATTCTCAGGGGGATGACTTGCACTTTTTTCTCTATGGCGTGGTCCAGGGGCCGCGAAGCATTTTTTTTTTTTTTTAAAGTGGTGGGGGTGAACATGCGAACGAGCTTTTTTTCTACTATATAGGCATTATGAAACGAGTCTACTCAAAAATGTGGGAGGCTGCAGCCCCCCCCCCCCCCCATGTGTTCTTCGTGAAGGGTTCTTAAAATGCTTAAGGGGTTGGTCTTAGCACTGGTATCGGAAGCAGCTTCACAGAGTTTTCGCTCTAGCGCGATGATGCTAATTCATTCATATTTCAATCAATTAGGAGACTGATATACAGTAAGGTCATTGGTGTATTGCTCAGGGCGCAAGGTAGAAAGAGAGATAGAGAGAGGGAGAGAGAGAGAGAGAGACGGATAGAGAAAGACAGAGTGCAAGAAAAACAGAGACAGAGAGACTGATAAAAAGAAGGGACAAAAGGGAAAATCAATTACAATGTCTGGGAGGGGGTACCCAGACCAACCTAACGCCTTCTTGATCGCTCCTCGCCCTCGTCCATTCAGTAAACGCGATCCCCCCCCCCTTTCAAAAAGAATATACAAGATTAGTGAATTAAAAGAAAGCAATAAGTAAATAAAAAAATGACACTTCAGTCACGCTACGCTTTAAATAAAATAATGCATTCTTTGATGGCAAAAATAAAAAGACGTTCATTTTTTTTTAAATGTAACTTCGAGAAGGTCACTTACTTGAAAGTCCATTATGTTATACATTTTGAAAAGGATTTTAGTATAGTAGATAGGGTGACATCTGAAAATCCTGTTTCCTCTCATTTTATCCACAAAAATACATCTTTGCTTTCGTCCAGAATCGGGAGTTTATTGTCGGTATGAGCTAAAATGGATTAAAGAAATTTAGTGTATATAGAATATAATACGTTTTCTGTAAATTGCGCTTTAGTTTGAACAGTCTGTTCGTCTGAACATGTGATTCCATTCACAGACTTTCGCTGTCCTAACACTGAATTTTGAAAACAAATTGTGATATTGCATGCGAAAGGATAAACAATTTACATCGTCAACAGTTGTTACAAATAACGTTTGCAATCGTCAATCCGCATTTCTCCCAAATTTGTAGCAACATATACGATTGAAGAAACGCATCCGTCTTTCCGTCTAGCAGCGCTGAAATTTCGTTAACTTGAAAGGGGGAGCTTTCGATGTAACATATATTTCACATTGATATCTCCACTTTTTTTTCCAAAGTCTAATCGGCACACTATAACTCTTCATCTGGCTGCACATTATACTCAATTTATTTACGAATTCCCATAAAATTTGTGATTTGTATTCATTATGTCCGGGTGCACTTGGGGATAAATAGATAGAAAGTAATATCAAAAGTAATATTTCCCGGAGGAAATAGTCGAAAAAAAAAAAATTATAATGGGGTGCAGAAGTATGTATGAATATGAATGCAAATGCATACACATGTCAAGTGTTTATGGAATTCCATACTTTTACAAGATATAAACCAGTGTGATGATAATACTTTTCTTTTCCAGTCAGCTTGGTTTTATGTTTACTCTTCTCTCATCTGTGTATTCCCACTCAAATTTACATGATTTACATCTTGTATTATTTCCACATATCGTATCTATTTTACGATTTATATTCATTATTTAGTCATACGTGTCAGACTTCGCTTTTAGTATTTCTAATTCAGCAAGATTTGGGAGGGGGGGAGGTGTCAAGTCGCATATTGATGGAGTAGAAAAGTTTTGAGAAAATTATGCACATTCCATGGCACGTAGAGAGCATTCTGTTGGTTACTGAGTTACATACTTACCATTCTTATAATTGTCACCAAGTTCTTACAGGCCATTTCTTCTGTTTGTTACCTGAAAATCTACGGATGGGGATTTGTGCCTCACCGACTCCTTTCAAATTATGTCAGTTTGAAGAACATGAAATCGAGCACGAATGTATCAGTTGGTGACGAGAATACAGCACGACCACATAAGCGTAAGGGGATACCCCCGTGCTTACACGTCTTGCTCGAATCACGGGGAACTGGCATTCATTTGTGTCGAAACCGGGTGAAGTATCGAGCAATTTGTGCTCATTCAAGAAGCGGGTGTATCAAATAGCACCCAAAGCCAGTTCAAAGTCACTACGAGGAGATCTGACGGCGCCGCGGTCCGACCGCGATTTCGGAAATTGATCAGAGACCGAAGGGGAAGTAAAACAGGCATCCATCATGTCTCTAAAATGACTGAAACATTTCTTTTTATCAGGTAGAAGTGGGTTGATTGTATGTAGTAGTGGTTGATAAAGATGGGGTGTTATAAGGGGCGCATGCCCCGCCCCTTCTCCAATCTCCATCGATAACTCCATAGAGATTGCACGACACGTGTTCCAATTGCTTCGCGTTCAATTTCTCAAACTAACTGAATTCCAAATTTCAATCTTGGGCCCCAAAGTACCCAACCTTAAAACTAATCATAAACATATCATAAAAAATAATCGGAAGCGGGAAAGCTTATGTCTTTGTGGAAATAAAGCTAGGAGCAAATTTCGCCAGAGAAAATTTCAGAACACCCCCATGACATGCACTTCTATTAATTTTTTTTGCCCCCTCCCCTCCCTTTATTTTCAAAATCCTGACTTCGCGACCGTGTAGTTCAAAGTAAAGCGTATTTCTGGACCGGGTCAATTGCTTTATGATTGTATGTTCTTGATCTAGTGTATTTTGAGGCAAGAGGTCAATTATGACAGAAGTGGGATTATTGTATAGACTATGATAAGTGTGTTTCGGGAAGAGAAGTTCAGTTGTGGTAGCAATGAGATGGGGTATTTTTTTTTAATTTATTTTGGCACAGGGGCAGTTGTGATCCTAGGGTGTTGGTACTGTTCCTACAGGGAATAGTGTTCCTGATAATCAAAAAGGGGTCGATTGTGACAGAAGGGGATTAGCATGTAGATGAATTGTATTTCATGACAGAGATTTAATGGAGTATGACTTCAGAGTTTTGATAAAATGTCCGATCAATAAATTGTGATGATTATTATTATTTCTAGCATGTTATTCTGCATCATCAAAATTATTCATGTATGTGATCGTTTATGTAAATTGAATTTGTTTTAGAAGTAAAGCAGCCTTGAAATTTCCCGTGCACATCATCATACCGACGAAATCGACTAATTATTTCATTTCGTTTTTGTTTCCTAGGTGGTTTTATACCAGTCGATCACCTGATCGTTCTCGACAAACCGATTCGGATTGACTCTGCTGCCTTCCTGTCGATCTCCGTCCTGACTGTCCTCGGCATCATCCTTGCTCTCCTCTTCCTCGCTTTCAACGTCAAGTACAGAAAAACAAAGTGAGTACTCCATCACAAACTTTTGATCAAATAAATCATGTTAGTCGCAGGATACTGAATTGAAAAAAGTCGAGATAATTTAAATGTATTTCAGTCCAATGTCTTATGGCACAATCTATCCATCCAATGTTGAACGCTGTGTCATAGTCTTCAATATGAATCATTAGGAACTGAAGATGTCAGATGTTAGAAGAAAAAAAAATGATTGGTGATATACATTTACATATTTTGTATTTCAAATATTAGGAACTCGGTGCTGTTTAGCTTTGACATGGACGCCAACTGCCTCCCTGTTTCGAAATCTTGCCTCCGCCCATGTTTTTCTACCGTGTAACTTTTTTTTTCGACTCCGTTCCAGGTACATCAAGTTATCGAGCCCCAACCTTAACAATATCTTAGTGGTGGGTTGTATAGCGGTCTACTCAGCCATCCTTATGATGGGACTGGATGGAGATAAAGTATCCGATGTGGTCTTCGCTCCACTCTGCACGGTATGTCTAGGCTCAGGGTGTCATCATATTAAATGGGGTGTCCAACAATCCAACCTAAATTTGCCGAAATGTTTGCCTAAAATTTCCAGCAAACAGTAAAATGGTCCTCGGATTATCAAATTTGACAATAGTAGTCAAAAATCTTTCCAACAAAATGTCAATTTTAGCGATGCCCCTGCATAATTAGAACAATAATAATGATGATATTATTTATATTCGGCATTTTGCACAGTACATGGTTACCTTTCATTTTCCTGATGCTCCAAAATTGCCACCTTGCAATGATTTCAACAGAAGGACTGCACAACTGACACTACGGCGCTCTCGAAAGGAATTTCTCTGTACCATGTACCCACTTACTACACCTGGGTCAAGAGAGACAATTACTGAAGATGCATTCTCTGCGGACATAAGCACCTGGCAAGAATTTGGACTTTAGACCTCTTTATTAAAAGTCAAGGTGGTAATAAGAAAGAGCAAACTTTATAAATAAAGTATTGCGAATTCATTCATTCATTAATTGATGTACCATGCATTTTGTAATACATTTCACATGATGATAATTTTCTTTGTTCAAATGGTAGTTCACCCTCCCATTGCCATCTCTCTATCTTTCTCTCTCCCTCTCTCTCTCTCAGATTCGTACGTCGTTCTTGGCGGTTGGATTCTCGATGGCGTTCGGATCTATGTTTGTAAAGACGTATCGAGTCTATCACATTATTACACATGCTACAAGTCGAGTCATCAAAAGAAAAGTAAGACATAAATTATGGTATCACTATACGCGTTATGTATTATAGGCAGTGGTTATAGGGGCACGGGAGCACGTATCCCCCAATCAAATTGCAAAAAAAAAAGGAGAAAGGGGAAAGGGAACATAAAAAAAAGAGGCTACGACCCCCTCCCTCTAATCATTGACCTTGTTGATTTCATCCACCGAGTGATCACTCAGTTTATAGACACACGATATATATTTCACTGGATAGAGATTTTTATTTATTTGCAGTTTTATTTATACAGGGTAACAGTGTCAGTTTCAGAACTGCTTTACACAACGGACCTGTCAGTCTTTACTATATACATAACCAATATCTTTGTAGATTGACATACAGGAAAAAGAATATATAGCCCCTTATAGATGTTAGAAACAAAGAAATCAATTGATTAAAACTTAATAAAAGCAATACAGATTTGAAGACAAACTAAGTGTAATTAGATTGAAGAAGAATATTAAAGTTGTTTTTTTTAATCACATAACAAAACCAAGATAAAAACAAAAAACAAAAACCAATAAAAAAGAAAAAAGATTTAACAGTTAACTTAAACTTACTGTTTGAAGCTGACATTAAAAATGAGTGATTTGGAAACACTTTAGAAAAATATTCCGGGATTGATCATACATAAACGTTTTGATGATGACATGTAGATCAAGTATTAATTTGGATTATTCAGTGACAATTTAGAAGCATAAACTAGATAAACTAGAACGGTATAATTGACGTATTATTTTAGTCCTCTCTTGTCTCTAGTATTGACACAGTTTAAAAGGATGGTTGAGATCTGGGAAAGGTAAAAAAATAATTTATGAGCTTTCTCATTCTTTTTATGTTAGTTTGGAAGATTATCATAGTAGAAATGTCCCCTGAAAAGGACTGCTCTTCAAATGCCCTCACATTCAAAATATGACAAGAAACAGCTGAAATGTTCGGCCCGAACATTTGTGTGTAGTCCCATATACACATTTCTGTGTGCAGTGCATGTGACTCTCAGCAGGACTGAGTCCATTTCTTATCATTTGGTGATTCCAAAACCTTACAGCATACACCAATTCTTATGTGCAATCAACCTTTCCCAATTGTTTTGGGACAGTTTCTTTTGCAATTCAATCTCTTTACCAGAACTCAACTTTATCTCAACAAGCCTCTGGTGATTTACGTAATGGAGAAACAGATGATGAGGGTAGATGATGAGGATGACTTAGATGAAGATTTTGTAATATTGGGGTGACAATAATGATTGTGGTAGACTGCAAGAATGTGAAAACCTGGGCCCGAATTCACAAAGGAGGTCGTAAGCGTACTAAAATAAGCGTAAATAAGCGCACATTGCCCATGCGCGCGCTCAAAGAAAATATATGATTGGATCAGTTTCCGTGCGCACGTACGCTAAAAAAATCCCAGGAGGGGGTTTAAACCATGGTTTAAACTAAACCTCCTTTGTGAATTCGGGCCATTAGTTTCTGATAACATGCCTCTTCTCTTTACTATCTTCATGGAAAAAAAGGAGTAAAAATGAAGGAAGAGGTGACATTGCATAAAGAGGATTACCATATTTAACCAACTTTCAACAACGCCTTCTCATAAACCGTCTTTGTTTATCCTCTATCATAATGTGTTTATCTCAATGTATTGTTATATAGATATGGCTATGTTACATCTCTTACTTTGTCTTGTAGACTAATTCAGGATGTGGGAATTCATCCTATTATAATCATAGAGATCGATGATTATAATGGAGAAGATTACATTTTTTTTTGCAACAACACCTTCTCCTATCCCTCTCTGTATATTGTTCATCATAATGTTGTACGATATATTCTGATATGGTTATGTTACGTCCCACTTTTGCGCTGTGGACTAATTCGGGTTGTGGGACTGCATCCTATTATGCAGAGAAGATTACATTTTCTTGGCTGTTATGATCCATTACTCATTCTTCAGATATATTTTGTCAATATCTATTATCGACAACATTATTTGTCATCCTAAGAAATGTAATCCTCTTTATATTCTCATTTCGAAAATATTCCCCGAGATCATTATTTGCAATGCATAACAAACAAGTTTCTGAGACTATTATTGGAAGCAAAATTCACAATATCCCGTCATAATGTGTATGCCTTGTACGTTGAAATTTTTTTATCTTAACGGATCATGTATTATCATTGTCAAAATGATGCATTACTTAAGCTCCGATGTGAACTATTTTTTGTTTCACCTAATCATAGCGCGTGGGGCTGATCATACTTAAGTTACAAAATACATGTACAAATCAACAAAACCAAATAAGGAGTGAGATATAGAGAAGAAAATGGAATATCAAAGAAGCTTGCTTAGACATAATACCAAATTAACGTTTTCGTCACACATCTAATACCTGATACCTAACACCTAAAAATATAGAGAACAATAGAACGATCGAATCTGTAGTAACTTAGAAATAGTACACGTAAGTATACAACTGTTTTAAACGAATGTTCTCGTGTCGAAGATCAAATTTTTAGATATCACATCCATAAACATTGGATTATGATTGATCATCCAGTAGCTACACACAAAGAAACAAAGGTTCACTTTTGCGCCCTAAAATGCGTGTCATACATAGCAGCACCCCTCAGGGTGAAACATTATTTTGACTCATCCATGCAGGGTACAAATTTGAACCTTTGTTATTCAGTTTTTAGTGCTATTGCTCTCCAAGTTGATACATTGATTTTCATCCCTTATGATTTTATCATAAAATGTCAATAGTGCAAAAAGAAAATCTATTTTTTAAATGTAATTCACAGGAAAGTGACAAATCTAGAACGAATTTAGGATGAAGTATTATGTAATGCACTCTTTGGTATGCGGATTTATTTTGAAAGTGTAAAAAAAAAAATCCAGATATAAGTGTGTAGTTCATGGTTGTCCTATGCGTAATTTGACCGGTTAGTAGTGGTCCATGTGGTCATATAATCGTCCGGACCGAATCCTATATACACCAATTGTGCTAGTCTAATATCCCAGTCACTCTGACGAGACCAACATCAGACCGACAATAAACCGAACATAAAATTACATTCCACCGAATGGCCGATAATCGGTCTGTATGGAATCGGTTTAGAGTCAGTTTGGCAGTGTGACTGATACTCCAGTTATACTGACGAGACCGACCCCAAACCGACATTACAAATGGCCAGGTTATTGATCGGTTTGGAATCGGTTTGGAGTCAATTTGGTCTTGTATGATTATCCTTTCTAGATGCTGCACGAATCAACGTTATTCCTCATGATAGGGGTCCTTCTTCTACTTGACGTCATTCTTATTGCATTGTGGGTTATACTGGATCCCATGTACCGACAAGAAAAACGCCTGAGTGTCGAGGTAAGTTTAGAGTTTAGCGGAGTATGGCTCATTTGAGTGCATTAACATCGGCACACTGTTACCTTGATTACACAGTATAAAAAACAGCATTCTTCAGGCATTTTTTGTAAGAGCAGAAACAAAATTATTGTTTGCCTTTTCTAGATTCATTTCGACCGACTTGACATATTTTTTGTTTCCTACTATAATATTTGTCTAAAATTTACTCAACCGTCGTTATTATTTTTAATGAATATAAAATGTCTCATTTATGGTTTTTGTCCAGCCATAATCGCAGCTAACTGCAGCGTTCCCTTTATTTCAATTCTGATTCATATTGTGCACTTCATTCCAACTTCAAACCAAGTTCCACTTCACTTTTTTTTTCTCAGGTGATTGGATAGGGAATATAATTATACTTTTCATGTAGATAGGCCTACGTGTGTCATACCGGTCTGTTATTTCTAAGGAGCACTTGAATTACATACGATTATCGTATGAAAAATTAATGCTTTGTTACAGATATCCGACGACGGGACGCGCGCGTACGTGCCCGTCATCGAGGAATGCACGTCGTTCCATCAGAGCAAATGGTTGGTAGCTCTGTACGCCTATAAGGGCCTTCTCCTTCTCTTCGGGGTCTTCCTCGCCTGGGAGACCCGCAAGGTCAAGATCCCCGCCCTCAACGACTCCCACTACATCGCTGTCTGCGTTTACAACGTCGTCATCATGAGCGTGCTCGCCGTCGTCGTCAATAACTGGGTCATCCAGGGCAATCATAGGACGATGTCGTTCATGCTTGTGTCTCTATGTATCTGTATTACTACTACTGCCACGCTGTGTCTACTTTTTGTACCAAAGGTAAATTCCGGGTGTAACGATAATACAGGCCTTTAAAGTAGTTTCAAAATAGTAATCTGGTCGAGAGGCGCACCAAGGAGTTTGTAAAAGTGGGAGGGGGCATAACGTTCAGGAAAATTTTCTGACAAACAATAAAAATAGGTCACCATATCTGTTGGTACCCTGACAATGAAAGACGGCAAAAAAATAATGGTGTCATCATTTATATTTCATAAATAATTCCGATAAAGGCAAAACTATCGAGAGCATGCTTTTAATTCCAAATCTAAGAGTAGAAAATATTACACTATGAGCTAAAATGCATTGAAACAGCAGATGAGTCCGTCATAAAAATGGGAGAGGCTTATTGGAGATGTACAGGATTGAAAGCGTTTCGTCACGTCCGGCGGTTTCACTTGATATGCCTTGCCCACGTTTTGGTTGTACGATCTGTCGTGATCCGGCGACAATAATGCTCCGCGGTCTTATCCTACACTTACCGTATTCTTAAATTTATCCCTGAATCTAACATTATACCTAACCCTAACCCTAACCCGAAACCTTACCTAAAACCCAATTGCAAGTCAGACCAGAACCCTATAATCTTGGATGAAATAAAGCCCGAAGCAATTATCGTCGGAGCAAATGTCGGAGCATCCACGTTGCTACTTGATTGTTCTTTACATCGGTACTTTCTGTATTTTCATGATCCTTTTTCTGTGTAGCTCCATGCAATAAGAATAAGTGTCAGCAGCGACCCAGTGACCAGATCAGTCGGGTTAGAGGTCAAAGGTCGTACTCGTCGCTTCGTGATGGACGAATCGACGGAGCTAAAGGAGAGCATCTATAGAGCTGAAATTCATATACGAGCATTCAGAAGAGAAAAAAGAAAGGTGGGTGGTGACGAATGAATGTCAAAATATTCATGGAAAAATTAGTCTGGTTTCTGGTTTTGCTATAAACCAACCACGAGAGTCCTGTAATAATGTTGTAAAAATGGAATATAAAAAACACGATAAAAACAACTTTCGAAAAATAAACTCAAGGGCAATTTCAAAGGCCTATTATACTGCCCATAGAAATCATGTTCGGATTATGTAATACACCATTATAATGTTCGCACATTTCTAAAGGTGATAGACAGGGCTATTGAAATTGTCTTGAGATTATTTTTTGGAAAGTAGTTTTTATCGTGTTAAAAGAAGCTTGCTTAAACATAATGCCAAATTAACGTTTTCGTCACACATCTAATACTTGATACCTAACACCTAAAAATATATATTAGAGAAAAAGAGAACGATAGAATTTAGAGTAGCTTAGAAAAAGTAAACGCTAGTGTGCAACTGTTTCAAGCGAATAACTTCATTCTCGTATACCATAGAGCACGGTATTCTGACCAACAGAGTTGTTCGTTGCGAATGTTTACATAGCATAATAATGACATTCCGTGCAAATGAACTGCATTACTGGGATTGTATCTTGTATCTTTGCAGCTTGATTCCAAAATAGCTGAGCTGGAAGGCATACTGCGCATGCTCGAAAGAGAGGAGCAGTACCGACTAGGTCATCTGAGTGAATTTGACCTCGACCCATCAGGGCAGGAACATGAACTACAAATGCTGCTTCACTTACCAGAAACACCCATAGACAATCAAGAATCGTGTGCGGTTAATCGATTCGAACAGGAATACAAGCGGATAGTGAATCAAAATCTGACATCGGTCAGTGGTAGTGGACGGAGCGAGGAGCGACCGGGTAAAACCGAAACCCGGCGAAGGACATCGGTGTTGCCTTTCAGAGGGCTGGGGAAGGAGAACAGCTTCACGCATACGCCTCTCATGGCAAGGTTTAGTACGGATACCGACGAGACCAATTCGGATATCTGTCCCGATTTGGATACAGAGAAGAGTACGGTTGTGGAGCGGTCGTACGGCACGTTGCGCGGGACAAGTAGTGCAGGAAGCAGTGAAAGTCTGTCTTCGAAACTCAGGGCTATTAGTGATGGTGGTGTTGGGATGGTTGGGGAAAATAAAGGAAGAAGGACAAACGACATGGACGAGGAGGACGAGACGGAGATCGAAAATAACGATCAGGAAGACGCAGACGAAACATCCGTTCTTGCGTACCGCCGAAGCAGCGGCGCTGGAAAACGGGGTAGCACCAAGGATATCCCCAGCACTTCAGAAACTGCTGCAGACAAGGAAGACCTTAACCTTGATGAAAGGACACTCATAACAGAAATGCAAGACCTTCAACTTCGACTTTTGCAACTGAATGGCAAAGCCAATATGATCTACTACGTATAAGATATAGCGTTTCTAAGCAATGACTTTCTTCTTATGAGTACTCCGCGATAAGATGATAGATGATTTTATTTCTTCGTTTTTGTATTGTGGTGTTCCATTGTATAGACCTAATTTTTGCAAAGATAAATAGTATTCATATGACATATTCAAATGTTATTTGTCAATTTTTTATAGAAACAACATGTTTCATATTATCATGAAATGGTATATAATGTAATTTTTCATCTGAAATCGAGGAGGATATCATTTTTTATACTGTATACAATCATTATTTGTATTGTATTGAAGTATCACATACCCATGCTTTTATGTCTAGTTTTGCGTTTTGTTTTTTTTTAAATTACATCGCATAGGGGTAAAACTCTCTTGTACTGACGGAATGTCCCTGTTTATCTTAAAGGGATTCGGTAACTTTGTAGAGGCTTGATTTAATAAATTGTTGAATTTTGATATCTGTCTTGTATAATGATGTTCAGAAGGATAAATGAATAGCCAGGCACAGAAAGGTTTTCGAATATAATGTCATTATTAGGATATCTATGACTGAATACTCCCATTTACGAAAGCGTATGGCCATAAGCTTTAGTCTAACACTGAGTCTATAGGGGAAATTGAGTCTGGCATTTCCGGTCACTTGCATATGTTTACTTTTGTGAAGCACATGATGATTTTGAAGTGCTTTTTCCCCCCTGGGCTTCATTTTTATACCATATTACATACACTGATAGCATGTAAGGCCAGGCAGCTCAGATTTTATCAAGCCTCTGCAAAGTTACCAAATCACTTTGAATTTGGCAAATATATGGATTAATTAAGTAATAGTACGTTAAAGGTTATTGAACACATGGATAGTTTAAATTCTCAAATCTATTTAAAAATCATTATTTTTTACCATCCTGCCTTCAGTGCCCTCCAGGAGAGAAACAATCTTTAAAAGACCTTAGAATTGACAGAACATGAAAGTCATCAACGAGCAACGTTTCGAATATGGACCCGACCTGACCATTACAATACTTGCCTTTATACGCTTTCCATATTCTTTCAGATATGGGTGAGAAAACGTCGTTGTAGTCGGGTGGACCATATTGCAAAGCTTCAAAGAGACCTTCAAAGGTGGGGGCATCCCATCTGACCAACGGCGCGCTAAACAAACATCGTACGATAAATTATCAGAAGGTGCTCGACACCGACGTATTTTTCGCAGGCCGTAGTTCTTTAATTTAGCGGGACGCTGGTGGACGTTGGTGAGGAGGGCTTTAGCCTTCAAATGCTCTTATAAAGAATAAAGTGTTTTTGAAATGCAATATCATCTTCAACCTTAAGACAAAACCTGAGGAGCACTCATCTTAATGAATTGCAAGGTAAAGGAATTTAGGAAATTAAAAATCTGAATTTTGACTCACAAACGACCTTAGTCTAGAGGTCTCGAGGTAGCTGTGACGAGACAGTAGACCAATTTTATTGACACCGACATTTCCTTTTGACAATTGCTACTGAAATCTGACTTTCAAGACGATGCACAGTATGCCATGTGGCAGGCGTGGCCTACAAAAGGACAAACTTACCATATCACCCTGACAATGTGGGTGCAACATTGGACAAGCGGGTTGATAAAACAAATGACCATTTCTACCATTTCTGCAGACAGACCGACCGACTAAGAGAAACCCGCCTCATGTCAGCCAGTTCATTGTCTACATTGTCAACAGTGATAGATTGCATCATCTATTTATTATTTCTGTTATTCGTTGAAAAACTTTTATAACTTAAGTGAACATGGTGAATGGACAACGATACATGGATAGATGAATAACTGTCAATAATGTTTCTAATCTCATAATGAGATAAAAGCGACATGACATGACATTGCAGTATCAACACATTTTACGCGATTTAGAGCTGACTTCGGAAGGTTGACATCCATCACGAACTCTGGAGGAAGAGTTTAATGCAGTACCAGATTTCTTAATCCTTTTTGGCCATATTTCGGGCTGAGTTAAAATTGACATGAAAGTATCTACAAATCAGTTAAAGATTTTGTTACTGACTTCGGAAAATCAACAAAGCTTTTAAAACTGACTTCGGAAAATCAACACCATCAGGAATTACTGGTTGACGATGCTTATGACCGACGCTTATCTGCTGCGTGCACACAAAACTACGAAAAGGTGGACGCTCAAATCCTTCTAATCAATAATAACTATGATTATATAACCAGCATTCACATGTTAAAAAGTAATACCTATGACATTAACCACGACTGCCTTTTTTATCCTGACTGGTTGCAACATTGTGATTGACCGTAGCTAGATAGCAGAATGTGGTAGATGCTTGACCAGACGCCGTACGCATCCTGACATGGCTTGACCGAAACAACAGCTTCCATCATCTTGATAGGCTCTGGAAAGTCCTTGATGAGATGCAGAGGGATTTTTTTTTTCACTGGGACTAAGACATTTAAACCAAATATGAGTGTTGCATGGGCCGCGGAACCGGGGGCTGCCCCCCCCCCCCCAACTTTTTAAAAGTAGACACGTGTCATAAAACCTCGGAAAAAAAGGTTCGAAAATTATCATTAATGAGTGAAATCAAATCAGCCCCTACTTTCAAAAACGCTCCGCGGCACCTGTATTGCCTTTCACATTGACAATGAAACGGACTTAACATGCCTTATGACACTAAAGATGACGTATATGAGAAGACGTATCCTTCATCGAGAGGAGAGGTGAGACAGACGTAATGAACAATTTGACGGTAACGACGACAAACTTTCTGATTATCTGACAACAGCTGAAGAGAATTATACTAACAGAACTGCTCACAGATCAATTATACCCTCACAGCGGCTGGAAAGACAGGACAAACACATAAACAATCACTGTACCTTTTTTTTCACAGTACGGTTCCCTCCACACACGTGTTTGGTTTAATGTTATTACCGTTTACCTCTTTTCAGTTATAGTATGGACTCCCAGACTGACATACCATATTTTTGAATTTTCGTTCCATGGTATGGGAAAGACTCGTTCATCGACAGGACAGAGGGCCATTACAAATTATACTTACTCGTCAATTTCGACCTGATTTTTTTTTTTATTTGCCAAATATATACGAGGAATTGAAACTCAAACAACTACATTACTTGACTGTACTAGAGCGACTATGGGACGATTCGCTTTTAGCGTAAAAGCAAAAAAGGAAAAATCCATAGTAACTATACTTCTAATATTTTCATAAACATATAATCCAGTATTGAAGTCCACTTGAAATACGAATAGGTAAGACAGTTGATGAGCTGCTCGAGGAACTCCTACGTAATCTAACCACTACGGCAGGACGGACTGGCTGGCCATGGGGGGGTTTGCGGATTTTTTCCCACTGCCCGGTCAATATTATGATCAAAATGGGCCTCCCTGCACTACAGACAGACTTACAGAATTGTTAATGAAGATGTTTTTGAGTTTGAATTGACCCCCTGTTTCCAGATCAATGTTTGTGTGGTAGAAATTTGACTGACATCTCGAGACAATTACGATTAGGAATCTGAGATATCACTTTTTAAAGTACTACTACTAGGTCGAGCGTACTCGCACTGATTTGACAGGCTTTTTCCATTCAGTTCTATTCTCCATTATCTTTGGGAGTTCCTGCCTTGGTAGACAAGTATCTTTTTCTAAAATGATCTATGTAAGTAATTGCTGGACGACCTCTGTTGCGTTTGCACCTTGAAAATCCCCGAAGAGCATTTGTGAAGAATTTTCAAAGTAGACAGTAGCATCTGGAATTCACAGAATATTAGTGGGTGATTGTCATTGAAAGGCAACGGACAGGAATTGATTGGCAGAGGAAAGAGACGGAGGTTGTACTGATTGTTGGGATGTTATGAAGGGAAAAGGTCGTATGGACTGAACCGTCCGACCAAACAGTCTACCCAGACACACAGACTGACGATATGAGAGCTGCCGAAAATTGTATTGTATTTATAATGGTCCTACGGAGCTTTACTCGAGACTCTAGGTAAAAGGAAACCGAAGTATTCCTCACGTGGAACCCAAGACCATGTATGAAACCCTACTGGACAATACAGATGTGGGAAAATTCAGTTACGACGTTTAAAGTTCCAAGAAGAAGAAATTATTTGGTTGACGATATAGAACCCAAAAAAAAAGAACGGCTTAACAAACAAGTCGAACTGACATGGACACAACATTGGAAGTGATACTGATAAAATACCTACTGCCTCCCCATTGATCACCACAGCAGAGTGATATTGTAATATGAAAAGAGATAAAGATGGACATTGTGATAGATTATCAAACAAACGGACAATACGACGTGCATGGAACGGAACTAATTGACAAACAGGTGACTATATATACAGATAACGGTGAATGGATTTGACTTTTGGCGACGGATTGATTGTATTCAAAATCATCTGACCGACACAGATGAACATACATGGCAACTTATTTGTCTGAATGCATGACCTGCCTTAAAGTACCGACGAACAAAAAAGAACCGATAAAGCAGCACACCGTACCAACCAACACCAACTAACAGACCAACCAACTAATCTACTAACCAAACTACATACCGACCTACCAACTAACCTATCCGCGAACCTACCGACCGAGAGACGTACGTACCGACAAGCCACCAACTGATCAAACAGCGGACAACACATGCCATCCTATCAACCCATCAATCAACAAACCAAGTTACGAACAATCCGCCAACTCTCCAGACCAACCCGTTAAAGGCCCGGTCACACCGCCAGAACTTTGCTGGAGCGTTCCTGGAGCGGTGAAAAAAATTCATCACCGCTCGTAACCGTTCACCACCGTTTAACAGAAGTTGGCCCCCGTTAAGGCAACGCCGTATACGCTCGGCCACCGCTGATGGTCCCTCCTACCGCTCCGAAAGTTTTGAGCTGCACAAAATATTGCGAGCGGTGAGGAGCGGGCAATTTTCCGCTCCGGCAAAGTTCACCACCGCTCCAACAACGCCCAGTCAAAGTTTGGCACCGCTAGACGCAAGTTCGTGGACGCTTGGGTCCGCTAGGCCAACGCAGAAATCTTGAACGCTAGACCACCGCTGCTTCGCCAGCTTTGCCCGGGCGGTGATTAAACGTTGCACAAACTTTGGTGGAGCGGTTGTAAGCGTTTTACGAGCGGACACGGGATTGCTGGAACGGTGTCGGGCGTTGAAGCAGCGATCCATTGCGGTGATGAACTTTGGTATGGAGGTGTCACCGCTAAACCAACGCTCGCTACCGCTCGCTACCGTTAAACCAACGCTAAAGCAACGCCAGCTTCAGCGGTGCACCGCTAAGGCAACGCCCGTGTTTTCGATTTTTTTCCCCATTTTGTGCGCGGTGACGAGCGTTGTCGAAATTCGGCCCCCTCTCCCTACCGTTCAAGGAACGCTCCAACAAAGTTCGGGCGGTGTGACCGGGCCTTAACAAGCACGTGTGACTGACGGTCAAAGAGACGAACCAGTAATGGGACAGACAAACGGACAGCTTTGGGGCATGTTTCATAAAAGCCATTATCAGTAACAACTTCCCAACTTCTAAAACAAATCTGCTCTCAGCCAATCAAATGCAGCGATTTCAGTAGCTTATATCAACTGTTGTACCTTGTCACTGATAAACAAGTTTCATGAAACAGGGCTCTGACTCAATAATGAACGTAATGACGGACATGAAAGACCGTTAGACACAAGTGTTTCATGTAATCTTCATTGAAGAGGTTGGACGATATAATCCCAGTCAAGTCATGATAAAATTTGACTCTTCCTCCAAATCAAGTAATTCCCCTTAAAGAGAAAGTCGTAAGAATATAAACCTAAAGGGGCATTCCTATCCATACATGAGAGGAGAAGCATAGAAGCCATACGAGCTGAGCACTTCCTCATCTTGCAATGCATGTCAATCACTTTGGGGGCAAGTCAAAGATCATTTTGTGTCCCTCACGTTACTACCGAGTGAATAAATAGAATAATGAGCACAATCTAATATTCTGAGGTGTCATTATAAGTCTTTTTTTTTTAATAACAAAATAATTTTCAAGTATAATTAAATCATTTTTATTGATATAATCGGTAACGTAAGGGACATATTACCTTTGGCTAGCCCTTTTTGCAAAGGCCATGAGCAGTTTATGTAATGCCAAATGTCACAACAATAAAGAATATATGTTCTTATTCATCTATCGGAAAGCAACTTGAAATCTACTTTGCAATATTTCAACGTGACTTACAAAACCGTACAGGAAAAAACCAAAGCTGATTTTTCACTACTTTTTTCCACTTTGGAGCAGAATTTTTTGTTACAGCCATTTAGAATTATTGAGAGCATCTGGCATTTACAAGCCAAACTTAATAAATGTGATGAACTAATTTGTGGGGCTATGACTCCCAAAAGGACGTAAACTGCATTTTTGAAAAAAAAAATATTTTTGACGTCGTCGTGAAGGTACTTGTTAATTCACTTGGCTTAGATTGAAATAGAATATATCACTGAAAGTTTAAAGAATAATAATAAGGATGATTAATATATTCGTACAGCAGTGTAAAAAACCCTAAAATCGCATATACCACAATATCTAGAGAAGTAGTTTCATATCATTGTCGCTACTCATAAAGTTTTGCTTCTTAACACCCTTTGAGCTGCGTTTGCAACATGTATTTTAAAATGTTAAATGGTATCTTTTAAGGTTTACTTTATACATTAAAAAGTAGATGACATGCTTGCTCAACGTATAAGCCGCACGCACTGCTTGTAGACAAAAATCTCATTAATTTCTGAGTTAAGTCGAATAGGGAATTTTCTCATTTAAACTATTTTCAAAATGACAGAAAATGACTACTGAATTACTTTTGATATAAACAGATTTGTCAGCGCCTGATCTTTGACAGTATTTGATATCCATCCTGGTATTTTCCTCCTTTTCAGAGAACTGCAATAATAAAATACTTCCACTATAGATATATGGCTCATGGTGTAATTATTGAGTATATTCTATGTGTGTGTTTGTTTGCTTGTTTGCTTGTTTTTTATAATTTTAAAATTATTATTATGTTTTGTTTTCATGTTGAATAATAATTAAACATTTTATATAGCGCATGAGACAATGGTAAATTTGCATGTCTCTATGCACTTTAAGAATAGAAAACGAGAAGTTTATACTTTATACAAGAAAAGAAAAAATGCACTGGGTTCATGTTTCTGACTGTTCATAAGTTGAGAAGAAATACGTTTTCAAGGTACTGATGAAGGTGTCATAGGTTCCTATAGTTTTGAGTTGTTCTGGCAATTTGTTCCACAAAAAAGTGGCTGCGTATGAGAAAGACCTTTGCCCGTATGACTTTGTCATGGTTTGTGGAACACAAAGCAGAGACTTGGCACTGGAACGTAGCATTCTTTCTGGTTTATATTTAGTTAACAATTCAGTAAGATAAGAAGGAGCTAGCTGTTGTAAACACTGATATGTTAATAAAAGTATTTTGAACTGGATACGAGACTTAATGGGTAACCAATGCAGATCTCTTAAGACTGGTGATATTGACTCCTGCTTCTTTGTTGAAGGCATTGATAAGACTCATAACATAATCTAGATATGGAGATCAACAAACTGAAATTCACAAAATAACCAAAATCAATGAAGGCATTGATAAGACTCATAACATAATCTAGATATGGAGATCAACAAACTGAAATTCACAAAATAACCAAAACAGCTGGGCCATTAATTGGATAAAAGGGGGGAGTTACAAGTATTAAAGTATGATTTTGGAAATAGCATGACTACAGATATTTCCACAATCACATACTTGAAGTACTAGGTATGTAGATCAGGTTGGGGTAACTGGTTCATAAATAATCCAAATAATGTGAACATCCTCTTACGAATAGTAGCTTCTTTACAACAATATATAAATATATTAAAAACCCAATACGATAATAACAACACAATATCCATGCATTAATATGACTTTTCAAGCATATCATATTTCTTTTAATTACATTATTTCAAAGACAATTTGTTGGTATAGCAACAGAAAATATACACTGGTAAATTGCGTTTCTGTTACACAACATGAGGTTGATGTCTTACGAATTACATATCAACACATTGTGCGTCTCGATCCGTGCAATCTTAAAACACAATACACAATCAATACAGAACTACTATCCAAGTTTTTTTTTCTTTTGGAATACCTAACAAAGGTAAGATTATTACTGCTTAACACACGCTTATGTCTTTTGAAATGCATAACAATGCAATAACCATCAACATTAACTGGTTTTCAGATTATCTCAAGTATACAAGTACACCGAGCAATGTGGCGCATGCTCTTTTGTAACATGGCCTTCAAAGCAAGATGTGCCCTAATTACTACTCACTGAACCCAAGCTGACAAAACTACTGCATAAGTGCCTCCGGATCGGGGGAAACTTGGAACTGTGATACCTATGATTTCTCATTTAATACCCTGATGCATACAAATTACAATTTCATAAAAATTTCATTAAATGTCATGCAACTTTTTCAGAAAACAAGAGAAAATTCACATCTGCTCTTCCTTAAATTTCCATGTATTACATGTTTTGTTAGAATATCCAATAAAATATAATGCTTCCGATGATTAAAACGAGACTTATCTTTTATTTCAATTAATTAACTTTACACATGTAGGAAAACTTTGGTGAACTGTAAGCTGTTAATGACACTACCAACAATTTCCGTGGTGCTACTGCTGAATGAGGTTTTGCAAAATACTGACCAAGGGTTTAAAAAAGCAATTGCTCAGCTTTTTTTCAGTGATATTTATCATTACTGCTTTGATTTTATTTGTCACCTACAGACACTTTGCATGCAATTCCAGTCTTGTCAGTCCTTCATGCTACGCAGTAATCGTATTAAGTCTTATGGTTATAATTACATCAAAATAATGGCATACAATTATTAACATAATGAGTTTTAATCACTGACAGAAAAAAGAGGTAGCTATGAACTCAAAAGAGACAAAAAGCATTTAACAATAACAAACATCAAAGAGACTACTACATGTAAAGTATTAGAGACTTTGTTATAATGGTTTTCACCCTCTTTGGCCATGTGCAGGAAAACGATAAATCTAAAAATGCTATAAGCTTGCTCAGTATGAAATAAACTTCATATTTCAGAATAGATAAATTCTTTTTATTGCATACAATTCTACCACAAGACTTCTTAGGATTTACCAGTGCTAAAGTAATAACTGCCTTTAAAACTGAGCTTGTACACAGAATGATGAATTAGACAGGTAAAGTAATTAAATTTGTGCAACATTGTGGCAATGATCAAATAAATAGCTGTACGATTGTGAATATTGTATATAATGTATAATTATAATTACTCTCATCAGATTAATGTGTATATCTCAAAACTCCTTACATGAGTTCTAGAACACCTATTCCCTGCACTACCACACACCAAACTGAATAATTCCCTCAACCCCCCCCCCCCCCCCCACCTACTCCCGACAGTTACCCCCAAACAAATAAGTCTCGTAAACATTTCACACACAAAATATGGTGAAAGTAATGTATTATAAAAAGAAAGAGACATATTGTAAATAATTCACTAGAAAAATGACAAGCACTTGGCCAATACCTTTCAGCTTTTTTGACCTTGCCTTTTCATAATGCACAGAAAAAACCAGCAACTCCACAAATATCATGATTATTCTTTGCTGAACTCTGATGTTGAGGAATGTCAGTGGTGATTTCCCTGGAGAACCCTAGTATAAATGTTCTCATGGAAAACTCTGTTAGGTTCTGAATACAGGACAAGGTTTAGAACTATTAAAGGTTCTAATTTGCAACACTTTTTCTCAGAGCGTACAAGCCATGAGTTACTGAAATATTGCACAGGCATCTGTGATCTTTTTGCTTGGTTCATAACCTCTTGTGCATTCCTAGCTCCAATAGAGAACATATAGTGATTACTTTATCAAAGAGACCTTGCAAGGGTACCAATTACCAACAAATATTTTGCTCTGTATGTTGAAGGTTCCATGTCACTATACTATTTTCAAAATATGGACTTTAAGCATTACTTCTGTACAGAGATAGTGCAACTTTAAAGGAAAATGAAACCCCGAGGAAAAATCAATTTTAATAAAAAGAGAGGATAGAGAGAAGCAATTTTTAAAGAGTTCCATCAAAATCAGTTACGAAATGAGAAAGTTATAAAAGTTTGAAAAGTCTCAGTTTACTTTCTATGGCGATCCTCAAATTGGCAATGTTGCTTCAAAGTGACAGATTTAGTAGTACAACTCTCCATATGTTTTGTAAACAAAATCTTATATTTTCCCAATTATCTCTCAAGGTGAAGTTTGTCTCCTTCTTAGCTCAAGATATATATTTGACACAACATATGTTGAATTCACAAAAAGACAAGCAGCATCTTTAGAGATAATGGAGAAAATATGAAATTTTGTATACAAAACATATTGAGAGTTGTACTACTAAACCTGCCGTTTTGAAGCACCATTGCCAATTTGAGGATCGCCATAGAAAGTAATTTGAGACTTTTCAAACTTTCATAACTTTTTCATTTCGTAACCAATTTTGATGGAACCCAGGGTTTCATTTTCCTTTAAGTACACTCTCAATAAACGTATAAGCAAGTAGACTAGTCATTGCACCCATACACACTTGCAAAGAATACTGCCCGCACAGAACCCAAGTCGGAGTTGGGTTCTGCGCGCACATTTTCATGTTATCCTTTATTTCCTTTACAATGCCAGTTAAATTCTCTGAGGCTGAGTTTATACTTTCTAGCTGTACACAAATTATTTAAGTGATTGGTACACTTTAAGAATGACATGCAATGTCAGTTCACTTTTGCTATCTTATCTCAAGTAAGATCTGTGTGCCATTCAGTTTCAAACAACCTTCATGACATAACTCCAACAGGAAAGATCTTTATATGTCTTTCTATTTCCCCTAACAAAATGTCCTGAAAGGGGAAAAAACATAATACATGAACATTTCTGCCTGGGGTATCCTCCCACTTTGTGAGCTGATAAACAATCTAATAACTTGCTACTGTCGTATCATTGGGTATTAACTGCTCTAAACACAATGAATGCAGACAAGTTAGATAGGATAAAGGGAGTTCAAGAAGGAAGATAAATTTTGAATATTGGAAGTGTGAGGGCACTCTGAAAAAGTGATTCATCCCGTTGCCTTTTTTCAGTCTCTGTTTGTGTCTCTTGAATGGGGAGTCTTGAAGAAATTGGCATTGATATTATTCACTTATCTCAACATATTTTGTCAAGATTAGAGGGGTCCACAATAACTTTTTGCAATGGGGATCTGGACTGAAATCTTTAGGATCTGTATGCATGTGCCTCTAGTAAAAATTTTGAAATTTGGGGGGTCTGCAGTCAGATTTTGGGTGCCAATGTTCCCCGGGTGCTACTAGAATGTTTTAAAAAGAGTGTTTTAAACAAAGTCCACTGGCAGCTTGGTCTAAGACATGAATACTCACTATAAACTTGTCATTACTGACAGACTTGGTTCCATACACATAATTACCATTAACTCACTTTTAAGTGCATGAAAATATGTGTTTATATATCAGTCACATACATTATACAGGGGATACTACACTTTACTTCAGCTTTACAAGTATATTGATGGGGGAACATTGTCTCAAAAGGACATAAAATCACAGTTAATTTGTACATTTACATGTAATGCAGCAATTTTGGGGAAGAACAAGGAAAATCAACAATTCCACATTGTTTCTGGGTGCAATTAATATCATCTAAAGACTTTAAGTACAAGAGGATTCATGCTAGCAGGGAGAATAAGAATAAGAGATATGTGTGTCTATTGGCTTGCATCACTAAAATCCACACATGACACAATACAGAGTCTCTTTTCTCCAACAACCACAAATTCATGCCACAGTGTTCCAGTTCTGAAAGATCTCACTGCATCCTATATAACCAAACTTCTTAATAGTCCACTCAGCAACCAGGTAAATGCCCGAAATTTGGTTCCTTGATGAGTGCAGGTCCAGGGATGACAATATCCATCATATCTCTTCATCTTACTTGACTTAAAGCCAAAAGCAGCTTTGGCTATTCCAGTCTGAAACCAAGCCATCAGATGTGACAGTTCATATTATCTTGAGTGATACCTCTTACCTTGATGACCCTGATGAAGCCTAGTCTTTGAAAAGCACAGGGGTGATTCTAAATTCCTCGGACAAATAATGTGGGTTTGGATTTTATCCATCCAAGCTTCTGAATAAGAAGCAGAATAAGGGCCTCACAATTGGAGACAGTCCTAGAGAATCTCAAGGTCCACATGCCGTACCTCTGGATTTGTCGCCTGCAAGTAAAGAGAAAAAATGGTGCCATCCAAAATTACAATCCCTCTATACATATGCAATGAACATATACATCTATAAACACAAGAGAAGATCAAGCAACATTTGTGTACTAATCAGCTAAATTCATTAATCTTATATAAAGAAATAAATGCCTTAGCAAACTACAGAGTATCATATGATTCAGCAACAACAGGACTTCAAATGTGCAGTTGTTACAGTACATTGTTGACTACCTAAAATCTCATTTGGCAATCTAAATGTCCTTAAAGTTTATGACAAGGTACAGGATTCGAATGGATTACCTGAAGCTTTTAAATTGTAGTTCTCTTCTATAATTATTACTATGTAATATTATTACTACAATTCATGAAAACATTTTGAATTTAAAGGGAAAAAAAGGCTTTCCTTAGCTTAAAAACATATTTCATGTAGATATTATTTGGGCAGTACTAACCTGAGAATGGAAAGTATAAAGTAAAAACATGAGAATAGAATGGTTAATGTCCCCATACCTTGATAAGTTTCTCTATCCTGTCCACCTCAGCACCCAACTGGTCAATGATTCTTTCTCCATGTTTCAGCATGAAGGCCTCCACATCCTCTAGGTTTGTAAAGCTCTGAATCTCCTGCACATACAGATTTTGATATAGCAGTAATAGTTTGTTAAATCCTTTGGTATCGCACAAAACACTACACTCTTGGTGATGGCCCTATGTTCCAGCATCCCTTTTTCTGACAATTTGTATGTACATGTATAGTTTTTGAATGTCTTATAAAACCAAGTACACTTTCACACATCCAAGAGTCTGTGCTACAGCTCTTGTTAGAACAAAAAAGGGTATCATTATACAGTGGTGTCTGAACATATTCATTCTTCAGCATTTAATTTCTATGGCAATCACAACTTCTGAATATTACTAGCAAGTTTTATGTAATAAATAGAGAGGATAAAAAAAAACACAAACAAATCAACAATAAAAATAACATGATAGCTCAAATGCATATAGAAATTTTAAAGCAACAAACAGCTCCACACAAATATAAGTGAATTCAATGGTAGATTTCTTACTTTGAGAAGAACTTCCAAGTCCTGCGTATCAAGGTATGATCTAGTGAGTTCAGCACCGTCGATGTCAAGCTCTGCTTTGAATCGTATTGTATTCACTCCCATGTCTGTCGCTTTCACATCATATACTCCTCTGCATAGATTTGAGGTCAAAATATAGAATGTGGAAATAGTTGAATATCATTGTGGGAAATTTAACATGATATGCAGGAGTGAATGTCTGGAAATCAAAGGGATTCGGTAATTTTGTGGAGGCTTGATTTAATAAATTGTTGAATTTTGATACCTGTCTTGTATAATGATGTTCAGAAGGATAAATAAATAGCCAGGCATAGAAAGGTTTTCAAATATATAATGCTATTATTAAAAAAGATATCTATGACTGAATACTCCCATTTACGGCGAAAGCGTATGGCCATACGCTTTAGTCTAACACTGAGTCTATGGGGAAAAATGAGTCTGGCATTTCCGGTCACTTGCATATGTTTACTTTTGTGAAGCACATGATGATTGTGAAGTGCTTTTTTTTTTCCTTGGCTTCATTTTTACACCATATTACATACACTGATAGCATGTAAGGCCAGGCAGCTCAGATTTTATCAAACCTCTACAAAGTTACCAAATCACTTTAAGAGCATGAAGACTCATGAATACCATGTTATAATAATGGTAGAAAGAGAGAGAGTTAAGACCATAAGATCACACTACATGCTTTGGACTTAGTCAAAGTACAGTATAATTCAGAAGTAAAAACTCACATTGCCTGGAAGCCAATAACCCTGTTACTTTAAAATGGTATGTAGTTAATGAATATAGGATATCTACTAATGTTTGAAACATGGCTACATGGCTAATTCTACTGACCTGATCATGACATCATTTTCCATGACCTCACTGAGTCTGAGTAGCTGATCATCTGGGATGGAACGTCCGGTAAGAGCCATGGTGTTGGTATAGATGAGGAAGCCAGACACAACTCCTGTTTGAGGTAAGATTAAGTAGAGTTCAAGAGTATCAGTAACTGAAAACTCTTAACAAATAATGGAACATCCCAGTAGATGGACAGCCCTAAAGACCAACAATGTCAGTCCAGTGAACCCTCAGAAAACAAATAACTACCTCAAAGACATATTAACAGGAAATCCAACCTTTACTGCACGGTGCTCATGAGGAAAGCAGAAGATCAAAGAAACAGGTTAGAGAAAATTTGAACTAAATTGGATACCCAACAAGAAATCCAATAAAGGCTATTTAGTGTATCTCTCTCCTGTCTGTCTGAGGCAGTGTGCATTAGGTGTAAGATAAATACCAGTAATGGATATGATAACTAAGTGTATCCTAAATGTACATATTTTAATACAGATACGGTTTGCCTATGAGGTAAATAAAGTGCAATTGATGTAAATGTTATGACATGAGTGCCCTGTAACATCAAGAGGTACAATTGATTGTATCCCCCCAGAATGATTTGTATCTGATACAGTCAATCATATATTCATGATCCACAGTAACTAATTCAATCATATGTCACAAAAAGATACAATTCATTGTTCTAAGATACAATCCATTGCAGCAAGAATGGAGATACATGTACATGTACATGTTACAGAGCCTAGGTTCTGCTAAGTACCACTTTGAATCATCTTACCAAGTAGAGTGCCAACTCCTAAGTTTCCTACTGAATCATACATGGGGTTCCCAGTCAGCAAAGGTAAGCCCCATACAGGTACCAGCGATGATCGCACCAACCAACACCTAATTATTTTATCACGTAAAGTCCCAGCTTATATCATTCCAAATGAAACATGTAGGTTATGAGAAGAACATAGAATAACTTACCAGGTAGAGTGCCAACTCCTATGGCACCCAATGAATCATACATGGGGTTCCCAGTCAGCAAGGTAAGCCCCACACAGCTATCAGCGATGATCACACCAACCAACACCTAACTATCTTATCAACTAAAGTGCCAGCTTTTATTATTCCAACAGAACCATGTACTTTATAAGAAGAACATAGAATTAACTTACCAAGTAGAGTGCCCACTCCTATGGCACCCATTGAATCATACATGGGGTTCCTAGTCAGCGAGGTAAGCCCCATACAGCTATCAGCAATGATCGCACCAACCAACACCTAATTACCTTATCAAGTAAAGTCCCAGCTTTTATTATTCCAATTGAATCATTATAAGAAGAACAAAGAATTAACTTACCAAGTAAAGTGCCAACTCCTATGGCGCCCATTGAATCATACATGGGGTTCCCAGTCAGCGAGGTAAGCCCCATACAGCTACCAGCTATGATCACGCCAATGACAGCGGCTGTGTCTTCCAAGAAAACCACATTGACACTGGGGTCTCTAGCCCTCCAAACTGAGCAATGGAAAGGAACAAAAGCAATGGGTTAAGAGCTGGTTCGACCTCACCGAAAACGATAAAACGTTCCCAAATCAATCTGCTATTGTTTATGAATAAAAGGCATTGGAAAAAGATGTACTTCAGACCTCAACAATTTTATGCTAATGAACCTCCTTCACCGATTTCATTGTCTCATTGGAATCACTTGGCCATAGTGTCCATAGTGTTTGATTGACAGAACCAATGATTTTATTGTTGCAAAAATCAATGAGGTCTGATCACTTTTATTGTTACCGTTATCGGTACATTACATACTGTAAAACAAGAAATTTAATGTTCGCGACTTTTGCGAGTGGATCACATTCACGAAACGAAAGTTTCTTGCCTCGAAATCATTGAATCATAATTGACATAACACTAAAGTTTTGCAAATAGCAAGTTTCTTGATGTGAAAATGGCTGTCATTAAAAATTTGCAAACGTTTCTGGTTGTACAGAAAGCATACAGTTCACTGTAATCATTATCGGGGATGTCTGGCCAAGCCATACATTTTCAGAATGAGCGACCATTTCATATGAAGTGTTTTGGCTCTAACAGCGAGTGATATTTATCTAGTTTACATGTGATGCTAACAACCGATTGAGTTTCCAGGGTAAACAAAAATGGAATAAGAGAAAATACAGAGAGGGAAGTGCCTTCTATGGTATCAGTTTTATCTGAGTTTGATTAAATCAAAGGGGATTTCTATACATTTTTTAGCTCTTCTTCATACATTTCCAGAATTTAATTTTCTTAATTTTTTACATTTCATAACTGTGAATTATCTGAATATACATATTAAGGTTCAGGTTAACATTTACAGGAAGAGCCAGATTACTTAGCATTAAAGCACTTGAAAATCTTTCAAGCAATTATGTGGCACAACAAATTTGAGGCTATACAACAATTTGAACCAGTGCACACATCAGCAAGTCAACTAAAGTCAAGACCTGCTCATAAAATGTATTTGCTGCATCATCAGGCTCTTCTCATAAACATTAGCCTGAAATTTAAAATATTGTATCTAGATAACTGCACAGATATATTATTCAACACACACACAAAAAGAAATTAATGCGTATTGTCCATGCATGGGCAAAAGATAAAAATGGTCTGGAACTTTCCCTTAACCATCATTTTCTTGTTCTTTTTAAGTACTCACCATAATCCCAAAATCCCATCTTTCTTGCAGCAGAGCCTTTCTTGATAGCATTGATTGCAATGGCCAGAGTTGCTGAAAAGAAAAATATGGATGTTTTACTATTAAAAAGAGTTCAGCTTCACTAATGCGGTGACTTCATTACATAGACTTTGGGAGACCTATTCATGTCTGCAGTGAAGAAATTGCATTTTAACCCATTACCTATGGGAGACAGGTGGTTCGTGTATTAAGCCCACATGAATAAGAAAATTCAGGTATAAACAGGTTAACATTTTTGGAAAGTTGTCTTCTGTGGGTAAATTAGGCACGCAATATTCAATAAATGACAATGCCCTTTTAAAGCCTTGTCCATTTGTCTGCTTGCCCAGTTCACATAACAAAGATAAGGCTTAAAACTTGTCATAATCATCTACAATATCTTTCATTTGAAAAATATAACACCTTTAGATTTCCCTTTAATGTGTACATCTCACCATACAGCTTACCACAAAATTACATTTTAATGTCTGAAAGCTTCACACCTGATATACTGCAAATATTTCTAAATGATACTAGATTTGAACAACTACATAAAAATTTTACTCGATCTTGCAGCATACTGAAGTGATAGTAAGGAAAATAATATCATAATGCAGCAAGTCATTTAGATGTCACAAATAATTTCACAAATACATGTCACTCAAATTTGGCATAAAAAAGAAAGGAAAAGAAAATTCTTCTAGTTAATGAGCTTGATTCTGATTAGAAATGACCTTTTGAACTCTAGCAGCTCTGATGTTACTGAACTTGGCAATGGGCCTAATGTAAGCTACATTCCCCCTTGTTTACAACTGTCGGCCAGGGCGTAGATTACTCTCCATTGTCTCCTTGTAAATTTCTTCATTCCGACAATGTTCATTTTGTCAATTTTCCATAGCCCACACACCTGCTTGTGTAATTTCACACTCCTGGTATTTCCTGTGTAATATACGACCTGTCAATCAACAGTACCTGACATGAGACCTACATCTCTCGCTTTCTTTCTCTATCCATCTCTCTCTCTCTCTCTCGCTCTCTTTCCCCCTCTCCCCCCTCTCTCTCTCTTTCTCTCTCTCTCAAATCAGCTAAATATAAATGTGCACATTTTTTACCTTCGTTAAATACAGATATTTTCAAGCTGAATGGTTTTTAGTTTATAGTTGAGTTGATTCTAATGAAACTTGAAAAATGGGGCTGGGGTTAGAATTAAGACTAAAAGGACATAGGACTGCAGAGCTATAATTATATAAACCTACAAATGCTAAAATAACACTGAAATAGTCTTAACACATCTCTTAATATCCCTGAATTCTACATAGTGGGACCCAGACCTTTGCTGAAAAAAAAATCATTTTCAGGGGAAAAGGGGATGCATCCTGCCTCCTTTGGTAAGCAGAGCACCTTTTAGCATACAGTACCAGAGAAGTGATTTTATGGGCTCAGGATGGAGTAACCCTGTGATACCATGATATATGTATAATGCAAGACCAGCTCCCATGGGGGAGGGGGTAAGAAGACGGGGGCGAGTGGAGAGGGGCGAGGGGAGAGGGGGTACAACTTACCTCCTTCAGTAAGCAGAGCACCTGCTAGGATACAGTAAGACCAGAGGAGTGATTCGATAGGCTCAGGATGAAGTAACCCTGTGATACCGTGATAAAATGAGAGACCAGCTCCCACACAGAAGATACCCACACCGCTGATCAAGGATGAGATGTGACGCATATTGCTAAAACCATACCTGGGGAAGCAGAGGAAATGAAGTTATAGTTATACCGAAGGCCTGTTCCAACATAAAACAATATTCCTATGTGTTGATATCTATGAACGATTCCATGATAATGATAACAAAATGAACACAGCTTTTTTTCTACAACTTTAGAAGGCATGATTTAGTACACTTGTAAATACTCAAGGATAAAATAAAATGTTACATTTAGGCGATGTAAAAGCAATTGCAATTGTAAAGAAAAACAAGTGAATGAGTAAATTACGCAATGCGTAATAAATGTCCCCGCCGGAAGTGCAGATCTGTGGAAATTAACTAGCCTGAACCTTAAAACTTCAGTGAAAAACTTTAGTGAATAAAATAATAATGTTACTGCATGCAAAAGAAGAGAACACCAACAATGCATGTATACAACTGAAATACATGTATAAAACAATCGGAATCATCATGAACCTTCAGCCATTTTGAATAAATTTGCATAAATTTGCATGAATAATGAATTTCAAAATTCTGTGTGGAAGTTTGGAAGCCCCCACCCAGCCCTATCAGATAAAACAATCGGAATCAAAATCCGATGTGAAATAGAGAAGTAGCATTTTTCGTCAATTTTGAATAAATTTGCATAAATTTGCATAACTAATGAATTTCAAAATTCTGTGTAGAAGTTTGGAAGCCCCCACCCAGCCCTATCAGATAAAACAATCGGAATCAAAATCCGATGTGAAATAGAGGAGAAGTAGCATTTTTCGTCAATTTTGAATAAATTTGCATAAATTTGCATAATTGATGAATTTCAAAATTCTGTGTAGAAGTTTGGAAGCCCCCACCCAGCCCTATCAGATAAAACAATCGGAATCAAAATCCGATGGGAAATAGAGGAGAAGTAGCATTTTTCGTCAATTTTGAATAAATTTGCATAAATTTGCTTAATTAATGAATTTCAAAATTCTGTGTAGAAGTTTGGAAGCCCCCACCCAGCCCTATCAGATAAAACAATCGGAATCAAAATCCGATGTGAAATAGAGGAGAAGTAGCATTTTTCATCAATTTTGAATAAATTTGCATAAATTTGCATAATTAATGAATTTCAAAATTCTGTGTAAAAGTTTGGAAGCCCCCACCCAGCCCTATCAGATAAAACAATCGGAATCAAAATCCGATGTGAAATAGAGGAGAAGTAGCATTTTTCGTCAATTTTGAATAAATTTGCATAAATTTGCATAATTAATGAATTTCAAAATTCTGTGTAGATGTTTGGAAGCCCCCACCCAGCCCTATCAGATAAAACAATCGGAATCAAAATCCGATGTGAAATAGAGGAGAAGTAGCATTTTTCATCAATTTTGAATAAATTTGCATAAATTTGCATAATTAATGAATTTCAAAATTCTGTGTAGATGTTTGGAAGCCCCCACCCAGCCCTATCAGATAAAACAATCGGAATCAAAATCCAATGTGAAATAGAGGAGAAGTAGCATTTTTCATCAATTTTGAATAAATTTGCATAAATTTGCATAATTAATGAATTTCAAAATTCTGTGTAAAAGTTTGGAAGCCCCCACCCAGCCCTATCAGATAAAACAATCGGAATCAAAATCCGATGTGAAATAGAGAAGTAGCATTTTTCGTCAATTTTGAATAAATTTGCATAAATTTGCATAATTAATGAATTTCAAAATTCTGTGTAGAAGTTTGGAAGCCCCCACCCAGCCCTATCAGATAAAACAATCGGAATCAAAATCCGATGTGAAATAGAGGAGAAGTAGCATTTTTCGTCAATTTTGAATAAATTTGCATAAATTTGCATAATTAATGAATTTCAAAATTCTTTGTAGAAGTTTGGAAGCCCCCACCCAGCCCTATCAGATAAAACAATCAGAATCAAAATCGGCCAAGAAATGACGGAGAAGTAGCATTTTCTAACATTTGAGCACACACGGACGGACGGACGGACGGACACACACACACACACACACACACACGCACACACGAACGGAGCCCGTTTCATAGTCCCCTCGCGAACTTCGTTCGGTGGGGACAATTAGGGCTTCACATTACACATCACAGATTTGGGCACATTTAATCCTTCAACTCTAAAGAAATGTTTCTATCATATCGACATGTGAAACATATCAGCTGATGGAGATTTTACTCTGTCCCACATAATCAAAACCTTTTTTCTCTTTTTATTTTTCAGACCATAAGAGTTTCATATGGTTTTTTTTGTGTTTTTTTTTTTTTGCTTTATTTAATTTTCCTCAAAATTGGAATTGCCCAAATCAGGAGAGTCAAATATCAAGATGTCCCCTCACTCCCACCCCACCCCCCCCCCCCCCCCCCCCCTATGAAGAATTCTCTCTGCAAATTTTGAATTTGATTGTAAAGGTTGCAGGCAAATAGCAAATATTAAAGATTTTTTTTCCTAATTCTATTTGCTTGTCAAAATATTTGTAGCTCATTTGTGAGCAAATATGATCTGACATGCCCCCTCCCACATGACAATTCAAAATGGTCAGGCGACGCCCCTGGCTGGCATGCAACTTACGGATGATCCCTTGATGGTTTCTTGATGGACTGGTGGATACCCAAGGCAAGAATGCACTGATTACACACATCCGCTAATGAGTGAATGGCTTCTGAGAACATACTGGAGGAACCAGAGTAGAGCCATGCCATCAGTTTGAACACAAAGTTCCCTGTGTTGCTGGAATTCAAGATGTAAATTAGGGATGTAAATACACTTAAAAGCTAGTCTTGAGTTCTGATAATGATGTAAAATCAATTTTCACAGCATCAAAATAATCAAATGAAGATTACACTTAATGTTCAGGATAAAAATGAATGATAAATATCTACCAAACATATGTGGAAGGAAGTAAAGTAATACTGATACCATTCATATTAGCTTTTGGATCCAGATTGAGTCCAGACTCTATACTTTTCCACGGAGATGGAAGGGGTACTAACTAAATGTAAAAGAACCTCAGACATTCAATGCTTTGTATGGATTTTGCGGGCTAAGAAAAACATTTACCTAAACTAAAAGCACATCATTTGTAGCAAAAGCTTTGGTATAAGGATACCACATATAAAAATACATGAAACAAAGAGCTTTCTGATTATTTTGCAAGACAGGAAACTTGTACAATTACAGAATTACAATGCCTTACTAAAGTTCCACTTACATGGCTATCGCAGATAACACAACCTGGCCTGGCCCCTCAAAGATGGATTGTGTAGGCTGAGAGATAAATGAGATAATGTGGAGTGAAGAGAAGAGGGTGTGAGTCAGAGTATAAATGAGGAAATTTCAAAGGGGGCACTCATTTTTCTGAAGGTTCATAATTCCGAAGGTTCATAATTCTGAATTTCCCATGGCAGAGGGTTCATAATTCCACAAATGTAACAGGGTTCATCCAGTCTTTTAGTGTAACCCAGTAGGTAATTTGCATTATGTTGAGCATGTACGATGCTACATGTCCCATATGGAATAAGTGTCATGATGTTGAAAATATGTAATATACAGTATTGAACAAAAGAATGAATATAATTATGTATTTTAGGATCAGAAATTAAAAGACAAAAAAAACTTAAGGTTTTGGTGGCTTCGACTCGAGATGAGCCAATATCATATATAGCACATGAAAAGTTGAAGAATATAACAGAGCAAGAGAAAGTCATTCACAAAAACAATTTCTCAATGTTCTTAAAGAAGAATTAACCCCAGAATATAAATGAACTTATGTTCAAAGGTGTAATATATTCTTAATCACTGGCCTCTATCACTTTAGAAATAAAATATCAGAAAAGGGTTTAAATCAAGACATTCTAGCACACGGTATCACATGCTAACACTTTATATGGGGGAAGCCATTTTCTTGATGATATGGAGTTGTACATGAACCATTGGAGACCGTTCTGGTCAGGAAGATATTTTTAATCCTAGAGCTAAATTGCTACTCTTCATTACAAAAATATCCCCATTCATGATGGAAAATACATAAACAGGTGTATACATATATCCTTAAATTTGAAATTTATAGATTTCTTTTTAAATTCTCTGATTTTGCTAAATAGAAATCGATTTCTTGGGGTGCCTGGTTGAACACAACATAATTTATACAACGCGCATTCTGACTATTGAAGTCCATTATCTCAAAGCAGGTTAATGCATAGTTTGTCACTACTGACTCTCGGGAAAGTTATCATCCATAAATTTGAATTAATTTGCTCGCGTACATCATAGTATCAAGAAAATAGATTTCTATTTAGTGAAATGGTAATTTTCAAAGAAATATAAAACACATTTTCGTTTTTAGAATATATGTATATATCTGTTAAATATTTTAAATCTCAAATGGAAATGTGTATCAGGAAGAAAGACAAGTTTTCATTCGCATTAAAAATATCTTTATGTACACATCAAGAAAATGGCAGCCCCCAGGTATCACTAGCAGACAATAAATTTTGCCGAGAAAATCTTGATTTATACCCATCTTGTATATTTTAATGCCAAACTACGTAGGACAACAAGAAGGAATATATTACATATTTGAATGTAAGCACATTTATATTTTGCGGTTAATTCCCCTTTAAAATTACCTCTTTGGGGCTAAAGAAAGAGTCGTATTCCCTCATTGCTCTCTTCAGCAGAAACAGATCTAAAGAAGAGAAAATCAAAAATCATGTACATGACTACCTCATCAAACATCATTCTATACAAACTTCATTGGTGATTCTTAATTGGAGTACCATCTTATATGAGGAGTTGAAATTGACTTCATTGATAATGCATCCTCCCATTAATAACACAGTTACTACTGCCAATTCAGCATTAAGAAATGTGATTCAGATCAACCTGAAGATGAGATTAATATCAAACTGAACTTTTATAACAAAGGGCTCAGAGATAATTCAATTTCATTTCTTTTCTTGGCCAAAGTTTGATGAACTTATGTCATGTTTAGAGGGTTGGCTACAGTATGATTTTCAAGCAGGAGATATTTTTAGATCCTTAGATTTGTTAAAATCATAAAAGATACACTTCCAATATTTTGATTAACACCCAAAATTCAAAAGTATTGCTCCTGCCACAAAAAAAAAAAATTTCTTCATACCAAATGCCATGTCTTCTTGTTTAAATTACCTTCTTTTCCACGACATCCTCGTTTTCCAGAGAAATTGTAATTACATGTTAAGAATGCTGCCACTAATTATGATTTTTTTTAAAGAGAAAAAAGAAGTCTTTACTAAAAATGAGAAAATCTTTACAACAGGCATTGCATGTTTAACCAATGCAACAGCATGAATAAGACCATGTGAAACTGCCTTAAAAACTTGGAATAAGATTAATTTACAATAACGTCCAAAATGAGAACCTATTAAAATTCAGTATACTCACGTTCTTTATATACAGCATCTCTATCTCTTCTCTTTTTCTTCTCCAATTCAAGTGCTTCCAAGCTTCCCCAAACTTCAATAGCCCTGTTCAACAAATTAAAAAAATAAATAAATAAAGACTGCACCATGCAGACACAGGTGGAAATAGGGTCCCAAAAGTCTGTCTAACATTTGCCATTTGACTGTAAAATATTTGATTTTAGAACATGATGTTACCTGTAGGCCTTTGCCTAAGGTCTCTGGGAAACCCAAAATGAATCGTGGGGAAACCAACATGAGTAAAACTGGAAGATTTGGTTGAGTGACAGGCTGACAGCAGCAACCCAAAGTTGTTGCTAGTGGGTCAGGCTCGACTAGCACATGTGCTATTATCTGGCCCTTTTTCCTATATGTAAATATCATTGTAAAAAATATATTATACTTGAATGTTGTTGGTGGTAAATAAATGCTATCAATATCGACAATTGAAAAAATGGTTGTAGGCCAGACTAGGCCTATATTAACAAGACTTAACCTGCTGACTACTGAATTCTTTAACTCCAATAGGCTTAATACAGGAGCCACCGGGTTCCCGTAGTCAATGGGTTACTGTATAAGCTGTTTTTTTCGCGTACAGATATTTTCGCGATTTTGGACTAGGTAGGGAAATTCGCGAGGGTTTAATTTCGCGATTTTTGTGATGTTTTTGTTACTATAAACAGCCATATATTGAAGTGGAAATTTTCGCGGGGACCAACTCGCGAAAATCGCGAAAATAAAACCACCGCGAAAATAACCACTTATACAGTAATTAGATAAGGGGGAATCAAATGCCTCGAGACCAAGTACCTGACATGTGTATGTGTGTTACTTCATATTTCCCTGAGTTGAATCCTTGCTACCATGAAATGATCTTGTAACATCTGGGACCCTTGTTCTCTCCATAAGACAATATTCAACTTACTTTTGTTCTACATCAGATCGTAGATAGACCATCATGTTTCTTTCACTGGATTCCTGGTCATATGGACTTCTCCTCATCGTCTTCCTAAGCTGCTCTAGATCACTGCAAATAAAATGCAGAGAAGAAGCAGTGAATACATGCATACATTACAAAAAAGTCTATTGGATTTCAATGACAGTAAAAATTCTTAAAATCTCCAGAAAACGTTGAATGTGCATGTTTCTGGTTGATGAAAGTCACATTGCATTTCATTTTTGAGAATTCAATTTCAATTTATGCACAAAGGCACTAGGCTACATCAAAGTTCAAAATACAATTAGGCTGAGGGCACTTTTGCACTGAGAAAATCCAAAATAGCCCCAGGATTTTCCTTCTCAGCTACACATTTTGTTGGAAATTTAAATAGAGCCCCCCCCCCCCCCCACCCCCACCTCCTGAGAGAAAATATGTTTGGTGGGAGTGTTCTAACCTTGATTTCAGTAGGTAGTCGCTCATTGCTCTGACTGCTGTGATTGTGTTGTTATCTGTGTACTTCTTGGAGTAATCAACTTTCCTCCTCTTTTCCTTGTAGGAAGTAATAGCCTTGGACAGGTTTGCAAGACGTTCAGCAGCTGTTTAGAACAAAATGTTAGAACAAGAATTATGATGGGGAAAAATCATAATAAATGTTTCTTTATTGACAATGGCATTTTTCTTGGTGGTGAATAAGGACTTTTTTCACAAGATCACAAGTAAAAAGCTAGTCCTACAATAGGATAATTCAATAAGATTCTCAATGGAAAGTTTTCAGCAAATACACAAATCTACAAGATAGAATATGATTAGGTGTCATGTTGATGTGACTTACACAAACAAAAAAGGCTTCACTGTACCTCTTAAAAGTTCTTAGGATACCTCTAAACGTGCGATTGATATGTTTGAGGCTATGATACAAAACAGATTGGTGCTGCAGTCAGAACGAAGCCCAGAAAAATAACACACACTGAAATTCTGAGCCATTTTCTTTCAAAGGTTTCTTTACGGTGAAGGTCAACAAGGTTAAAGAACCACTGGACTAGATAGATGATTCACTTTACCTGCAGAAGCCTTGGAATCTTTTGATGCTGACTCAGGATGCACTTCTTCAGAAGCTGAAGCCTTCACCACAGTTTCTGCATCCTTCTTGCCCTTCATGGTTGTGACAACAAACGGCTTTTCTTCATTGTTAGCGGCCTCTGAACCCTCTTCACTATCTCCATCTTTTTTAGAGCTCAAAGTTCTAGAATTTGATATTTTGCAGGACTGGACACGGTGGAAGAGTTGGCCAGGTCTTTGTGCGAGGGAACTTATATCACGTCTTGTTGGATGTAATTTTGAAGATGTGCCTTTGCTGAGATGTCTACATACTGTTATGAAAAAGAAAAAAAATTTGTCACTATCTTTATTGAAACACATTTCATCTTCTTTTTAATCTGCTTCTTGTTCAGTTAATATGCCACATTCATTCCTAAATATTCTTGCAGATGAATGGGATCTATTTGTCATTAGATATTAAGAGACGTATGTGACATGTGTCTTATCTAATCGTCGCTTTTTCTGAAAGTTCATAATTACCAAGGTTTATTACTTAGAAGGTTCGTAATTCCGAAAATGAAAAAGGGTTCATAATTCTGAAAATGAAATAGGGGTCGTAATTTCAAAAATGAAAAAGGGTTCATAATACCGAAATGTTATTTAGGGCTCCGCTGCATTTTCAGAATTATGAACAATTTTTGATTTTCGGAATTATGAACCCTTTTTCATTTTCAGAATTACAACCCTTTTTCAATTTCGGAATTACGACCCCTTTTTCATTTTTGGAATTACGAACCTTAGGGGTAATGCATCAAATGTTCAGAATCATTTTCGGAATTATGAACCCCCTGCAATGGGAAATTTGTGTTTCAGAATTTTTCAGAATTATGAACCTTCAGAAAAACGAAGGATTAAGATTATAATGTAATTTTTACTCAATCCTCAAACAAGCACCACCAACAAAATCAAAGACAAAAAGCAACAGAAAAGCAAGGCGGTTGCATTTCACCATTTTCATCTTCTTCAAAAATTATCTTGAATTGGTCTGCTTTAATTTTGGTTGCCATGATTCTAAATCTACATCTGACTTGGACAGAGACAGACTCTTGATATTGGTCTCATCTCTGACTCTGTCAGATTCTGAATTCTAAAAAGGTGAAAAGCAAAGAGTTACAGATAAAGATGCGTAAGGCGACATGGAGAGCTTGTCTAAATCTAATTTGAAATGCATCCATTTGTCTCAATTGTCTTTGTTTTGTTATCATGTGATTCTTCTCATCACTTGTAAAAATACAGCACTCCCATTTTAAACATTTTCGTTTTGTTATATTGCACCTACAAATTGCATTGTCAGGATATATTTGGTGAAAATAGTAAGGGTTACTTTTTCTTTTCTACCATCTTCATTTCTTTCTTTTTTCTATTAATATACCTCTACCTTTTGTTTTCATGTTCTTTTGTAAATAGTGCTATGTTTCAACAAGTTTGTTGTTCATGTCATGATAAGTCATTTGTTACTGTTAGTTTTCTTTTTACTTCTTGTAGGGTTCTATTATTTAAAAAATGAAAAAGGTGTGGCAACGCTTCAAGCTTTAACGTTAAGCTTATATTGCCATACCTGTGCATGTTATTACATTATTCATATAATAGTATACTTGTATTATACCATGTATACTAATACATGTAGATCTATATGCCTTTTAATTCTGTTATTGCTTAGACTCTAGATCTAGATCTATGCCTGTTTATTTTTTATTATTAAAATTAAAGATTTTGCAGTAGTCAGAAATAGACAACAAAATTGCTCTAAACAAGATTTAATTTTCTTAAATTTGCTAGATTACCTGATTCAGATTTCAGGGACTCCTCAACTCTTACTATGCTACAAATTTGAGGTTTCAGAGTTGAAAGTGAAATTTTAATTATTAAATAATTATTTTCCTCTCATGTATGATTATGAACATGATTCATGAATGATACAAGTACAATGATCTAGAAACTACAATGGAAGCCTGCCAACACACACAAAAGCTATTGAAGCCTATTCACCCGTAAAAGCTATTGTGGAGTACAAGCTTATCTTTAGATAAGCTTGTAGACTAGTACCATGATGAGCAAGTTTAATACGAGGATTTTTTTTTTTTCCAACGACATTTGCATAGCAAAAAAAATCACACACACACAAATTTAAGCATGTGGGGCAACGTATTAATACGAAAATTCATTTACCTTGAGGAATATGATGTAAGCTCCTGTCTGTGCTCACTTTATTACAAAAGAAAATGAGTTTTGACCGAGCTGGAACTCTCCGGAGCATCATTTTGTCAAAATACAGTTGATAGAATAGAAAACAGGCTTATGATTCATATCAAGATCGTTACGTGAGGGACGTGAGGCATGCAAGGTAAAATTCCGATATTCGATCGCAATCGTGTGCTATCGATAACATAAAACTAGGACGAAATTGAGAAAGCGAGTTCGAGGTCGAGCTAGAAAAGCCCTCAACAAAATCTGGGGCGGATCCGATGAGCATGGGGGAACGTACCCCCACCTTCCCACGGAAGAACCCCATATGGCATAGGCCTACTTAATTTGCTCAAAATTGCCTTCCCCCCCCCCCCAAAAAAAAGGCGTTCTTGTGCCCCTGGAACCAGATTTAAACTTATATGCGTTTTCTTTGCTTGCTTGCTTGTTTGTTTGCTTGAATATGCCTATATTACCTCCCCCCCCCCCCCCCCCCCCCCCCCCACTCAGGTGTGGTCATCTGTACCGCATGCGCGTTCCCGATTTTTCGGGAAAAGGGTTATATTTTAGGGGCTCAGTTCGGAAAAAAAATCCAAAAGCCCGTGAGAGGGGGGTAATTTTGATGGCTTGATGGAACAAGCATAATTTTATGTATGGTTAACCGCCTGAGTGGGGGGCCGGGATATTACCTATATTCTGAAAGAAGTATATGCCTCTCCCCCATCCAGAACAAGATCCTCTCCCCGTATAGATCCAAGGAAAATATTGAAATTTTACATCCTGCCTCACTTATCGGACAATATTGGCTTACTCTCTCTCCCTCTCTCCCTCTCTCTCTCTCTCTTCCGTATACCTTTTTTTTTAGGTATCTTTTTCTAATCCTTTTGATGAATTTATACTTCCTTAGCAGTAGCTACGGGGGGGGGGCACGAATGGCGAAAAAAGTGAGAAAAAGAGAGAAAAGGAAAGGGAGAAGGGAAAAGACGAAAAAAGATTACGATATGACCCTTTCCCGTACCCTCCCCCTAATCAGTGGCCAAGTAAATTTGCATTTTTCAAATTAAGGGGCCCCCCACCCTTTTTTCTGCCAGTGCCCCCTCAATGGCTGGACTCACGCTGCACCACTGTTCCTCATAATTATACCACCGCTATATTCTACGTTTTGACATACTCTTCTCACCTTGAAAGTATGATACCATGAAAGTATTCTACGGACGGATAACCTAAATTTAAGGGGCAAAGTCGGCCGGTGCCCCCCCCCCCTTTTTTTTTTTTAACACAACTCCAAAATTGTGATTTTTTGTTTATTTTTCTATCTTGTGAGAAATTTTTCGCTTAGGAATATTGTGGTGCCATTCGAAAATATGTAACCTACTTGTACATGTACGTTGTCAATACCGGTTTCAGAACGGTCAGATTTCAGACCCTTTCAATCCACCTTTCATCACATCATTTCACTTTCTGTTCTATCGTTCCTCTTTATTGCCATCTCCTTGCTTCTCTCTCTCTCTCTCTCTCTCTCTCTCTCTCTCTTTCTCTCTCTCTCTCACACACACACTCTGTTTCTGCCTCACTCTTCATCATTTGATATTCCTTTTCACTCATCATGCCCTTTCTCCGCTCCCTTCCACCCCCTCCTCTCTCTCTCTCTCTCTCTCTCTCTCTCTCTGTTTCTGCCTCACTCTTCATCATTTGATATTCCTTTTCACTCATCATGCCCCTTCTCCGCTCCCTTTTCACCCCCTCCTCTCTCTCTCTCTCTCTCTCTCTCTCTCTCTCTCTCACTCTGTTTCTGCCTCGCTCTTCATCATTTGATATTCCTTTTCACTCATCATGCCCCTTCTCCGCTCCCTTTCACCCCCTCCTCTCTCTCTCTCTCTCTCTCTCTCTCCATCTTTCTCTCATCTCTCTCACTCCCCCTTTCTCTTTCTTTCTCTCTCATCCTCAAATCTTCTACTCCTTCCTCTCCCTGTACCCCACCCCATCCATCCGTTATACCGCGCTATCTCCCCGCCCGCTCCCCCCCCCCCCCCTCATTTATATCGTCCTCGTTCTCTCGATAATTGTTACCAGATTACATCACCAATGAAATTTGTCGTCTTTTCTCTTACTTATCAATGATCAAATTTGGTCAGTTATACATTGATTTTCTTTCTCCGTTTATACAGGTTTTATCTTTACCTGGCAATTAAATCAAGAGAATTGTGAAAACTGTAAAATGACCAAAAAAGTGATTTTATAATATTCCTACTGACGTATGCATGTGTACCATGAAATATGAAACACGATATCTTATTCCTGTTACAATAATAAACAGAATACACAGTCATAATTTGATAGTGTCAAAAGGACGGATTTATTTTCAAAGAAATAATCATGTAGAAAAATGAACAGAAAAATAACAATCAAAATATAACATGTTTCCAATTCAAATTACACTTCAAAAATCCAATATACTGCGGTATCAAATATATTGCATGAATTAATATGTTCATAAAGAGTTAAAATGTAATATAACCTGCCCGAAGATCTGTATACTTAAATTTCTAACCCCCATACCATCTTGAAGTTTATATAAGCATAACTGAAGAATCCCCTTTCTTTCATTTTAGATTACTTCATTTTAAAAATGTATCAACTAGACAAGAGAGGCTATTTTAAACAAGTGATTGAATTAAAAGGCAATAAATCAAGCTTTATTTTAAGTTAGTGAATTCTTAAGTTTTGAAGATAACTTTGTCGGCGGGTATGAGCCGTTTCTCCCAATTCTTCCAATCTAAATTGCACTGTTAATGCACTTCGGATGAAGGAGAAACTGTTAATTCCAAATTATTTCATGGTTTGATTTATATAATGGACAGACGTGTTTGTTACAATCTTTACCTAAAATAGCTATAACTTCACCTCGAATTTTCAAGAAGGTCCCCAAATCTAAAAACCATGATTCCTGATATCAAAATTATTGCAAAAATAGAATAAATCACACACCAGCATGCCGAGGTAAAACGCACATCAACCAGTATAACCCCTGCATGAATTCACACTTTCAGCAGTAAGAATAATGTTATGATGCTTGTGTGATCAACTCACAATTTCTCATCCACGACAAGCGTAGTCTCCCTATAGTCTGTTTGAACAACTCTTTGGTGAAGAGTCCAATGTATTAATTTCCCATACGTTAATGATTAAACCAGTGGTGTTAATAAGCATACGTTTACACTTAATATTTGGCATTTTTGTTTCAAGTTGAAACTTGTTTTAAAGCAAGGACCTGTCAGAATATCAAGTGATTTTTTTAAATGTCGTATTCATAGTGGACTCGATTACGTGATGGGACATGAGTTGACTTTCCCCAGTTTGTCATTCAGCCTTATATGGTGAAAGATATTTGTACAAAAAAAGTAAATGATAGTATCATACGTGTTTACATGATTCCCAATAGCAGTAGCGTATCCAGACTTTGACATACAGGGGGGGGGGGGGTGGAATCCTCCCAAAAAGGGAGGGGTGGTGGAATCCTCCCAAAAAGGGAGGGGTGGTGGAGAGAATCTGGGCTGCCGAAGGTATAGCTACGTATGCCCACTGCAACTCAAATGCATTTCTTTCTTAACCTTCAAACCATCCGGTGCTTGATAATTCTCTATAGATTGCCCTCAACATTTTCTTTCTCGATATTCTTATATATGCCCATGTTGTGGTGTTGTGCACACTTATGAAATAATCTCAAGAATGTGAAACTAGAAGCCTCATCTTATAAAATCCGTGATCTTTCACAGCACGTGAAAGCTGACAGCAAATAGGATTTTAACTTCGGGCCGTGGTCCGTGTAAATCAAACTTTACTCTGTCTTAAGAACAGACACATTTCAGCCAGAATAAAGTATGAGCTCAAACATCAAGAATCTTCATATTTCTTTCACAGTCGCAAAACTCAGTACTTCTTATGGAGAGATAAAAAGACGTATTGGCGAATCGCCGATGGACTCTACAAAGTGGATGTCGACGTTTTCCATAATTAATCAGTCATTCATCCAATGATCTCATATCTTTGACAACATTTCAGCCATGAAAAATTACGAGTACAGGTACAGACAATAGATATCTCATTTTCCACAATTGCAAAAGTAATATTTTTTTTTTGTCTAATGTATACGTGGCCGACTATTTATTACTTTATTACTTTATTTTCAATCTAATAGCCCTAGTATCAGACTGAAAATGAAATACCGTACTGAAATCTTTGATGAATACTATGGCTTGGATCATAGAAAAATTTTGATGTTAACTTTGTTACAGAATCCAGGATACTTGGTGACGTATGGGAAGGATGGGACACAAAAAGACCTAATACCTCGTCCTTGGACTTGCCTATCCGCGAATCGCTCATCGACTTGACAAAAGAGTGGTCTACACTTTCCATGTTCAATGTGATCAGTTTTTTAATGTCTATGAATCCGACGTATTCGACGTCGTATGTGTTACGTCTTTTCACTGTCGGCGTTCGGTATGACGTCGAGTGCGTCGTCATGAGATAGCCTGGGGCCCTGGCTGGTGGTCGGAGCACTGAGGAAGTGAACGCTGCGATGTCGTTTTATATCATACCTGGCCGAGTGTGACCCACGCTCGCCAAGAATGGCTCTTCGTTCTTCGGAGATTGCTATAGGAGAGCAAAATATAAAAAGGTGCATAGAAAATCAAATTAAAAGAGCTTGGAAACAGTGTCATCTGGAAATGTAAACTAAAGTTTTTACAAGAGTCTGGACATTTTTTTCTGTAGGTCATATGCTACTTTGTTAATTTATACAGATTACCAAGAAATCAGTGCAAATAAGAAATATTACAATTTACTGAATAGTTGGAAATGAGGTTGTGTACTATAAGAAGAAAAAATGAAATAATGTTCTATACTTGACAAAAGATTTCAATTTGAATATACTGCCACTGGCTGAATATGATTACTAGGGAATTCAAAGTGAATAGTTATTTTTTTTAAACAGATTAAAATGAAAAAAAGGGGGGAGTACAAGTGAATGATATACTTATCATCCCAATGGCATACTCGTTTATTAATTTCCTTGTATTTTAGTCATAGCCATTTATTCTGTAAAGATATGCTCTTTGAAATTTTGTATCCGTCGAGCGTCGACTCTTGACCGTCTCAACGGTAACTACATTGAGATCCAAAAACTTGGTGCTTATAACAATGCCCCCCCCCCCCCACCCACCCATGAGTGCACCTACAGTACATAATTTTTATGTCAATTAGCATAATACTAGTACTTACTTTTATGAGTTGGCAGTGTATTTCGAGTTGACGTTTCGACATGTCTGAGTTGGTTGGCATCGAAGTTTTTGAGAAACTCGTTATTGAGGCATTGCCGGACCGTATCGCAGTCCTTACATGGTTCAGCTCGGTAAGGTTCTGGCTTGAATCTGGAAAGAATAGGGAGATACAAAAAACAAAACAAATTAATCTGAATATGTTCTCTTGGTAAAGAAAGTATGAAAGACAAGGTGTCAAATCCACAACATAATTTTCATCATGCCTCATGGGGCACAATCCGAAGAAATTATTCGTATTTAGATAGAATCATTTTCCGCAATTATAGCTCAAGAAAGACGACACGATTAGGGAAATTCTTGGAAGACAAAAAGCATTTTGTATTCTGTTTTCACCGATATATCGATGAGATGAGAACAGGACTCATTATTAGCTTATGTAATTGGAATATCTGTCCAAAACGATGTTTTAACCCTAACCCTAACCCATTAAAATGGCTTTGAAATGTAAATCTTTGCCATCATCAAACAAGAACTATAATATTGATACTGCAATACGTATGGTTTTTATATTATTATAAAAATACACGAAAAATTTTAATATTATTGAATTCCACTAGGCTATATAATTATATTGGAGAAAACAAGCATGTTTCGTGATCTTAATATTTCACTGTCATCTACCGCTGTACACTGCACGTACATTTAAATGATGTCCACTTAGATAATGAAACGCTCCATTAATAATGACTCGCAATTTCAATTCAAAACCTCAACTCTTCTAATTACAGGCGATTCTTCTTCGCCTGGTCAGCGACTCCAATTCTTTGTATCGTCTCCTCGATCGCTATCGATTTTTGACTCTCGTCCGCCCCTCTCTAAGAATACCCGTTGTTTACTCTCTCCCTCTCTCTGTCATTCAGTCGGGCGAATCTCCACATAGTATGAAAGAGGACAATAGGGGACCAGCTACAAAATACAATATATCATCAAGCTGCTTAAAGCGTCGACTGTTACCACTATTAACCATCGTGCGACCAGTGGACAATTAGCGAGCTAACACAAGTTGTCGTGTGACTGACCGTTTGATCCTCATACATCTCTGTTGAAGACGGGGCGTACACTCTATAAACTTAAGAGTTAAAGCACCATTTAAAAGGGCCGAGGAGTGACCACTTTTTCAAAATGGTTGATTATAACACTGTTAACATACTGGATTCAGCCTTTATAATGTTGCATCTAGCATGTTAAAAGTACTAATCTAAAATTTCGAAAAAGTGGTCACTCCTCGGCCCTCTTAAATGGTGATTTAACACTTTAGTTTTTAGAAAGTAACGAGGTGAAAAAAATTACAAACTTCATAAAGGTCATGAGATAGGATGACGTTAATAAAAAAAAAATGTGTCAGCATTATGAGTAACAGGTAATACAAACAAGACTTGCATCACTCGTTTATTCACAATTCAAAAATACACGTCATATAACAATCGCTGTATCTGTAACCTATATGTTACCCTTATCCTATAAGACCGGGGCAATATTGTAGGAGCACATTCTCGAATCTATTTTCAATTTGGTCATGTATTTTTAATTCCGAATAACAAAAATAAGGTTGTAAATCAAATCTTTAAAAGTATACAACTTGGTATTTCAATATAAACAACTATTCATACTTGAATTTTAGTAGTCAGTAGCATATATCTTAAGCTAAAATATTTACTAAGAGAATGTCTTTTACTAGTCCCTTATTATCAGATAACTTTTATACCTCACTTTTACTATTCTGTTAACGGAAATATTCATTCCCTTGTAGGACGTTATATACCAATTCCTCCATTACAGGTACATGTCAAGAGAACCTAAAATAAAACATGCAAAGAAGCCACACGTGCCATGATAATTCAGTTATCAAAATTAATCCATTAAAAAAAACTGTCGGAAGTGATGATTTTCGGTTCGTGTACGCGCGAAAGCATTCGCCAAAGTATCCCTTCATCCATGACATGATTTATTTAATGATACATTTTTTGGCAATGAAATATTTATGTGCAAAAAAAAATAATCAATCAACTAATTACTCTCCTTTTGTTCAATGCTAAACTGTAAATTGTCTTTTTCCTCGAACGTATAGGCTAAATATGTATACCATTTAATCTACAAAAGTACATTGAAATGCTACATTTTAAATGAAATACATCAGCAGACAGCAATTAGAAACAGTGCGACTGATCACTTGGCTTGAGAAAGTCCACCTGAGTGGACGAAAGCTTGCTAACAAAATTTAAGGTTGGTATAAAGCTTAAACTACAATTGATTGATTACCCCCAACCGATGAAAATTTTCTGCATCAGCCGATAAGTTGCTATCAATGAATAGCATCGTGTGTGTTATATTCTTTTCACTATGCTTAGTAGCCCATTTCATTAATATAATGGTTAATCACTTTAAAAGGTACTTTACACTCGTTGCCTCCAAAATGCATTTTGTAAGGCAGACGCCCACTTTTATCATTTTAATTTTACTATGTTTTGACTGACTGTTCCCTCAAAATTTTAGTACATATAGGGCATGAAAACATGCATGCACTAAACATTTTATTTCAATTTTATTCAAAACGTATAAACTATAATCGCGTTAGATTACTCATCTTGCAAATTTCTTGCTCCATAATAAGCTTTATATTTGTCACTGTCATTGTAGGTCCTTTTTTACGGAGACACTGTACATATGGCTGCACAACACCTTCAACAGTACGAGAATACACCCGACGGTGGCCTGTACTTATAGCGAAGAAGCAAATCATTATTACATTACGGGTTTGACAGAAATATATCATGTTTGGTATCACACGCGAATTATGATTGACAGACGCGAAGTAAGTCATAGCTTACTCGGTTTATTGACACACAAGAAATATTAACTGATCCCATGACCCTGACCTGTTGTTGGTTTCGGATCTAAACTTGTCATGGGCAAACTTCAAAGTACTTTACCAATGCCAACGCCAAGTGGAGATATGAGCGAACAAGTGCAACTTCGAATCGCAGGTGTATTAAGTACACACTTATGTTGTCTACATAACACTTTATACATTTTATAGTACAATGATAAAGCACATGTACAGTTTTGGTATTAAGGCTCTAAAACATGTCCAGTGTTGCCTATAATTATTGTAGCGGATAAATCATTAGTTCTACAAAATAATATTAAACTTCATCGGCATTATCTCCAATAACCTCGCATAAGTGTGAGTGCATCGGCATAGGATTCATGAATACTATTTACTTTAAAATATATTGATCAATTCAAATGCATGTCATAACTCATAAGTAGATATTGTTCGACCGATGATTAAAAAAATAATAAATTGAACTTGTCATTTTACTAAGAATTTGGAAGGAATATTGTGTCAACCTTGATAACACAAATTTATTGACGATGACAGTCGTACGAAGGCTAATTATGTTGCCTAGCTACCAACGTAAAAGACTGACAAAATAATGTTCAGTTAAAAAAGTAAAGGAATTTGTAGAAGCTCTCTAAAATTTAGATTCTAAATGTTGTAATCAAAGTTCGTCTTTCTTATCTTTAAAAAAATAATAACAAGTTTATAGACATACTGATGATCTTTTATTCAGGCAATCGATGCAATATTTAAATAATGAATTATACCTTATTCTCTCTGCATAACTAGCGGCATGGGCTGTTTTCGCCCTCCTCATTCCCGGTTTAGCTGGTTCGCTCCTCTGCAAACTCCAAAACGTTGGAGGGCAACTTTCTCTTTTGCTCGGGACAAGTTGCCCTTCTCTCTCCGCCATGGCTATCGTGGAAGCCGACACAGCCCATCGCCTGCCCGCACTGTGCCAGGGAGGCGGCTTGCTCAATCTGTTGGCTGCGAGCATGTACTCGCGACTCCTCAAAAGACGAGTTCTCCGATCTCTCAAAGTCAACAAATCCATTTTCGTTTCTTTCTTTTATATTCCACCAACCTACCTCTCTCTCGAAAACAGAGAAATCCTATTTGTCACATTTGTAAGGATTTATTCCATTAAAATCTTGGCTTCCAATGAAAGAAACTGGTAAATCCCTTAGGCATACACCGACCAACTTTCTTCGGTTGACGAAGTAAACACTTTGGTAGTCACATACTCAATTAGACCAACGGGCTGCGCTAGGTGGCGGTATTGTCTCCACTTCGTTTGCATCAAAAGTCTCTTTTGACAGTCAGAAGGTCTGAACTCCATTCAGTTTGATAAGAAACTTATCCAGTGCCTGCCCATTAGGTAAGTTCCGTAGTGAAGTCATTTTCGAAAGGACGTATAACATCGTAACTTGCTCGCGGGAGGAATGAGATATAAATGTTTCGGATTGTATATTTGCTCAGTTCTCATGAATGGCCCCTGTTGTTCATAGACCAGTCCATTGCACGTTGTGTTTGTATCATGACAACACCTATATAGTCACGTATATAGTCTGGTTTCCAATCGTCTATTAGAACAACACCATCAGAACTATATTAAACAGACAGTTATGAATTATCATGAATGACATAAGTGTATTACAAAAATACGCTATAGAGGGGGTATAGCTTCGATATCACCATGGGTACGTATGGTATTGATTTTGTGACCGAAAAGAGAGGTTTTACAAAGGAAGTAGACTGAATAAAAAGTAAGATGCGGATGAGAAGAATCTACAAGAATGCACCGGTGGCATTTGTCGATACAATGGAGGTTTGGTCCTTGAATGAACAAGCCCAATTGATGAGTATTGATCGGGAGAGTCCTACCTTTTGGTCCGAGTTGAGCATTGGGTCAGAGATGGACATTTTCTGACCACATAATCGATCAAGGTTATGTTTCTTGCTAAAAGGAATCAATTATTGCGTTAAAATATACACTCTCAAAGGAATTGGTCAATTCCATCCAATGTCATTAGTAGATGATGTGTCCACCGGTCCACCGATAGGACTCTCGGTCAAAACAAAAAAAAATCGACTCAGGTTATATTTCAACGAAAAGTCCGGTCGGACATAATCTTCTGACCCAAAATATTGCCTTTGGAATTACCCACGTGACTGATTATGCAACCAAATTAACAAGTTATAATGATTATAGGTCTTTTTGACAAATGCTGGTCCTAATAATAATAAGAATAATAATAATAATAATAATGTTACATTTATAGGGCGCATTACATAATACATATCAATGCGCTTTACATAGATAAATTAAATGATACATACAAATGAATTATATTTATTCACATTAATACTACAATAATTAAGAATAGCTTAATTCATATTACAACTAGGGTGCTACAAAATCAGGCAATTACCTTCAAATTGAATAGAATTGGTCATTTTGTTTTTGTAGAGTGTATTGATAATAATTTTTTTGTCATTTTGTTTTTGTAGAGTGTATTGATAATAAATTTTAAAAACGACATTGTGTCGATAAGTTGTACATTACTGACATAGGTTATTCTTTAGTAATGGAAATAAATTACAATAACTGTGTCACCTCTTGAGCACTTTCTAATTTTTATCCATATTTTATTCACACTTTTGTGGCAAAGATTGTCAAGTTTATAAATTTCTCCAATTTTGCCCACATTACGAGCATACCTGGATAGTTACTAAAAATGTTATATTATTACGAATGAAAAATACTTTATTACCAGGGAAACTCCAGAGAGAGAGAGAGAGAGAGAGAGAGAGAGAGAAAGAGAGAGAGAGAGGAAGCGGATCTATGAAAGTATGAGAAGAGTTTGATGACAAATAAGAAAGAAAGCAGGCAGCTTTATATAAAAGTTAGATAAAAGCAAATTAGAAATTGTGTCATGCCATGTAATTATGTACGCTATCCACATTTCATTTCATTCAAAATGGAATTTTAAAAATATCCCTTCATTTCTAGATATCTGATAAAGGAACTGGTTTGGATGCAAGAAAACATCTTGGATGCAAATACAAAATGTATTTAATAGAATACTAACGTTACTTCACACCAGTGAAAAAAATAAGCGGGGGCTAAGGGCGATTAGCCCCCGAAACTCTTGAAAAAGCCACCGTAAATGAAAAAAGAGCCACCGTCAAATAATATTTCTGTCCATGGGTCGTAGTGCGTTAAAATCTCTGAACACAATAGGTGGACTTCTAAGTAGCCCTCGTGAAAGAAATTTTAATTTTTACACCGCTTCACACATACCAAATACAGAGTATCTCATCGCAGAAACGACTTTTCAATTTTATTTATTTATTTATTTGCACTTTTAATTATACAGGGTAACATTGTCAGTTTCAGAACTGCTTTCCATAACGGCCTTGCGTTTGGTCTAACATTAAACAATTTTATAGCCTTCTTATCTTTCATCTGATTTTTTTTTCAATTTTCACTAATCAGTTTATTTGATGTTTCTACTTTGATTTGCTTACAGAAAATAAATATCAGGGGCGAAGTTACTGAAGTACCTTATAATGTGCCTATGGGGGGGGGGGGTGTTAACGAAGTCCATGATTAATTTTGGAGTATGCCTCTATAAAGAATGTATGAACGAAACAGAAAAGGATGAGAACTTAACTTAAAAGAATAAGCAACTGGTTGTGCGATTCAAAATTAAGTCTTAACTGTGATAAAACGGTAAGCATGTTATTTGGCTCACGTAGAATGATAGGTAAATGTAGTAGGTTGAATTTAATTGTAAATGGGATAAATATCAAACATGTACAATCAACGAAATATCTTGGCATGTTGTTAGATCCAAGTTTAAAGTGGAATCTACATATTGCTAATATGTGTTCTAGGATAAGTAAACTTATACGCTTATTGGCTCGATTGCGTCATTCTATTGATCTGACTAATATGAAAATTGTGTATAATGCCATTATTCTTCCAATTTTTGACCATGGTGATATAGTATATGGATCAGCCTGTGCAAAATACATCGACTCATTACAGACACTTCAAAACAGCGCATGTAGACTTATACTAGGAATTAGGCCGTACAGTCATGTGTTTATCCGGGAGTTGCATGCTCGATTGGGTTGGAAATCCTTAACAATTAGACGTCGCTGTCATCTCAGTACTATGGTTTTCAAGGCTTTAAATGATTTTGCCCCTCCGTAGTCCGTATTTAAAAACATTTTTCCAACGTACTAGTAGCCAATACAATTATTCTCTCAGGTCCCATGGAAACTTAATGTTAGCAAAACCAAAAACAGACTATTGTAAACGTTCGTTCTCATACAGAGGTGCTTCTCAGTTTAATAATCTCCCCGCAAATCTTAAGGTCCCGTGTAGTCTCAAAGTGTTCTTACATAGGCTCAATGCCTTCTTCCCTGATCTGTAAAAATTGAATTGGATACTGGATTTTTTTTTTTTCACCCCACCCCTTAATTAATTCTTTTTTCCCCTTCTTCTTCTTTGGAAATTTCTGCAAGAATTCTGTTAATTATTTTAAAAATCCAATTACGTGTTCCTGTTATATAAATATAAAATAATCACTTTGGACCCCATGGAAGAACAGTGATGTCCATGGGCATAGCTGAACTGGGTGTCCTTCCGATTTTTATTATCTTTGTTCTTCTTTTCTTTTACCTTGTATGATATATTCGTTTTGTATGTTTATGTATATTTTGCTATTTATGTTCCTATGCTCATTCGTTTTTATTGTGAATTTCGGAGAATAAATTTATTATTATTATATATGAGACAAAACAAGAGTTCTATCAAACAAAATGAGAAGAAATATTGTTCTTTAAAGAAGTGAGTGCTTTATGTTTGAAGTCCGTTTTGCAGACACATTTAGGACATGCTATTATTTACAATTTATACACTTAATGACAGTATTTTCTGGATTTCTTGGTAATATTAGATGTGTGTTTCAAAGTAAAATGACGTAGAATCGATCTACAGCGAGACAGGTAGCAAGATACTTAAGAAGAACAACTTGTCTGGTAAACAGAGTTTAATTCAGATACGGCCATCTTTGTCACTAGTATTATCATAGCTACAAGGGACACCCCCCCCCCCCTCACCATCACCACCACCACAATCCATTTTGAAATCCACTTTTACAGATACTGCCGAAGTTACAAATATATAGAAAAGACTAATTTAGATCAACACTTGAGATTTAAATAATTTGACCACTGCTCATTAAACTATCTAACTCTTGAGAATTAATTCAACAGCTTAGAATTTTGAGTATCTTACTGTTTATTGAAAAATTTGTTTGTTTTGAAAACTCTCCAAATTGTAAAAGCTGAAGGCTTTATCTAAATAATTATATAAAATGCATTTCCTCTTTATACCTGATATCATATATCGGTGTTATCCTCATCCTACCCGATCTATTTTGCCAACTTCTCCACAAACTCCAAAATGATGGTGGGCATCTCTCCTGTAATCCCGGGGCAAGACGCTCTCCTCTCTCAGTCATCCTTATGTAATTACAGGGGCAGTATAAGTTACACCATATACAAACTGGTTACGTAGATTTGCTTCTTCACAAAATACAGAGTAAAATTATTTTACAGACTCACAATCATAATGCATAACAATGCGTCAAATCTAGATGCACATCTACCTGCGTATTCACGTCTTGCAGCTCCATCTTAAAGGCATGGGCGTAGACAGCTTTTTTTTATGTTGGGCGGGGGGCACGGAGAAGCCCAGGTTCAAGGCGCTGACATTATGAAACACGATTACTGTAAAACCAACATTTCGACAGAATTTTAAAGTTGCTGATTATTATACTTTTTTGTGCTTGTTTGTTTGTTTGTTTGTTTGTTTGTTTGATTGATTGATTTTTTTTATTTGGGGAGTAATTGGCCCCCTCTATTCCCACCCTGGCTGCGCTACTGCTTGGGGGTGACTCCAGCCACAATGCCTTTAGTGAAGGCTGATTGCCAAATTAGTGTCTGTGCTTTGAGACTAAACGGAGGCGGTTAGCTAATGACCGTGAAATTGAATAATGATTTAATTGATGAAGTTTGACAGAAAGAGAAACGAACAATAAAAAAGACAAGTCTAAGAACAATAAGAGCTCAAACAAAACATGCTCAATGATTTTGACCTTCAGCTAGACAGACCACTACGATCGAACTACATGCATTTGGCGTAAACAACTTTTTAAGATGCACCTACCCCTTACATGAGTCTTCAATAGTTGTTGGGAGGAAACGCATGTGTCAGATAGATACATTTCTGAAAATGAGATAGTCAAAATTTGCTAGCTCTAAATTTCTTAGAATACACTGATAATATACATTTAACTTAACGTTATTTGGTATAAAAATGCAATTTATTTTTTTTTATTATTGTTTATATTCCTTTTTTTTCAATTTTTTTTTCTTCAATTTTTCTTTTTTCTTTTTTTGTAGGGGGGTGCTCTGGACTTACTGACTTGTCTCTATACTTGCAACTCAAGATCTAAGGACTCGTTGCCTAATGGTCTTTTTTAATGATCCATGTATTTGGCTGAAACAAATCCACAATAAATGACCTAGTAGACACTTTGTACAAAATTTTGACCAAGGAGATATATATATACGTATCCGGACAACTACCCCCTGGACAATTACCCCCCGGACAACCACCCCCCGGAAAACCACCCCCTGGACGACTACCCCCCTAGGACAACTACCCCCCAGGACAACTACCCCCTAGGACAACTACCCCCCAGGACAATTACCCCCCGGACAACTACCCCCCGAACAACTACCCCCTGGACAGCTACCCCCGGAAAAATTGTCCTGGGGGTAATTGTCCTGGGGGGTAGTTGTCCTGGGGGGTAGTTGTCCTGGGGGGTAATTGTCCTGGGGGGTAATTGTCCTGGGGGGTAGTTGTCCTGGGGGGTAGTTGTCCTGGGGGGTAGATGTCCTAGGGGGTAGTCGTCCAGGGGGTGGTTTTCCGGGGGGTAGTTGTCCGGGGGGTAGTTGTCTAGGGGGTAGTTGTCCTAGAATCATATATATATATATATATATATCAACGAAGATTCAATATAAAAAAAAAAATTAAAAACAGTTTAGCACTCATACAGATGGGTGAAACTTAATCAGAAGAGAGAGAGGAAGGAGATAGATTGATGGAGATGAGGTACAAAAAAGGATAAAGTATTGTTCTTTTCTTCTTTGCCTTCCACCCCATCTGAAAGAAGCAATGACTAGTAATAGCTTGACTGGCCATATGCAATTTTGTAATTCGGACGAACCAGAAGAAAAAGTTAGTATTTACATCATGAATTCTTTCCTTGTACCTGCATTAATCAAACTCGAGATTTTCAAGAAATGTCTCCCTCTTTAGTGACGGCATATTTACCGCAAGGCCAATTCTGACTCGGCTGTTTTTTTTTTTTCTTTTCATCTTCTTCTTCTTCTTCTTCTTCTTCTTCTTCTTCTTCTTCTTCTTCTTCTTTTCCTCTCTCTCTCTCTCTCTCTCTCTCTTTCATTTCTTTTATTTTCTTTTTTCATTTCCTTTCATTTATTCTCGTTTCTTGTCATTTCTTTTCGTTTTCTTTCCTCTTTTTTTCTTTTCTTTTCTTTTTCATTTTCTTTTCTTTTCTTTTTCATTTTCTTTTCTTTTCTTTTCTTTCATATTCCTTTCTTTTCATTTTTTTCTCTTTCTTTTCTTTTCTTTTCTTTTCTTTTCTTATCTCTACTTTTTCTTTTCCTTTTCCTTTGAAAGAAAATGAATTTACTTGAAAGAAAAGGAATTTTCTTTCAAGTAAATGATTAAAAAGAGAGGAATGAAATCCGAGTATGAAAAACCCGGTTTGGATCTAGCAAAAAAGGATTTCCGAATAGTGATAATAATAAAGTCAGCTCATTTTATATACAACAACATCCCCCCCCCCCCCAATCGGAGGCTGTGCTGAGGGTGCTTTTAAGAAACAATAATCAATTACAAGTAATGATACACATTAGGAAGGAAGGAAAGAAGGGAATTGATGTGAAAGTACAATATTGCAATGAGGAATGAAAAGAAAGAGAGAAAATAAAGTCTTACCACAGGACATGCTAGAGAACTGGGACATCGAACGAAGGGGGGGGGGTCTTATCATCTTCTTTTCACGTTTCCTTCCCTTCTCCCTCTCTCTCTCTCTCTCTCTCTCTCTCTCTCTCTCTCTCTCTGTTATATTTTATTTTCTTTATTCGATAAGTGGGCACATGCCCCCGTGTTCCAACATGACACACCACTGTTCAAAATGTTCTAAGGCTACACCTCTGCAGGTCGCAGGTCACTTTCATGAACTCTAATAATTTCAAACTCCAGCTTTACGCCGAACAATTATTTCTACCAGACGAATTTATGACACAATGCTGAAGTACACTGCTTATAACTCGATCATTTAATTCAATGAGTGCAGCCGACAGCGTGGGCGAGTGAAAACCTTCTTGTTTGTCGACATGTCTCGAGCCGTTACCAAAACCTTGAAGCCTCACATTCCTCATTTTGCCAACCTTCTGAAAAATGTTTGGCAGATATTTGTAATATTTTTTTGTGCAAAAGCAGGAGGAATGACAAGAAATGTGATATTATAAACATTAGTCTGCTGCAGCCATATGGGCGCTAAATCTTCTACTTTAACACAGAGTTAACGCCCTTCTGGCTCTCAACAGACCCATATCATTGTCCAACGCTGTTACTTGCAAGTGATTTATCAGGTTTTATAGTAGAACTTTACTTTGCATTAAAATCAAAATCTGCACAGACTGCACTTGTACTTTTATCACAGTTTGGAAGTAACAACACTGCATAGCACGAATATTAGCATACTGCATAGCACGATTAGCATACAGCACACCAGTGAATGGATGGGTGGTATCCCCACATGCCCATTTAAATAATTCACACGAAGGGTGTAGTCTAACTCTGTAGTTCCATTATTAACGAAGGCGAGTGTTTCCTAAGCATGGTAAGACATTTTTGGAGGCTTGTGTTTTGCCCCCACAGAGACTGGCCGACTATTGAAGAGAAGGTTTAACTCTGGCGAAGGTGAAAAAAACAAAAAACCTGTGAGCTTTCTCATTTTTATTTTTTTTTAAGTCAGTCTGGAAGAACATCGCAGAAGATATGTCTCCTGACAGGAAAAGCTCTTCGAATGCCCTGTATTCAAAATATGACACGAAATCGCTGAAGAAAAAAAATCGGACAAAACTTTCATGCCACATGTGTGTAGTCCCATATACACATTTATGTGTGCAGTGCACGTGACTTTCAACAAGAATGAGTAAATTTCTGATAATTTGGTAGTCCCGAAATCTCACATTATGCATCGATCTTATTTGCTACATAACCAATATTTCCCACTCGCTTATACATTTTCTTTCACAATGTAATCTCATGACCATGCAGGATGCAGGACCCCGTCTTTATATAAAGAGTTGTGATTGATTGATTCAAATCGATCGCAACTTAAAATTAATTGCGATTAATTAATTCTAAAGGGAAGGTTGAGTTCTGGGAAAGGTGAAAATAATTTGTGAGCTTTCTCATTCCTTTTATGTCGGTTTGGAAGAACATCATAGTAGAAAAATCCCCTGAAAAGGATTACTCTTCAAATGCCCTCATATTCGAAATATGACTAGAAATAGCTGAAATGTTCGGGTCGAACATTCATGCCACTTGTGTGTGTAGTCCCGTATGCACATTTATGTGTGCAGTACATGAGCTTTTTCAGCGAGATTGGGTCAATTTCTTATCTATTTTGCTGATTCTAAAACAACACAGTATAAAGCAATTCTTATGTAGACATGGTCAACTTTTCCCAATTGCTTTGATGCATTTTTTTTTTTTACAATGTAATTTCATGACTAGAACTCAATTTTATCTTTAAAAAAAAAAAATTTGATTCGAATCAGTTGCAACTCTTTATTTATAAGACGGGGCCCAGAACTCAACGTTTTTCTTATCATGAAGTACGCACTTGAAGAACTGAATGAAAAGCTATTTACTAAGCTCCTTCATAATCATTATCTGATTATCTTGAGACAATCGTCATCAGAGCATGAAATCATAATTCTCATCGATCTGGTTTAGCTACCAGGTCATTTAATCCCCCAAGTACCAATACGTGCAAGTTGCCTCGTCACTGTACCTATACCAATTTAGTTGTAGACCTTGTCCAGGTGTGTACAAACAACAAACTTGACATGAGATTGGTTAAGAAAGGAAGTGGTTTCGAGTTATCAAAATATTATTCCAAGCACTACGCCCCCTCTTTCTGTCTGTCTTTTCTTTCTCTCTCTCTCTCTCTCTCTCTCTCTCTCTCTCTCTCTCTCTCTCTCTCTCTCTCTCTCTCTGTCCTAGTCCTCTCAACATTTTCTTCCCCTTTTCTCGACCTTTTCTTTTCTTTTTATTTTTTGGTCGTTTTTTGCCCTTTTTTATGCAAGTAGGAATACCCTTTTCCCAGTATGATTTCTTTATACGATAGAATGTGTAAAGTCAATGAAAGGCCCCTTCTCGATGTTACATTATGAGCCAATAATTTCGAGATGTTTTCCGTATATGTAAATATGAGAGGATGTCTGTCGATTTTATAGGCGTTTCCCCCATTATGGCCTTTACCTCGCTTAACTTTTCTTTTGTGTGTGTAGCCCAACATTTTTTTTTTTTTTTTGACTTATCTATCCGTATTTTCGATGTTTGTTTGTTGTTGTTTTTTTACTCCAAAAAACTCTGATAAGCAAGAAAAGGGGGAAACAAGATGAAATATTAATGATAAAAGGGGTTATCACATTTTTCAGATGCATGCCTTTGGAAAATTGGGATCGAAAATTTGAAAGAGGGGGCAAATTTTGGAGGTTTTGTACTTAGGGTATGCCACTTGGGTTTCAAAAGGGGGCTCAGGCCGTCTGCGCCCCCCCCCCCCCACTATAAATCCGCTAGTGCAGTAATATGTATGTCCATGGAACTTCTTCTATTCCAAAAAACATATATTTCAGATTTAATACCCCATTCTTTCCAATAAATGAAAAGATACAATTAAATTCCGAAGGATCAAAAAAGTATGTGTTGCCCCTAATGATGCCGTGATCAGATGATGAAACTACTGCGGTTGAAATGTAATCGTTATATCATAAATTAGAGTAAATTGAGCGGTCTTGTTTACGATTTGTCCGGAAGTCGAGAATACTCGAGATGGGCGTGGTCATTCTCGGTTACATTCTTAAATTCCCCAATACGACATTTTGAACGCCTACAGTTTTTTTTTCTGCCTTCCTCATTATTTTGTTGGTCTAATGTTTAACTACAAGACAAGACATGAAAATAAAAATGGTTCGATATTTTGCAACGTTTATGTTCATATTTATGGTGCAGTTAGCGAAAGGGTGTGATCACATCATCATAATCATCATGCCACACCGTCATCAGACAGATATATATGACAAACAAAATAATAGTTATGGTTTTTATGATAACACTTCTGAAGAAGAGAATTCCTTGAACTTGTGACTGTATATGCTATGTTTGCCCAGACAACCGCAATCATTTTACTCATTGCCGACAAGTGTTGAGAACAAAATATAATCAAACTAGAATAATAGCATGCATTTTGAGGTTTAAATCATACCTTTTGACGTTGATTTCCGACCAAATCATTTGATCAAAGGCAAGTTGGAAGCACGAATGAAAAAGATGCAGCTTTAATGGAACCTAATGTACGGACGTGTAGAAGGTGAATGCGCGGGTGTGACATTTTCTGTCAGCAAATTTTGAATCTTTCAGCTTTGTCGGCAAATCACAACAAAATTATGTTAAAAGTTAAACACAAAATTGGAGATTCTGTTGGCCCATTTGAAACCATGAAGTCCATGATTACTTTTTTGTTGTTCTTTTCTTTTTTTCTTTTTCTTTTAATATTTCGGCTAACTTTTTGACAATCTGGTCTGACAACCACAGCACCCAATAGCATTAACTTAAATTTTTTAAAAAAAAAAATTTTAAAAAACGGGACTAACTGAAGATTCATTTTGGTAGAATACTGGGGTTATTGGAGTGAATTATGATGATAGTAATTATCATCAAGAAGACCCAAATGTGTATATATAAAAGCCTTTCATTCATAAGTTAAGTGCAAAATGACTGCCCCTCAGTGTACCACGTTAATCGATGTCATAGGCCTATACATGCAAACATCGTACGATGACCTAAATGTTGGCATGGCCGTTCTGGACAGGTCGCTACAGTATAGACGTAGATAATAGGGGGCCTGAGGCAAAAGGGTCCATGGCCCCCTGTTAATCCTGAATATGAAAAAAAGGCCCCAAAAATAATAAAAAATGGAAGTAGGTTTGTCGTAATGATACACTCAACCTAAAGTCCAAAATAAAATGCAGATTACAGGTTTTGGACCTCCCTTCCCCCCCCCCCCCCCCCCCATTAAAAATCCTTCCTATGCCATTAACAGTAGCTTTGACTGTAAATATACATATTTAAGCCTTAAAAGGACAAAATAGCAGTACTATCTTCAGCATTAGGGTGTAACACATTGAACTCACTCGGGTGCATTTTGTAACACTTTTGCACGGTGGCCCTTATACAGATGCCAGATAGTGTCAGATACGTGCAATGGGTCATGAATTAGTGTGTTACTTCGTACATTTGTTCTCTGTGACCACAGTGTGTGTGTAAAGTTTTCTCACATGACGTACATAACAATACAAAATATAATACTGACAAGTGCCTCTGGGACAGAATTATCGCTTTTCTTTTTCTTCAAGATTTTTTTTTTTTTTTTTTTTTTTAGTTCGGGTTATAATGGAATATAAATTCTTATGGAAGCAAACGAAACATTATTGAAAGTTGAAAACTACAAATGAATGAAAAGTCCAAGATAATTTTTGGTAGAAAATAGCTGAGCAAGTCCGACCTATACGTGCAAAACACGTAGTTTCCATGTATAATTGAGACTATATTTAATGAATTCCATTTTTAGCAAAATTTTATTTTCACCTTTTTTTTTAAATGTATATAAATTCCTGGTTCAAACAACCGATCTCGATGAATCTACTGGACGAATGATTTGAAGTTAGTTTTTTTCGCGCTCGAAATACAATCCCAATTACCAAAGGGTTGTACGACTTGCGCTCCGGCGACAATATTGCTGAATTCTTAACTTCAACCCTAGTCCAAACGCTATACCTAACACTATAAACCAAACCTTAAACCTAACCCTAAACCTAACCTAAAAACTCATTTGCAACACTAACCCTAACCTTATAATTATCTCTGACGAAAATAAAGCCCGAAGTAATTGTCACCGGAGAAAATATTTCAGATGTGATGTAATTCCTTTAAATTTCGGATAAGCGCGTAGGCGTTTTGAACTATGTGCCGACTCATTCTTAAGATGATGGGTCCTTTGAGACAAGCTATACTCACATTCAAATCGTTTTCTGTTTGAATACCATTGTAAGCATGGAAAAAGATAAGATCCGACAATTTTCATGATTTTTATAGTGGAAATTTACCCCCCCCCCCCAAAGAGTAACATAATACTTGCAGTAAGCACAAGTTGTGGCATATTCAGTGAGGTCTCTCATTGATCTTACATCCGTTTTGCACAATATACATGATATAAAGATACACACGTTTCTTTGAAATACTGTTATGTCTATCGTACAACTGTACAATAGAAAATAAAACATTGTGCAAATTGTAACATGCTTCCTTTTACCATGGTAAGAGACATATTATTCAACCAAAAACTCGTCTCCCTCTCTCAGGTTGCAGTACACGATATAGTCACATATCGAGAAGGTGGATGTAGGATGCGAGTGCATTATTTTGCTTGAAGCGGGCAAAGCAAAATGGGCGTTTCCGCATTAGTAAGGAGTCTATAGATTTAGAATGTTAAAAAGAAATCTTACCACATCCCATTTGTAATCCCCCCCCCCCCCAAAAAAAAAAAAAAAAAAAAAAAAAAAAAAGAAAAAAGAAAATAGGAAGGTTTCAAGATGATTAGAAGCAGTGGTGTAACGTGTGTCCAGTCAAGGGGGATTTTGTCCAGGTCAAGTTGTGCGGTATTTATTTATAAGCATTTTGTAATAAACCCCGCCCCACCAAATAAGAGGGGTTTATGGGAAGATGGAAAATCGTAATTCCCTTTAGACATTGTTTGCCATAACTCCTATCTCAAAGTTTTTTTTTAAGATTTTTTTTTGAGGGGGGGGGGCAAACATGTAATCTGGATAGTCCCACATTTTTGCTTGCTGGAAAATTTTCGACAAATCCGGTCGAACACCCCCTATTCATAATCTTATATCAACGCCACTAGATCCATGTCTTAACTGCGTTCCGAAGTTACATATAACATGATTGTATAAGACTTCACAACACAAGGTTGATCATTTTGCAGTGTAGCAATGCATAATCCAGCTATAGCTTAAAATGATTTCTACGTCTAAGGACATTTTAAGGAAAATAATTCGCTATAATTATGACTTTGACACTGATTTTTTGTTTTTTTTTTTTTTTTTTTTTTTTTTGTGGGGGGGGGGGGGGGGTTCGTATATGCAATCTGAGAAAAGTGACCAAAAGTACTCAAAAAGCATGCCGCCCAATTGCAAAGTCAACTAAGCGTGGGCCAAACAATAAATTTTGTTGGCTCAGTTGCAATAATATTTTCATTATTTCTTTGCGTTGTGTCCACAATATCAACAGGTACAGGTGGCCTATGAACCTGCAATATTATTTATAGCTGCATTTATTGACCATTCTCTCCCCCACAATCTTTTTCTCTCTCTTTCTTTCCCTTTTTCTGTCGTTCCCTCTCTATATCCTTCTCTCTTCTTTTTTAAGCACTCTCTTTATCTCTTTTTTTTCCTCTATTTTTTTCCTCCTTCGCACCCTCTCCATCTCCCCCCCCCCCTCTCTCTCTCTCTCTTCTTATAGTAGTTTGTAGCTTTCTGTCGTTCCCTCTTTCTTTTTCTATAGCACTCTCTTTCGCTCCGTTTTCTATTTTATGTCTTTCTCTTGCGCCTTCTCCATCTCCCTTTGTCTTCTCCCTCCCCACCCTCCCCCCCCCCTCTCTCTCTCTCTGTATTTTCTCTCTATTTCTCCCTCTCTCCCTCTTAATGCATCTATCTCTTTTACTCCCCCTTTCTCTCCTTCTACTCAATATTTAAGAGTAGGCTGTGTATAAACATGAACCTACTAAAGGTCCATGATATAAAGAATAAAGAGGAATGAAAATATTTATTAGTTCTTCAATATTTCTTGAGCGTTTGTTTGCACGCTATCAATAGAACGAGTGACCGAGATACTCAAATTATGCCCTTTTGCCATTCTTAACGATAAACATAATTTACTGTCCGGTAATCGGTTGAGTTATGCATTGGTATTGGTTAGTACACAAAGGCAGTGACTCCACTGTAAAGATTATATGATTTTGTTGTTTTTTGTGTTTTTTTTTTCATTGTTGTTATATTCTTCTTCTTTTTTTTACGTAAAGCCATGAAAAAGGGATTCACACCCGTCTTCGTATTATTCCACCCGACTGATTTAATTTTATAAAATTTCCAAATAACACTGATTTCATTTCCTTGGTATAAATTATGTTCCTTTCCTTTCTTTTTAGTGTCAACTTTGCTCACGGCGGCCCATATGAATTCATTTACTCATAAGGGCGCCATCATGCGAGGGATGTAGAAAATCAGCTCAAGATGGAATAATGTCTATGTAATTTGACGCTTTAAAATGAAAATGCCCTTGGCTTTAACATTTTAACTGTTATTTGTAGGTGTCAATGTATTCCACTTTATACAGTACAGAATACATGACCTTGAAATAAAGGTACTTGGAAGGAAAATCTATGTAAATTGGCGCTTTCAATTGGAAATGCCCTCTCCGAGCGTTATTTGTAAATGTCACCCGAATACATTACAACATAAACGACCTTGAATATGTGAGATGATAGGTGTTTGAGCTGCATTAACTGACAGTTCAGATTGCATACCCAATGTAGACACCTCAGTGTTCAATGTGACACCTCATGTGTCGGGGTCGATCAAAAGGATTCCACATGAATCGTTGAATTACGCCACCACAAAGTAAGCATGAAGTGTAGCTCCACCATTTTAAGCGATTCGCAGCTCTCAAACTGTAAACATGATAAATATGGCATCATTTCTTTCCGATCACCGATGAAAACTCTGTTCATTTCACAACGCCCTGGAATCTCGCAAATTCGTCGCGTATTAAACATTCTCTTTTTCAAACATTGGTAGTTGTGTCCTTCTGCAGCAAACGGTGCCCTATTATTATAATGATGTGTAAGCTCGATGTCAAAGGGTTAAAGAGAGAAATGAACCGTGAGATATGTCGAGGGGACATCCCGAGAGAGATGTAAATCAACATCTGTAATATCATCGGCCCTAAAAACACACAAGCACTTCTCGATTTTGTGAAAGGCTGAAACCACTTTTGACTTTCTGATAATCTTCATCGCCCAAAATTATGCGTAACTATCGCATTGCCTTATTTATGGAGTTATAAACGTAACGTTGATTGGAATATGATTATTTTGATTAGGTACATGAATACTCTTCACAGTTCATAATCATGTAATGCCTAATAAAGTTACTACCTGTAATAATTATTAGCTCTTCTTAGCTCTTTTCAATGCTGCTACTTTCCGTTTCCCTCATTTTGTTGTCACAAAGTTGTAAATAAAAAGTTAATGTGCTGTTTTATTGAAACATAAATCTATGCGCTTTGCGGGACCAACACGCGTTTTTATAATATTGTATGAAGACGTATTCTAAGAAGAAAATAAAACACCTTAACAACTCAATGAAACTTGGAGCTCTACCAAAATATGTGATTGATCTTTTTACATAATTTTTTTTTCGAGAAAAATGCTGATTCTTATTATTCTGAATCAAATGTACATATCGGTATCAAAGGAATCCGTTGAAGGTCTTTGTTCTTGGTCATTTTTTTTTCTTTCTTTTTTTGCTCATTATTGAAACAATTTAGAAATAAAGACGCAGCGAACACGTGCAGAGCCACATACCATCCACATCCAGCTATCTATTTGCTGTTAACATTGATTAATTGGATAAGGGAGGGAACATGTGATAACCATAGATTACATCGTGCTATAACAATCGTATTAAGGCAGATTATTCGTGTCCTATGTAGATTCTGTTTCTTATTACATCATCACAGACACCGTATATCGGTGATAGAGATCTTCGTTCTTAGAACGCGTCATCTAGTGCACGTAGTGGCACTGTCGGATTTAGGGGCACAACCAGCCCATGCCCCACTCAAACCCCCGGTGGCGTACAAAAGAAAATTGTGTCCCCCTCACCCATGGTTTTTCTTTCTTTCTTTTTTTTTTTTCTTTTTTCTTTTTTTTTTCTCGTGCCACAACTTTGCAATTGGCACCTGAAAAGCTGATAACTTTTTTTGTTGTTGTTTTGATTGTCAACATTTTTTCGGAATTATGCCCCACCCCTTCTGTACACAGAATCCTAGATCCGCCCACTTGTAATAGTATAACCTACAAAAAATTACAAAAATAGCGATAATTAACCTTTAAACTGATAGTGACTGTAAAGTTACATGCCCAAGTTGGCGCCGTCGACCTCGTAAAAATCTAAGGGGAATTCCATCATGTCAGTCCTATCAAATCAAATTGCCCTTTAAAACATAGATATAAACATGAAACAAAAGAAAGGGAACGTGAAAGTTTGAAATCCAACATGAGATGAGAACGTTATGAATATTGTCACGTCATTACCCACAAGTTCCTTCTACTGTCATTGTGCAACTAAACTGCATAATTTTGTTTGTGCATAAAATACATATTAAATGTTCATCTTCTTTTTTTTTTCTTCTTCAAAGAAATGTTGATCAGAAACCTTTATCCAAGATTTGGTAACATGTTCTATACCATCCATAATTTTGATGATCTTTTGTGCAATTCAAACAGACAGTCGCTCAACCAGAAATTATGATGGAAGAGCCGACCTTGCCATCGCTGTGATCTACGTGACTAATTTTTTTTTTCTTCAAACTTTACAAATCATATGCCCCCGTTTTTTGTTTTGTTTTGTTTTGTTTTGTTTTGTTTTGTTTTGTTTTGTTTTGGGGGTTTTGTTTTGTTCTGTTTTTGTTTTTGTTTTTGTTTTTGTTTTTGTTTTTTTTTTTTGTTTTTTTTTTTGTTTTTTTTTTTTTTTTTTGGGGGGGGTATTTGGTATTTCTTGGTATTAAATGCTGATTTCCTTGACATCCTATTCTCTCATTTCTTCTCTCTCTCTCTCTCTCTCTCTCTCTCTCTCTCTCTCTTATTTTCCTCTTCTGTTTCTTTCTTCTGCTTTTTTTTTATTTTCGTGTTTGTGTATTTTTCGCTACCTTTGTAGAGGTATTGTTGTGGTCTAGTGGAGAAGTCACCGGACTAAGGATTACAAGGTACGGGGTTCGAATCCCTGTTACAGATCCTTTTGCAAGATATTTACCACACTCGACCTTGGTGAGGTATGATGGGTACCTAGTAAGAAGGATTTGTCATTGAATTCTATAGTTGCTGATAACTATGATAATTTCTGAGGCTCCTTTAAGCGTATTATAGGAGCGTAACTAATAGCCTAACAGCGTAATATGCGCTTTATACAAGAACAGAATATCATCATTACTATTATTTGGTAATCATTAAGGTCCTGGTCACTTCTCCTTCTCTTTTATTTTTTCAATTAAATCGTGCTGTAACAGTTGTTTATATACTATGGCATGCCATGGGTCCGGAAAGGGACCATGGACCTGGTATTAACAAGATCATTTGATCAAATAAAGACTTGATTGAACAACACTGTTAATTCTTACATGATGATCGTTCGCTTTTTGCCAGTCATGTCAGTCATGGTCCTGTTCCCTGTTTCATACAGAACTGATCTGGATTGATCGCCAGTCCTCCAATCCATATGCATCGCAAACTTACAAACCCCTGTCAGCTTTGCGATTGATATTAAGTTGTGATCGATTTGAATAAATTGCAACTAGTATTATAAGACGTGCCAATGGGTCGTATCTATAAAAACAAGCTAGCTCAACTTGCTCAAGCAAATGCTTACATGAGAACACTTCTATTCATCGTCTCATGTGCGACAAAGCACTGTAGGGGAACTTGAACAATGTGTGTACGGAGGCGTGCGTACAGTGGGAAAGGTTTTTCACCCCGTACACTTTCCGAATTGAGTGATTTAATATAAATGCTGCTGTTAAAGATGGCAAAATAGTTTATGATTGATTGATCTAATTTGTCTTTTTAATCCTGTAAGTGCAATAAAGTATAATTTATTGAACAGACTCAAAGAGAAAATGACACAGTGAAAGATTCAAGAATAACGAATGATCATCTCTGATAAATAAAAGTCAAGTAAAAGGCCAAGCTATACTGAGAGGAGCTTGAAAATATCAAGCAAATGCTTGATGAAGAAACCTAGTTCCCATTATTCAAGCACGTTTTTACTAGTAAAAGGATATAATTTCTTGCATGCAGAACGTCGTTCCTTCTGTTTGCTAGCATTTGCTAGGCTTTTGCTAGTTTTATAGATACGGCCCAAAGTATTCCACCCCCTTCTTCTTCTTCAATCCATTTCTTCTCTTGGTAAACATTGAACAACAACGGACATCCATAGTAACGGTCAATAATGTAGTCTTATCATAACACTTCATCAAATAATCATTAACCTAACACAAACTATTTGTCTAGGCCCTCTGATCTGAGTTTGTCCGGCCAAATAAACGGCCTTTGACGATTCACTAAAAAAAGAAAGAAAAAGGCTTACATACATGGTTAACAGAAAAAAAAAAACGTGAACTTCGAAATCATCAGCCTTTTCAAAAACTATGATGGACAAAATGTATAGACTATTTTGTCTGAATGGAAGGGTAGGTGGCTAGATTAAAAATGAATTGATAAAAGTTAAAACGAAATTTACATGAAGTCCACTGTGTTAAGATTTTAACAGGATTATAAAGATAAATGAAAATCAAAATAAACAATGCTTCGGCCAGTATACGCATGAATGAAATATTTTTCATTAGCTATTGCTATATCATCGGCTAAAAGTCGAATTGTTACGGATTTTGAATTATTATGAATTGATTTGAGTTTACTAATACTGTAAATGTCCCTTTATCTTTTTACACCCCGGTGTCTGTATATGTCTGCCTGTTTGTCTGTTTGTCTAGCTGTGTATCCAAGTAGTATCCTTATATTATCCTTTCCCTTGTTTTATATGCGTTTCTAGTCTATCATTCTGTGCCTTCCCTCGTTTCTTCATTCATTCTGACTTGTTCGCCCCTTCAACCCAAATCCATGTTAAAAGGAACACAGCTCTGTCGAGAAACCAGATAAACATAACAAAAAATAATTTCATGTTTAACAGGTATAGTTCATGTTACATGTTTATTTATCGGTGTTTATTACCCGTTATAAATGTTTTTAGGACTTCATTAAATCTGACCTGAATTCGTCTTAATGTTTATATAGAGAATTTATTAAAACATCCTAATGCCACATAACATGACGGGATCCGTATACACAATATACTTATTGTAGTAGTACTAAGTGAAGTTAACGCATAAGCAGTGGGGGTAGCGTGTGTTCAAATGAGGCGGGTGTCTGGGCCTACTTGGTATCTAGAATTTCTTTTTTTTAACCATCAGAATTAACAATACTAACATTCCTTCTTATATACTCCCTTGTTTCCCCCAAGTTCAAATGTTCTCCTTTCGGCCAATATTTGGAGAGGGGGGTGAGGGTGTTAACCCCCAGCCCCCTGAACCTACACCACAACACACTCGGCCCACGCAATTCACCACCTACTCAAAATCAACAATAAGTGAAGTGCAGACGACTTTATCCAGTGGAATATGAGCTTGAATGTGCCCACGCACTGTGGTGCAAGGTTCAACTCTGGAACATTAAAATATCTTCAAGAAAACTCATTATTTTTAATATTATACTACTGCATGTTCAAGGCAAGACCGCGAAACTTGCAAAAGAGATGAAAATTGAATGTTATTAAGGTATGAGAGCCCCAGGGATGAATATGTTCATAAAGGGCATGTAGTTATTCACAGCGAGCTGAAACTGCTTATTAACTATAAAGGCCTTTCAGCAGTAGCATAATTTGTACATAATATTATGTGCACGGTGAAACGAGAAAAAAGGTTTTTCTTAGTTGTCTTTCCAACAGTACACCTCCCCAAAAAGGTTTCAACAAACTCAGTTAAGATTATCACAGGAATTATTAAGTATGGGAGCACTTGATTGGTGAAGGCTTTTGAATCTCCTTGCTTGGTGCTTACATTCTTGGACAAGGTGTTTCATCCACATTTGTCCCTCTCGACCCAGGTGTATTAATGCGTATCCGTACAACCACCCCCATGACGATTACTCCCATGCAGGACAATTACCCCCAGGACGATCCCCCCAGGACAATTAGCCCCCAGGACGATCACCCCTCCAGAAAAAGTAATTGTCCTGGGGGAAAGAGCATTGCTAATACAGATGAGGCTACCAGTGGTAAATGAGACCATATTATTATTACTTTTATTTTATTATTCTTATCATTATTATCATCATTATGCTAATTATTATTATTATCGTCATCATCATCATCATTATCATTATCATTATTATTATCACTATTATTATTATTAATATTTTATTATTATTATTATTATTATTATTATTATTGTCATCATCATTGTTGTTATTTTTTTTCTTACAACGCAAACGTTAATGCTCTTTATTTTTCTTGCAATAATCGAAAATGTTTCTGCACTTAGTTTTGTTGCAAACTATTTAGTATATTGTTAATTGCATAATAGTTATTGTTACATACTTTGAAAAATGAGAAAGTAATGAAATAAAATCTAAATATGAAATATGAAATCATCATCATTATCATTATCATTCTTATTGTTATTATTATTATGATTGTTATTACTATTATGATTTATAATTTTTATTTCTTATTATTATTAATATAATTTTCATAATTTTTATTAATATCAATATTACTATCATCGTCATTATTATTATTATCATTTTTTTATCATTATCATTATCATCATTGCCATTTCAAAATAACTAATATATACATGGTTATTTGTTCTACATTTTAGAAAATATCGCCGTCTATACATATGATGATTTATTAAGATGATAAAAATGTGCAACGATTTCAACATTTTCGTAAAAAAACAAAAGTTAATTGCGAGGTACCATATACTTTGTATATATGTATATTTATGTATGTTCTTATTCATTTATCTTCTTTTTTTTTGTTATGAGTTTATTTTCATGATCTTGTTGGCTATTATTGTTACTTATTATTGCTATCAGGGCCTCATGGAAGACCACCAATATTGGTGATAATGAGTCACGCTGTATAAATATCAGAAATAAATAAATAAATAAATAAATAAATCATTATTATTATCATCATTATTATTATCATCATTATTATTATCATCATTATCATTATTATCATTATTGTCATTATTATCATTATTATCATTACTATCATTACAATCATTATATTAGAGCAAGAAGTTTTGGTTATTATTATTTTCATATAGACCTATTACCGTATCATAATTATTCGCATGTAAAAGGAGGTGTTTGAATATGTTCGCATGTTCGTGTATCTCCTAAAATATCACCAATCACACTCGTCACCTAAGCATCACAAGAGACAAGTCGATGTATTCCCGTTTCACCTTAGCTCCTCGTCTGGGATTTATCTACGCTACACAAACACTCCAAAATCGGAACTGTGTAGGCGAAAATATCTGGAGCTTGACGCTTTCTCCAA
>CM046846.1:15132333-15237333 GCA_025618425.1 Heliocidaris tuberculata
TAGCCTTTTGTTCACATGGCCTTAGCGTCGAATTTCTATTGTTACGGAATAAACCTCATTGTTATGGATCCGTTAAGGATTCGCCTTAACGTAAAAAATAGGCATATATATATATATATATATATATATATATATATATATATATATATATAAAATTGAATTTGGTTATTAAAGTTGATTATATTCCCGTTTCTCAAAACACAGTCATTTTCAAATTTCGCTTGATTTTTGCGACCAATGAGCGTAAGTATGTATTGGGAATGGGTTTTAGTGAGCTGTAGCTCGGGAAAAGTGGAAATGATGCTAATTATTGTACATGCCATATGAAAGGCCATTCCGGACACATTTCTACTCTCATCGGTCGCAAAAATCATGCGAAATTTGAAAATGACTGTATTTTAAGAAACGGGTATCATTAAAATTACTTTACCAAAGTCAATGATCCTGATGTCATTCTCTTTGGTAGAAGAAGCTTTACCCAATGACGTAAAAAAATAATACCTTTCGAAGGCAAAGTACTGAAAATCCCCCGTTCCGCTTTATGGGGGACACCCGGGTATATGTATATATATACGAGTGGCGACTGAAAAGTTTTGAGCTTCCAAGAGGTGGCAAGAGTCAGAAGTACTTTACTACCCTATTTTTCTACATAGTCTTCCAGCGGAAGAAGTGCAGTACCGCAGTAGAAGTCCTTTGGTTGGTCCTCCAGGTAGGAGTCGACGGCATCAATGACCTCCTCATCGGTGGTGTAGCGTTGTCCAGCCAAATTCTTTTTGAGATTCGGGAAGAGATGAAAGTCCGACGGGGCTAGCTCTGGTGAATATTTTGGGTGAGGAACAAGTTGGAAGCCACAATGCCGTATGGTTGCCATGGCAACCAATGATGAATGTGCTGGAGCATTGTCTTGGTGAAACAAGACACCTTTCGTGATCATTCCCGGCCTCTTTTTCTTGATGTTCTCGCGTAGGCGCTTCAGTAGGTCAGAGTAGTACTGTCTACCATTGATGGTAGAACCCTTCTGGAGGTAGTCCACCATAAGCACTCCTTGTGAATCCCAGAAAACAGAGCCCATGACCTTGCCAGCAGAGGGAGTGACCTTGGCCTTCTTTGGGGTTGGTGGCTCGAGGTGCTTCCACTGTTTTGACTGCTCCTTGGTCTCAGGCTGATAGTGATGAACCCAAGTCTCATCCATAGTCACAAATCGTTTCAAGAAATAGGATGGGTTAGCATCAGAGAGTGTCAATTTTTCTCTTTACATTCTGCATCTGGTGTGCTTTTGTTCTGGAGTCAAAAGACGTCGTACCCATCTTGCAGACACCTTTGACATTCAAAGTTTGGCTCTGATTATGTGACCTGCTCGCTCTTGTGAGATGCCCAACCTCTTGGAAATCTGATAAGTTGAGATCCGGCGATCCTCCGTAACCATGTCAAGGACAAGATCAATGTTATCTGGAGTTGTTGCTGTCAATAGTCTCACTGACCTTGGTTCATCTGCAACGTTGTCTTTGCCATGTTTGAACTCGTTTACCCACCGTTTCACTGTGGCATGTGAAGGGGCATGTTCCCCTAACGTGTCCGTCATGTCCTTATGGATCTCAGCTGGGGTTTTGCCTTTCAGCTTCAGATACTTGATGACAGTCCTATGCTCAAACTTAGTGAATAGAATCAAGATATGGGAGAGAATTTATTCACCAAAGTTAGTCTTCATATCTCAGTCCTTTCTATTTTTTAGGCTCAAAACTTTTCAGTCGCCCCTCGTATATATATATATATATATCTCTCTCTCTCTCTCTCTGGTTTGGTCTATCCTAGCGTAAAGTGCTCAATGTGTCTACGAAGAGCAATAAGTATTATGGTATAAGACAGTAATCATGTAATTTTATAGAAGCTATCATAACTTGCCTGATGATCGCTTAAGGCGTGAAATTCCGAGTAGCAGCCATGCTCCATTAGTCTGTCTTATACCATTTTATATATATATATATATATATATATATATATATATATATATATATATATATCTTATTAAAGTGATTTGGTAACTTTGTAGAGGCTTGATAAAATCTGAGCTGCCTGCCTGGCCTTACATGCTATCAGTGTATGTAATTTGGTGTAAAAATGAAGCCCAGGGGAAAAAATGCACTTCAAAATCATCATGTGCTTCACAAAAGTAAACATATGCAAGTGACCGGAATTGCCAGACTCATTTTCCCCATAGACTCAGTGTTAGACTAAAGTGTATGGCCATACGCTTTCGTAAATGTGAGTATTCAGTCATAGATATCTTAATAATAGCATTATATATTTGAAAACCTTTCTATGCCTGGCTATTTATTTATCCTTCTGAACATCATTATACAAGACAAATATCAAAATTCAACAATTTATTAAATCAAGCCTCCACAAAGTTACCGAATCCCTTTAATGGTTTACGTGAAACTTTTGATCAGTAAAGAGTGTCCACTTTTTTTTTTCTTCTTCTTTTTTTTTTTTTTTGCTGAGTGTATTTTAATGTGTACTGTATCTGCACGAAACCTTCTGGTAAGGCATTCTAAATGCTGCGGTAAGCATCAGTAAACCAAACGATTCTTTTAATTGCAGTCGGTATCTACATAAAAGAAAATCGGTTGATCAATGGCTAAGCATTCAGCCTACAGTCTCAATAGCACGGCCTTGACATTAAATTTTCTATAGTAAAGTCAAAACCGTGACAATGATGTGGCAATACATGAAAAAAACATAAATGATCATTTCCAATACCTGTTTATCACGATGAGCAGTGGCGTATCCAGGGAATATGGCGCCCGGGGCAAATAGTGAAGTTGTGCCCCCCCCCCCCAACCCCGAGTGCCCAAACCTATCTACGTTATTGTACAAGCGAGGGGACAAAGCGACCGAGCGGATTTTTTTTTTCATTTTTAACCTTATAAAACACAATTTTTGCACATTTTACCAGGAAATTTTGCATTTGATCACAGTGACTGCAATTGAGCGGTAGAGAAGTTCGAATTTTGTACATTGTTAAACAGTTTTCTATTCACTTCCTTCTAAAATTGGGAGCAAAATTAACAAAAACCCTTGAGAAATAGTCGAAGAATTTAGCAAGGCGACCGAAAATTGCAAAAGCTGTTTTATGCACTTCATCCTATAGTGGGGGAACACTGTTTAGCGAGAGGCAAATGAAACTTACACGATAGCGAGCAAAACAACAATTACATCTTTATTTTTCTAATTTTGAACCCTTTAAAAAGCTATTTAAGGACTGTATACTGAGGGCGCGAGATTACGAGATCCTGAAAGAAAACGATAATGTAAGAGAGCAAAGCGACCGAGCTTTTGAAAATTTTCGCATTTTAAACCCTCAAAAAATGTATTTCTAATTTATTTACCCTGCGGATTGGGCGCGCATAATCCTTAAGGATTATGATTTTTCTTCATTTTCCCCATTTTCTTTTCTTTCTCTATATTGCGGGGGGGGGGTTGCGCCCCTCCAAGTGCATCACGGGGCACGTGCCCCCCTGCCCCCTAAATACGCCTCTGGTTATGAGTAATAACAGAGGGTCGTCCTCAGTCATTAATGTAGCATCTATCATTTTTGAAAACCTTTTCATATAGATGGATTGAGCATTGTAATGTTATGTCTATTGTTAATTGTTTGATAAGAATGTTGAGCAACGGTTATCATGTCTTTGCCTCCAAAATATTGTACTCATTTTCTACATTGTAAACTCAAAGCAAAAATCCTGCTATCTACAGATTTCATTGATAGGGGAAACTTTTAAGAACAATTATATTAGGAGCAATAATTGTTACGTTGTTTATTCTATCAAGATGAAGAGTCATAACGATAGTCATAACCAAAGTCTAAACGATTCAGTCAAAATTGTGTAGGCATCTAAATCTAAATCTCATGAACACTTTTTAAACTTGTCGAATCATTTTTAGCAGGTGCCTTCTCTGCAGTAGCTTTGAAATAAGTCTTAATTTCCCAGTCTTTATGAATATCTTACTTGAATTAATATAAACGCCCAATAATTCAGAGAGGCGTCAATAAGCTTTCATCTCAATTCAGTCTTGTCCATTTGAATTTGAATATGAGGATAAATGCCCAAACTGCACTCTAACAACAACCGAGTCAAATATATCTAGAATCTAGCCAGATTTGACTAGAAAAACTATTCCCACGGGCACCTGCACTATTCTAGTCAAAACTACCAACTTCGGGTTTGAAGTTGGTTTTGGTTGGTTTTATTTTTATTTCTGCGTTCAAATATAAATTAATCAAATACATTTCAAACAATAACAAATACATACAGTGAAATTTTACAAAAGAAATTGCATTACGAAAGAATCATGTAACAATAATATTATACAACAAGAACGTAATAAACATACAAATAAGATTTTTTTAAAATATAGATATACAGTAAATATTTTTCAATAAATTAGAGAGATAATTTTGAACGCAGGAGACCGCCATCGTGAGCGGTTAGGCTGGAGATGGATGGCGGCCTCGTAAAAAAAAAAAAAAAAGGATTTGGCGACATAACTCTCTTGGAGAAATTGAGTGATCAAGTGGGTGCAGTGCAATTGCAGGTGTGGGTGCAGCAGTTGCATGATAAAGAAATAGGATAATAAGTTACAGTTCTGTAGTTGGCGTTATACTAATTTGAAGGGTGAGGAGCGTATGATTCTATTATATGTCGCTTAAGTGTAGCTTTCAAGGAGTAAATGGTTGAACAAGACTTTATGTTGTTGGGGAAGTTGTTCCAAATGTCCGGACCAGAATGTCTGATAGATTTGTGTGTTATTGATAATGTGGGATTTGTAAGATGGAAGTTTCCAGATATGCGAGTAGGGTACGAATGAACAGAAGTATTAAACCTAAACATGTTATGAAAGGATGGTGGAAGTAAATTATTAATGTACTTGAACATAATGACTGCTACTTGAATAGTGTTCAAATCGAATATTTTTAGTGTTTTAAGTTTACAGAATAAAGGATCAGTGTGAGCTAAGAAATGTGATCCTGTACAAATGCGTATGGCTTTCTTTTGTAGTTTAAAAATAGAGTTAATTTTTGTCGAGCCACAATTTGCCCATACAATATTACAATATGTTATATACGGGAGAACTAGCGTGTTATATAGCAGGAATAAGGTTGCGTGGGGTAAAATAAACTTTAGTTTAGAAATTATTCCAATGCTTTTGGAAATGCACATTATAACGTGGTGTAAATGCTCATTCCAAGTCAAAGTTTCGTCTATAATTACTCCCAAAAACTTGGACTTAGTCTTCTTCTCAAGTGGCATGTTATCGATTTTGATATGTATCGGTGTTTCTGTATTATGAGAATAATGTTTAAAATACATGAAATGAGTCTTTTTTATATTAAGAGAAAGTTTATTGCACTTAAACCAGTTTGATACTTTGTCAATTTCACAATTCAAAGTATTGTTTAAAGATATGAGGTCTTTGTGAGAATAAAAGATATTTGTGTCGTCGGCAAATAAAACAAATGAAAGAAGGGAGGATGCATTAATGATATCATTGACATAAAGAAGAAATAATAGTGGGCCTAAGATGGAACCTTGAGGAACACCACATTGAACTAAAAGAGGATCAGAATCATACCCATTGAATGTAACGTATTGTCTTCTGCTTGTTAAATAATCTCTAAACCATAAAAGTGGCTGACCCCGAATTCCATAATGACTGAGTTTGGAAAGAAGAATGGAATGATTAAGTGTATCGAATGCTTTACTCAAGTCACAGAATCTACCTACAACATGCTCTTTGTTAGCTATGGCATTTGTAATTTTGTCATAAATCTGAATTAATGCTAGGTCAGTTGAATAATTTTTCCTGAATCCATATTGATTTGGAATAAGTATTTTGTGTTTAGTGATAAATTTTTGTAGCCTATTATAAACGATTTTTTCTAAGACTTTGGATATACTTGGAAGTAGGGAGATGGGACGATAGTTACTAATTTCGTGGGGATCGTCTTTTTTGAAAATGGGATTGACTTTAGCTATTTTTAATAGATCAGGGAAAACACCTTGTGATAACGAGTGATTAAATATGTGAGTTAAAGGTTTTGCAAGTGGGTAGATTATTTCTTTTAGGAGAGACATACTTATTTTATCGAAACCGTAAGATTTTGAGCTATTAAGAGATTGAGTAATATTAATGATTTCACTGGGATTTGTTGGGTTTAAAAAGAAAGATTCTCGGTTTTGAATGGAAAGGTAGTCTGTAAAGTGAGCGTGAGTTCTATTAATTTTGCTGGCGAGTTCAGGGCCGACATTCGTAAAAAATGAATTAAACGAACTTGCATGAAGACTAGGATCCTGTATTTTAGTACCATTTAATGTGATATTATCCGTGGGTGGGGGATCTGTCTTTTTACCCATAACCTCTTTGATGATTTTCCAAGTTGCATTAGTATTTGAACTGTTCTTTTTTATTTTATTAGAAAAATGTAATCTACGGGATGTACGGATTAATTTAGTTAATTTGTTGCGATATATTTTATATGTGTTTAGTTTAGTGTCAGTTGGATTGCGTATATGTAATTTGTAGAGGTGATTGCGCGTTTGTATTGACTTCAGTAAACCCTTCGTTATCCAAGGATTCCTGGGTTTATTTCGCATATTTTTCATTTTGCCTAAAGGGATATTCTTTTCGTAATAATACTGTAATTTTTTATTAAAATGTTTATATGCAGTATTGACATCATTTACATTATAAACATCAGCCCATCCCTCAAAAAATAAATCCTGTTTCAGCAATTCTATATTACGTTTGGATTCTTTGCGATATAGAAGTTTATTAATTGATTTAAGGCAACATATTTTGCAATCACAAGTTAAAAATATAGGTAGGTGATCAGAAACTTCAGAACACAATATTCCCCCGGTGGTTATGCTATTATGTACGTTTGAAAAAATATTGTCAATCTGAGTTGATGAATGTGAACTTATTCTGGTGGGTTTATTAATAATCGAAGATAAACCATAAGAGTACATTAACTGCATAACATTGGTTGAATTTCTGTTATCAGATGAGGGGGAGAAGTTGATGTTAAAGTCACCAAGGATAAAAATATGTTTATTTTCATCCCCTATTTTATGAAGATTTAAGTCCAGTTCATCACAAAATAATTCACAATTTGAGTCAGGGGGTCTATAGATTAAACCTATAATGACATTTTTTACATACGAGTTGTCAATTTCAATAAATAATGATTCTGCTTGTGTTAGTTTGATGTTGGAGCGGATTTTAAAATTTAGATTTTGTGCAATATAAAACGCAACACCGCCACCCCGCCTTCCTTTGCGATCTGCCCTAATCAATTTATAATTAGGCAAATTGAACATATCTGGAGAATTCTCATGTAACCAGGTCTCACTTATTCCAATGACGGAAAATGCAAAGTTATTTAAAGTGTGTAAAAGGTTTTCAACATATTCGAAGTTTTTGTTCAGACTTCTGGAATTTATATGTAGAAGTGAAATATTGTCTGGATTATAAGAAAATGTATTGTTGAATTCTAAAGGTGTGTAATATTTGCTTTCGTGTATATCGTCAGCAAGAATATCGGGAATGTATGCATGTGAATCCATTTAGCGACACGAAAATGTAAAGTACCGGAAATTTGGAGGATAAACAACTGCGTGTGTGATATCGGTGCATTTGTGTGTGGTTGCTGGTGTATTTGCGTGTATACGAAGTGCAAGTGTGTGGGTAATTTCAATATACAATACAAAAGAAAATACAATAAGACCCATCTTGGTCACAGTTACAAAAATAGCTTGGGAGCAACAGAGCAGAGCCCGACCACCCGAGTTGGAGGTGTAATTTTGACTCACAAAACAGGGGGAAGGAACATTAATGTGTGCTAGTGAACAGAATCACAGTGAACAGAATCACAGTCAAAATGAATAGAATCCTAGTCAAAATGAACAGAATCCTAGTTAAAATGACTAGAATCTGATTAAGAAAATGTGACCAGGCAATTTGGTAAAAAAAATGACTAGACGTTTTTTAGAGTGTGCCAAGAACTAAATCTGTTCCAGAGAATAGATCCACCTTCGATATATAAACTGCTGCTATGTTGTGAAAATAGACTTTATTTCATTGTTTCAGAAGTGTGTGGGTGTGTGTGTGCGTGTGTGTGTGTGTGTGTGTGTGTGTGCCCTTACATAGATACACTTGTGGGGTACAGAAAACAAAAGAGCACAATGATGGCCTTTATTCCGTCATGCTTGTGGGGTACAAAATACAATAGGAGAAGTGCTTGCAAAGTACAAAAAGAGAAAGCAATACAGTTCCCCACAAGTCAATGTGTGTGAGGGTGTGTGTGTGTGTATATATATATATATATATATATATATATATATATATACTTATACCTGGGTCCTGTCCGCTATTATGCTCTGCCCGTCAGCATTGAGCACTTTTGAATGCCTCAACTCCAAATTTAACTACACCTATGTGAAGATATATATATATATATATATATATATATATATATATATATATATATATATATATGTATAGCATTGTAAATACTATCTTATCTGTCTAGTGTAGATATTAGCTACTCTGTTTTATGTCATACAATCATTTTACAAGTAATGTAATCCATTTATAATGTAAGTGTATTATTCATATTTGTCTCAAGGGCGCCACGCCCTACTATAGCAGTATTGCTATCTAGTGTCCTATTACCACAGATTTGTTTTTCAAATGTATACTATATTGTGATCAATTTTTGGTTATAAAGTTCTTTCATTCACACACACACACAAATATATACATAGAATTTAAATACAATAATCACTGGGTCTATTGTCAAGATACTCAATGAGTATTCTTCCTAGGGAACTATTGTCATGGAATGTTTGTCCTGATTTGTATTAGGCCCAGTGATTACTGTCCGGGGTAGTTGAGTCAGCAGGGTGTGGTTGTCCTAGAGGGTAACTGTCCGATAATAATAATCCAAAGGGCATATGTTGCTGGGGTACTACATCTAGTAGGAGATAGTTGTCCGGAAGTAGTTGTCCTGGAGACACTCATACAGTGTCTACATACTATTTTTGTTTACAGGTCATACAAGGTGTTTGTCAGGGCTATGGATAGGTGAAAATAGGTTTATTCTAAAAGAAACGATATGGTCTTAAATTAATTTTTAAAAAGTCAACTACTTTCCTTAAAATGGCCTTGAAAGATGTGGAAGGGAAAAAAAATTGTGGGACAAATCTGTTAATCTATTACCTGGGAAAGAAAAGTTGATTCTAACTCGTATTTAGAATTTTCCTCTATTGTGTTATTTATCTTTGCCTTAAGCGAGCAGCATGAAATGGGTTTCTATGATGTTCATTTGTGCATTAAATCTCAATTTTTCAAGGTCATGGTCACGAAACCCTTGCTTTTCACGTGGTACTATAATCATTTACCGTGATTTTCCCGCAATTGAAAATAAAACACGGTTGAATTACCAGAGTGGTCAGGACAAATTTTCAACTTTGAAAGGCTTAGTGGGATAATTCGATAAAACTCGAAAAAATGTACATACATATATATATATATATATATATGAGAAGGTGTAAAAATATCAACGCTTTTGATCATCGTACTAAGTCTGTTCAGTTCAGTTCAAATTTATCCATTGTAAGGCTGTGTAGTATGAAAGAGAGAAACAGGGAGAGAAAGAAAGAGAGAGAGAAAGGTAGAGAAAAAAAGAAAGAGAGAGAGAGAGAGAGATTAGTAGCAGTGGATGGCTCAAATTAAGGGGTTGCCTTTAGCCCAGTAAGCCTGCCCTACACTCCTCCGTCTGTTTATCAATTTCTAAATACGCCATTGAAGAAGTGCCCCAATTTCATCAACCATACCAGCGTTGCAACATACTTATTTGAATGTTTTCCCCCGCATCCGGGCTAACATGAATGATGTCCCGCTACTAAAGTCATCAGATGCACATTAATCCTTTGACATGCGGTCCATCTAAAGTATACCAACTCTGACATGGTGCTATGTAAATATTGATGATTCATGTAGCCGTGGGGCGTCTTTTCAGACATCATGGGAAATAATAATTATTTGGATCTTTCAATCTCTTTTGTGACGTTGTCTCTCTTTTTCTTTAACACTCTCTTTGTATACATATATATCTCTCTCTATCCATCTCTCTCTCTCTTTCTCTCTTCCTCTCACTAAAGGTTTGAACGTGACCCTAAGAAACGTCAATGCATCTAAACATTATCATTCAGAAATAATAATTTTACTGGGTTGAAAAGAATCCTCTTCAGTTTTTAGCATCGATTAACCAACAAAGTATAATCAATACAAAGTTATATATTTATTTTCAAAATCCCTGGTGAAACTGAATTTTGAGCTATACAGCAATTTTTATTCTCTCCATGTTGATGTTTCCCTTTCTTACAAGCTTCATAGTAATCTGTCTTCCATGTATAATGAAAGGATAATGAAAGAGTAATAAGTCAAAATATTATGGGGGGTGATATTATTTACCCCATACCCCCAAGAAATAGCGGCCTCCCAAATGCCCTAACATGTTGAATAGTACTTGTAATCATGCCCAGTGTACGCATGATGCCTGGACCAATTGTCTTGCATGTCTTTGCCAGGACTGTAATTTGTATTCGTGCATTCATTTTATTCGGTAGTGTCATCGTTTCACCTCATTAATCAATATAGGAACATTAATGGCATCCTAAAGCACAATACCGTTGTCATCATTTCACAGATATCTTCATCCACCGACAATCTTTGCCATCTGCACCGGTTTTACTTTTATGAGATTTCATTATTCTACATCATTCAACACAAATTCCAACGCATCGTACACCCATTAGTTTCCTCTATACAACGCGCACAAATCGGTCTGACAACATCATGTATTTTTCTATTCTTCAAAAGTTTTATTCTCCTTGTTGGAAGATAACAATAAGATATGGAAGACATACAAAAATGTACACGTCAATAAGTTTATCTATGGTAGAAATATATTTACAGACAAAAAAACAACAACAATGTTGGAGAAGGATACACTAAAAGGCAGATAATCTCATGATTTTATGAAACAATAAAATGCAAAAGTGCAACAAAGAGACACTGGTATAGAATAAATGGAATAAAGTGAGCCCCCACCTCCCCCCTCCCCCCATCCGCGAACGTCATCATGTTTTTTGTGGGTTTTACTTAACCGCACATAAGCATTTACTGCATGTAATATGTTTCTTATGTGCATACTCTTTATCATAATAATCACTCATTACCTATATTTAATTTGGAAAGAAAGACGAAGCACATTTCGTTGCTCTAACAGAATCCTACTGACTTTCCTGATCATGCTGATGACGTCGGAAAAAAGATCCAGAGAAGATTGTTCGGTGGGTTTTAGGGTTATTACTTTAGGTACTACTGAATCGCAATAAAACAATTTTAATTTCAATATCAGCTTTGAAAACTTGACAACGATGTACTACGTTTCACACGTGTTTACCAAGTGTGTAATTTACAAAATATGAAGATGTCTCCGAATGGTGGAGAATAATTGTATGAGAACAAGGCACTTGTTTTATCATCTCTTTGGATAAAAAGAAAACCAGTCTTATTAAGCTTTGCCCATCATTCAACACGTACAGAATTGAATAAGATGCAAAAAAACGATCAATTAGATTCTAAGGCTATTTGCACAATACAATAAATCAACATAATTTTACCCTGACTGCGAAAGTCATTGGTCATAATGATAGCAATACAAAATACGATACACATACCGGACTGGCATTCTATATTCATCTGTATAATTCGTGATATGAGCTGCATGGAAAGAAAGAAAAAATTTGAAGTTCATTAGACGAAGTATAATGCCAAAAATTTGATGTAGAATTACTTTTCACACCAGTAATTTTTCACCTCAACATCTGACCTGCCATAAACACTTCCATAAACACTTCATAAATCAGGAGAAAACATAGAAAGACTATATAAAAGGCAGTGGCGGTCAGTTAACGTCACCAATTGTGGTACAGTTCTATCACATCGTCAGTACGCTATATGTTTTGTCATCGAGTAGGCCTACAGATATTTGCATTCAGAGATATTGGATGCGGACCTAAAAGGAAGACACTTCGCGTCAGAACAAAATCACTTCAATAGGATTTTGACACGAGTCGCCTTCTGTATGTCATCCCACTGCTGAACGCGAGACTTGATAAATGCCTCTCATAATTATGATCACGTATAATATTCAATGTTGTCAATTAATATAAATTCGTAATTCGAATCACTACGAAAGCAGAAGAAAGATCATTGTCAGAATTTATGAAATATAAAACTACAACTGCATTGAATAGTAATATATCCGAAGTAAAGAATCACATATCTAGATCAATATGACTATATCTGCATATGTTGAAAATAATGGAAACACCCTTGATCACTTTACGCACATTTGAAATCGTGTTTTTAAAGAGGAAGGTTGAGTTCTGGGAAAGATGAAAAATTTGTGAGCTTTCTCATTCTTCTTATGTCAGTTTGGAAGAACATCATAGTAGAAAAGTTCTGAAAAGGATTGCTCGTCAAATGCCCTCACATTTGAAATATGACGAGAAACAGCTGAAATGTTCGGGCTGAACGTGTGTGTATGTAGTCCCATATACACATTTCTGTGTGCTGTGCATGTGACTGTCAGCAGGATTGAGTCAATTTCTTCTCATGTTGGTGATTCCAAAACCTTACAGCATACATCAATTACTATGTTCTATAATAATCAACCTTTCCCAATTGTTTTGAGACAGTTTCTTGCGTAATGAAATCGCATGTCCAGAACTCAACTTTATCTTTAAAAAGAGTAATTTGAATAGGGCCAACTCCTGTTGAAACTAAAATAGATTCCATTCTGGCTTGCTCCTCAATATCAGCGAAAGAAAATATGAAATGAATTATTGTCATCAGTTTCTGAGATCAAGCTGTGTAGGCGTTTTCCCTACAGACTAGAGATATACCTCTTATCCTCTAAGACCTCATATAGATGACCTTTTCCTTGCTCGTGTGACCTTCAGCATAATACTCGAGATACGAAAATAATTCAAGTTTTACCAATTTTTTTTTCGATATTGACATTTTGTCAGGTATGTTTTCACGGTGCTAAGACAACTGCGAGTATACAAGCAATTAAAAGGTTTTTGAGCAAATTCCATAGGTCATTCTATGACGTCACTTGTTAGTTTTATACAATGATAACGAATAAAATGGGTTGATATATCACAAGAATATAAACATTTAAAACTGTATCGTTTCATTGTATCAAAATTACAAAGTGAAAAATGTGTTTTGCGGTAAGACATCTTCATATATTTCAACTGAGACATAATTTTATTATTGGAAGAAGGCATGAAAAGGGAATGAAAGATTAAATGTAATAAATACAGAGATATTAATTTACAAAAATATGTTCAAGAATATCTACAAATTTGTATAAAGACATCATTCAACACTGTACATGATGTATATGTACTTGCTCCAATTACTGCATTTAATGTATATTTTTATGACCGTCTACTACTTCAGACTGATATGAAAATGTCTAAACCAAACCACTGAAAAGTTTGTTTGTTGTTCATCGGAAACATTCGGTTGAACGATGAATGAATGTGAACAGAAGACAGGAAGAGAAATTATGAAAATGGCTATCACGATTTTCAAGTAAAATCAGAATTACAGGGTTTCATTTAACTTCTGGCATATCTTTGACGTTTTCTCTATATTTTTTGTTATAATTATGATTATGATTATAATTACGAGGCAGCACACAGCAAGCATCTAACAATTAGACTGACCTTTAATAGTAAGAAGATAGTCAGCACAGCCCCATTCCTTTTCACAAGCCAGGGAACAATTTATAATGAATCATTTCAAAACATCAATAGCTGTCTTTAGTGAACCCAGGGAAAAAGGATGCCATGAACGTCGAATGTAACCAAACCAGCCATTCACCTTAAACGATTCCAACATTCATTAATGTAATACCCCCGTATATCTTAAAGAGCGTCAACAGGTGAGGTGAGATCTGTAGAGGGGTAATAGTGTGCCCCCCTCCAGACGCAGGCACACCTGTCCGCAAGCACCCAGGTCTTGCCCGGAGTAATTTCCTCAGGGGTTTTGCAGAGGTGCAATTGCTGAAGTTCGACTCTATCTTCAATACACAGCTCAGCTTGAAGGAAGTATGTATATGATGTTTATATGCTGGAATTATGAGGCACTATCCTACTCAATATATTATCTACATATTCATGAAATTGCAGATAATCACAGGAGGAAAATCGTCTGAGATATGATATTTTGTACGAAAGATGCGATACGGTCTTCTTGATTTTATACAAAATAATTAACATCAGATGGATTATATCTGTATTAAAATGGGACAATATGTTCTGTTAATTGAATATTGTAGGATGCGGTTCTACATGAGAGAATACTAGTAATCTAAATGTGACAATATTACGAACGGGATTTATCCACTACAACATCATCAGTTGAAAAGATTACAGACGAAGTAATATGAAACAATTATTCTTGACAAATATAGCAGGGAGTGAAAGACGAACAAATAGAGAGGAGAGAGCTGAAAGAGACAGGCAGAGACTAGGAGAGAGAGGGGGACAGATAGAAAAAGAGAGGTTCACATGGACGAATGTGTAGATAAGAAGAAAGGTAGATCAGCTGGTATAAGGTATACATATTGGCAGGGACTACCTTAAAAACACAAAAGGAACTCAAGGAAGACATTTTTGTGCAACATAGTAAGGAAGACAAATAAGGCTGATTCTTCAGAAAATTTGCTATTTCGGATATAAGCATGATAGATTCAGTTCAATATAAACATGATATTTAAGAAAATACAATTTTTAAAATCTTTTTCTACACGATCCCAATCTAAGACAGATTTGGTCAAGGTTTAGAGTTGTTCTTCTTTCAATAATAGCCACAGAATTATAATAAGTATCTTTTTTTTTCTTTTCTTTTTTTTTTGACGTCATCTGTCACCTGTTGTCCGTGGTGATTTTGTTGTCATTCACACTCGACGTCGTAGTCACTGTCGTGGCCGTTGCCATTGTTTCATCTTCTTTGCCAGCGCCAGACCAAGTAAGGCTAAACTTTCCCAGCTTTCAATGTTTCAAAACTTTACTCTGACGCCGGCGTTGTTTCGCAACGTTTCTTTCGCGTCGCTGTTCTTTATGTTGTCACATTTTCCCTTTCTTTCTCTCCCCTCTCTCTCTCTCTCTCTCTCTCTCTCTCTCTCTCTCTCTCTCTTTCCTACTTACACATGTCACACAGTTATTTTTTATGCCACTTGCGATTTCATGTCATATGGGAATAAGCATGACGGCTTCATAATCGCTGTCGTTGTCGTTGCGACGTCTTAAGCACCAAATGCAGACGGAATGACAAGAAAAGTGTTCAGCGTTGTTTCAAACCGTTACTCTGACGTCCGCGGCGTATCGAGTCAAATCACTGTGACGCCAGACGCGACGTCGCCGTTAGAGATGTTGCGCAATCGCCGTCTGCGACGCGTCATTTCGCTGATGATTGATCTTGTCCTGGTGTCGCTTCATGTGCAGTGAGAGGTGATCGGAGCGAGAGAAGCAGCGCTCACAGACCTTGCATTTGAAAGGTTTTGCTCCAGTGTGTTTTCGGTAGTGTCTTGTCAGCTCATCCGACCTAGCAAAACGCCACTGGCATGCGTTCCATGTACACCTGTAGGAAAAAAAATGCAAAACCGAAAACGAAGCGTAAGCTAAATTGTTTGACAAACTTATGTTAACATAATTTTAACATAACTGTAAATTCAGAAGTAGGATGAAAAAAAAAAAGTGAGTAGGATATAGATATAACTGCCAATTACAGAAGTTAAGTGAGCAGATATGAACATAACAAGAAAAAAAGGCTTCCAGCAAAACTATAGTGACTTGAGAAAAAAGTTATCATAACTTGAACCTATTTTCAAGTAGGCCAGATATTGGAAAGTAACTGATAGACCTATATACCAATTTGAATGAGAATCATGAATAAATAGACACGCTCTACATATATTTGAGCAAACTTTATTTATAGCAACTCCTGAGCCACAGCCATGATCTATTTTCCATGGTCCCTTGCATACGTTTATTCATTTGGTTTCAGTTCAATAAGTATTTAAATCATCTCTAATTAGGGATGGTTTAAACTTGAAATTAACATTTCTTTGTATGCTGTAGTGAAAAATGATACCTTTTAGAAAATGAGGATTACCTAGGCATAACATGGAACCCCCAAAATATGTTTTGTTTGAAAAGTGCGTATCGACCTCGATCTAAAAGCGCACAATTACATTCAGCCTATTATTCTTTGTTTCCTTTTTATTCTTCACAAAAATCGAGTACTAGTATTTGTATGCTTAAAGGTCATCTGGAGTACTGACAGTGAAACATATTTTCGAGAGAAACTGGCTTAAAGTCACCCTGAATCGTTTGTTTAGCAGTCAGTCGGTTTGTTCGGACCAGCAAAACTTACAAAACCTAGCTGAAAATCACATAGGTGTACACTTAAAAGAGCCAAAACTTACAAATGTACGTGTGGACATATGTAATCTATCGGTTAGAAGACTATTTTCTTCTTCATTTCTTGCTTATTATTCAGTTCCCAAACATTTTCTATCAAAGCTGTTTGATAGACATCGTTCCCATATTGTCTAGGACGGCTACAGCCCACTGACAGCCCACGACATCGACAGCCCTCTCGGTCTCATGGGCCTTCTGAAAATTTGTCAGAATGCCAATGAGACCGTCCGCCCACGAGGCCGCCATGTCGGTCTCGGGGTCTTTCTGACAACTTTTCTGAGAGTTCACCAGACGGACATTGTCGTTCTCGTGGGCTGTCGATCTACCGGGAGGTTCTAGTCTGGAACATTCAGTGTATTATTGTTCCACTCTGATATAATTTACTTTTCAAGGCTACCTTTCATGAAAACAAAGACTTTAAATTGCGGACGCAGTAGAAACGGACATTGATTGAAGGTATGAATTCATCCATGCTGAAGTCATAATCGAGATAAAATAACTTATTAACCCATTGACTTGATGGAGACGAATGTCCACAATTACTGCAATCATTCAACCGTTGTTAAATGTGCCAAGCAAATATTTTCCATGCGATTGACTCGAGTATGTTATTTTAACTGTCTCCATAACAGCTGCCCACCACTCAAATGAAAATAAACCAGTCTGGGGTTTTTTAATGACTTATGATAAATTTATGCTCATATTTGATTTATATTTTAAAAAAAAACACACAAAACCAGTAATTTCAGAAAGAGAGGTATGTTGTCACTGGTAATGATAGTTTCATACAACCAGACAATATCAATAAGCGCTTCATTAGGGATTAAAGACTTGAAAAACAGTACAAAAAATATTTTTAATGAAAACATATCTAGTTCAGGAAGTTTGTTCTACGTACTATCATTATACTTTAAGTGACAGTTACTACTACTGAGGAAAAAACCTTGTTTGAATATAAAGATCCGGGATGGCACCGGAATATATTTGTCAGGGGCACATGTCTAAAAAAAAAAATATGACAAGCAAGAAACAAAATGGCTCTCACATTTTTCCGAAGCCTTCCATGCTGTCATGTTTAGGACACGTTGGAGAATCATATTAGGAAGGGGCGAGTCCCCCCCCCCCTCCCCCCTCCCCCCCCCCCCCTCCTCTCCGGTAACGCTATCCCATGTATACACCGTGGCACACTAATCGTAAAAGAATTTCCATTTTGAAAAACGATTTCACGCTTCTAGTATTAGCACAGTAATAGTTAAGCTTAGCCTTAACGTGACCGTAAACGACTATGCACACAATGAATAGTCAATTACTTCTGTCTGCCGAATACTCAAACAATTTTTCTTTTCTCTTTCCAGAACAACAGGAAGTCTAAATTTTCAGAGCATTCTCACAAAAAAAATTCACCTGGATTTGCACGAATTAGGATGACCTAGATATTGAACTTCGCAATTGTTCAAAGTTATCAAAATTAAATCTCTTGTTTTGACTTCCTTGGGTGAATGGGCAAATGAACGAATGGTACTAGTGTTGCCAGTGCGTTGCCATGGTGACACTTAGATCGCCAAAACCCACGCTCTTTGTGTCATCTCACGGATACAAATTAAAACAAATATTCAGCACAAATGAATTCCATTGATAAATGCATAGAGAAATCAATGTTTGCATAGCTGTAAATGGTTTTGATCTGGTCTCAATCCACGGCATAGTCTTGACAAAGAAACTGCTAAACAAGCTCATTATAAGCCATCAGTACCAAATTCATCTATCCCGTTTGGTATTCGGGATAGGTTGATTGTAACACGTATATGCAAATGCGTAACTTTATTATAGTAGGGGCATTTTATGCTTTTAATTATTCATTAAAAGAAAAGACAATTTTCTTAGTCTCGTCGGAAGATGGTTACTATAATATGAGAGGTCAATTGCAGTTCGATCATCAGACTAATTAAACACACATGGACATGATAGAAAATCAAATCTGTGGTCCCTCTTGTTGAAAAATACGCTGTCTTGGTCACAGGTTCCCAATTCTCTATGCGAATATGCTTTGTTATCGTAAACTTAAACTTGAAATAAAAACACCACATTTTATATAACTTTCCCGGAATTATTATTATTATCATCGGTTATTACCAAATTAATTTTTACAAGTTCATCCCCATGTCTATTACATTTAACATCCATGTCTACAGACGGCGTGCGCGTTGTACGCTTGGCTACCGTTCCGCAAAACTGCTCTAATTTATATCATCATTAAGCTTGGCTAGACACATTATTTTGCCGTGTATGTTATTCGTGAATGACAGTGAAAAACAACTTTTACGATGATAGACACTTTTGTTTAACGAAATGGAAGGAATTCATGAAAATGTTATGGATAGATAACCATCATCAATTAAAATAGTACTTCAACTTTAGCGTACGCATTTTCGCTTGGAGCCGCTTCGCCTAATGATTAAGGTGATGACAGTACATGATATGTTTTGGTCCTACCTTTGGACAGTGGAAGCTAGTTCTTTAGACAAAGAAAGTCGTCCCAAAACACTCTCGTTGAAAATGTGGTGCGTTGAGTCTGGAGCACTGACATGACTGAGGAATATCCACGAGGACTCACTAGACTCAATCCATCACATTTTTACAGAAAATGGATTCTCGTGGCATATTTACGAATTACGTTACTTGCTACATTGTCTAGAAAGATATTATCATGATCATGAAAGACAGCACATTTTCATCCAACATGGCCCTTTTCAAACATAATCCCAGATCGGCGGAGGTCGATGGGGTCTATTTTATCCCTACCTCATGAATGAAAAAGAGGTGGTGTATTTTCCATGTGCATGCGCACAATTTCCAAATACATGTCTCAACTTACCTGTAAGGTTTCTCCCCTGTGTGGATGCGTTGATGGGCTTTGAGATGGGAGCTTTTCGTGTAAACCTTCGTGCAACCTGCGCCAAATAGAAGAGAGAAAAGATTATTTCAACATTATCTTTTAATTCATGCTGGTTGAAAGTCCGCGAAATTGAATTGAATTCAGTCATTCAAAGTATGACCGCAAAAGCCACAAATGCCTTTATGCATTATGAGTGTGGTTGCGATTTACATTGTGATCAGTTCATGGCCTCGAAAAGAATGTTTCTGATCAAACAATATATTAACACAACTATGCTATAATCATTTAAAATCCATCCTAAGGTACTGTCTCAATTTTGTTTCCTAATTTTTAACCATGCTAACATTTTAACATTTTCTTCATCCACCTCTCCCCCCCCCCTTCCCCTCGCCCTCCTCCCTTTCTCTCTCTCTCTCTCTCTCTTTCTTTTTTTCTTCTCTCTCTCTCTCTCTCTTTCTCTTTTTCTTCTCTCTCTCTCTATCTCGCTTTCAATCTCTTCACCTCGTTACAGCCTTTCCTCTTGAAATATAACAACATGTATTTTGCACTGCACTCTTTTTTTTATTCAGTTCTTTGTCTATCTGCTTCCCACTCCCGTAATCTCTCCCCTTATAACTCCCCTTGTCCTCTCTCCTAGCTCTCCTTGCAGTACCACGCCCTGTCAACTTTACCCCCACCAATCCTTACACGACTTTTTCCTGATAAATTCAGAACACACTACGTATACCTGGGAAAGACGAAGGCAAATTGGAGGTGCGTGTCGCGACAACAGTACAGTTCGTGAAAAGAAAATTGTATATTTGGTTATCGCGATATAATCAGAATACCTGCCATTCCATATCTACAGGTATTTCGTCTCAATTGCCCTCTTCATAACCCTGCGGGTATTTTTAGCTTTACAAATCAGAGCTCTCATACCCCAGCAGCATTCGGCGAGCAGACGACTGAGTGATATGAACGATACGATACGATACCAAGTGTTTCATCGCAGTAACGAAGATGTGAAGAGATCGCATTAAAAAGACAAATGAAAAAGGACTATACATCACTTACAGAGGTGTTTTATTGCAATGAAATATTTCTCTGCTTTGGGGGGAATTTGTACTAAGCTAGCGCGGCGATCAAACTTGGCAACCAAGAATCGGCATAACACTGCCAATTGTGGTACCGAGCTATCTCGAAGGTCAAACTCGGCACCCAACTCGGCATACCACATAGCCCGAGTTAAGTGCCGATACGAGTAAGGTACCGAGCCATCTGAAAGGTCAAGCTCGGCAACCATTCTGCCGAGTTGGATGCCGAGTTGGGTGCCGAGTTTTGGTCATAAGTTGTGTACCGATTAACAGAGCTAGCTCGGTGGTCAAACTCAGTACTCAGCAGCCAACTTGGGTTAAATCATATAGCGAACCCTGGAAACAACTTGGGAAAGCTCGGCATAGCTTAAAATGACTCAACATGTCCAAAGTACTCGTAATACATGTAGTATCTTTTACCGAGCTCCGACAGCCTGCAGAAGCATCTAGAACTGGGACAATGTCGGCACCCAATTTTGCATATAGTATGGGAAGTTCAAGTTCAAGTTCAAGTTTAAGTTCAAGTTCAAGTCCTCTTTATTTCATATTCACATTTCACATTTCATTTTAATACATATTATCGGTTTCGTTTACAAGAAATAATAATGATAAAAATACAGTGTTTGTTTAATAAACATAAGTACATGAAAATATATTGTATCACTTTGGATTACTTGTCGTAACTTGTAAATAATGACGAACAAAATTTGAAATGAGGATATGAAGGAGCCTAAGGTAAAAGCAAAGCTTGTTGGCTCCAGAGAGTAATAAAATATAAGTCTTACAAGGCTGTGAGAATGAACAAGAAACAGTTGAAGATAAGTGTAAATAAAACAACTATATGTATTATTAAAATTTGCATCAAATGTGAATGAATAATCAGCGAAGGATACAATTTTTGTTAAAAAGTATGGATTTAAGCACGAAAGGGCTTTTTAAAACTACGATTCGCGACAGACACGCAAATGGCTGTATTGACATTGGACTCTCAAGGTAAATGAGCCATAGCCAATGGCAGTGGTAGATAATGACCCTGAAAAAATATCTATAGGCTCATTACCAAGATGCCGTAAACAAGGAGGAATTATCTTTCCACGATCAGAGGAAGATACCTATAAGCGTCGATTAATCACATAACACATGCATTGTCACAACACCCCCCCCCCCCTGCTCCTCGAAAACCACCACCACCGACAACACACTAATGAATTAAATAATGTCGAAAAACTTCAAAAGAGTCCAGAGTAAACACACAGTATACACAGTCTAATTGTTAATGAAAAGAAAGAGATGTTAGAAATTGCATTCCCAAAAAGTCAAAACTCATTTGATATGGCGTTGCGCCCCAGGGCATGATACGTCATTTGTCAAGATGAGATAATAATGTGTAAGAAATCGTACCGGATCGGTCGTCATTCTACATGTTCTGTGAACACATAGCACATGATTTTCATTTTATTTTCCTTCTCTCTCTCTCTCTCTCTCTCTCTCTCTCTCTCTCTCTCTCCTTAACCCCTTCCCCCTCTCTCTCTACTGTTATTTTTCTCCTTACCCCCTCCCCTTTCTCTCTCCTTATCTCTATCTTTACATCTCTCCTGACTCCCTCCCCCTCTCTTTCTCTCCCTCTTTTTTTCTCTCTCCCTTCCCACCTCCTCCTTTCTCTCCATCTCTTTTTCTTTCCATGCCTGTCTATTTTTTTTCTCCCTTTCATTTCTCTATTCATTTAATAGGAAATGGGGCTTTCTCTCCGTTTTCCTTCCTCTCTCCCTATTCGTCCCCTCCCCTCTTTCTCTCTCTCTCTCTCTCCCCCCTCTTTATAAAATGTTCTTTCTCTCCCTTTCTCTTTCTGTGTGTCTCTCTGTCTGTCTGTCTGTCTGTCTCTCTCTCTCTCTCTCTCTCTCTCTCTCTCTCTCTCTCCCTCCCTCTTTCTCCCTTTCAAATGCAGCACAGAGAATGACCTTGGACTATAGGAAACCTTGATATATATATTTTTTTTTCAGTTGTCGAAATCGTTTCACACAAATCGATCATGCTCTGTATATTTAATAGCGATAACAATACCAGGCAGACAATCATCAAAACAGCCCCAATCCATCTTAAATCGACATTGAAAGCACATCTCAATTCTGAGGTAATTACTTCTGGTAGTAAAGTACAAAACTCGGTTAATCTTCTGCCACTTCCAATAGTGTATTGTATATATATCGCCCACGTACTGGTTACATGTCGCTGGTACTGAAAAGAGTCGATACGACATTCAGGTTGCTGTTATTACTAACATATGACATTAATTTACCCAATCATCAATCTGCCTGAAAACAACTTAATAAGATGAAAGAAATAATAACATGTAATATTCCCATCATGTTCCAATGTACTCTTCATACACTGTCCAAAATACAGATTCAAATTTGAACAGGAAAAAACTTACGAGGGACAGTCAGTAATTTACTATAAAAATCATGAAAAATATGATTTTTAAATAGAATATTGAATATTGATCAAAAATTATTATGAATATGTAATTTTTTTGAAAATCTCGATAATTTTGAGTTCGTGAAATAGTTTGTGAACGTGTAAAGTGGAAAAACACATTACTATATAACTATAACGTGGTGCAAGTTATGAGGAAATATTCTTGGACAAAAATGGAAAATTTGTGATATAAATATAAACAAATTAATCGGTGTGTTGTGAGGCAATGACATCACAAATTCATTACCGAGTTGCCAATTTGTCTAGTGATTTTCAATGTTTTCTCTAGTTTTCATGTCATTAAAAGATTAATAACTTTCTTATTAGTTGTCCAATTTTCCTCAAACTTTTTTCTTTTTTTTTGTCCTTTTTTTTTTTAAATCTGTTTGTCTGATTTTTCTGCTTCTATTAAAAGCAAGTTAATTTGGGACCGGACTTGCTCTTTAAGAGAATCTGTTCAAAATGATTAGCAAAATATCAAAGTCATTCGAATATTTCTATGAGTTTGAATCTACGATATAAATGGTGACTTGAATTCTAGGCAAATTGAGTTTCGGGTTCAAATAATGATGTCATTATGGTATCTTCAAACTAATCCGGAATAAACAGTCTATTCTATCCAAACAAATTCCAATATTCAAGTAAATGAGGTGAACCAAGAAAAGAAAATATTTCCGCATGTTCCAAGGTCAAGCTTAATATCAAATACGAACCAGGTATTCAGTTTTTGACAATCTGTTTTCAAAAGAACTACAAAAAGAAGTGGCCCAAATATTGACTTGCAAGTTGCAATAATAATACGTATGATTATCTTCTTTGCCATTCACGTTCGAAACATTTTTTTTAGTCACATCAGCATGATCAGCTACTGGCATTAATCCGTCTGCACCGACCATATTTTTTTTTCTTCTTCTATATTTGACAATAGTCGAATCATGCGATCAGTCTGTTCTATTATACCACCTTCCAAAGTTTGCATTTTTGTGCAGACGGGAACATTACGAGAGGAAAAGGGAAAATTGCCCTCAGATGGAAAAATTACCCTTAAGGCAAAATCAAAACTAATTTCGAGGTATCCTGCAACCAAGTATGTGCAATCATTTGTCCTTCTCCCATCCCTGTACGACTAAAAGCCTAAACTGAAATGGGTGAATGATGTACAGTCATGTACTATTATAATGAGCTCAAAGTGAAGATTGCAATTAGATAAGCGGAATGTAAAGTACTGTAGTGATGAAAAGAAAGACGCAAAAGCGACAAATAAAGAGCAAAAAGTTTTTGTTTTTTTAATGAAAATAACCAAGCAGTAAGACAAGAGACCATTCCTGGCTACAAAATTTAAACATTTTTAGTTAAAAGTTGCAGCATATAACGGCATACTATATACTTAACAAAACAATTATAATGAGCTCAAAGTGAAGACTGCAATTAGGTAAGCTGAATGTAAAGTATTGTAGAGATGGAAAGAAAGACGCAAAAGCGACAAATAAAGAGCAAAAGCAGTATAAGACAAGAGGCCATTCCTGGCTACCAAATTTAAACAATTTTTTTTAAAAAGTTGCAGCACATAATGGCATACTATACTTAACAAAACAATTATAATGCGCTCAAAGTTGGTTGGTTGGTTGGTTTTATTTCCGTATAAAAAGATCATCAGTACACACTTATAAATATACATGTACAAGAATATATAAATCAAGAATTAAATCAAGAATTAACACAAAAATAAAGCATGGAAAGCTCTATTCATAGCCATTAACCTTTTTTTTTTTTAATATTTTTAATCAGAGCCATTAACTTAATGGCTCTGTTCTTCCTAGAGGTCCAGAAAAGGTGAAGACTTCAATTAGATCAGCTGAATGTAAAGTATTGTAGAGATGGAAAGAAAGACGCAAAAGCGACAAATAAAGTGAGAAAAAATAACCAAGCAGTAAAACACAAGACCATTCCTGGCTACAAAATTATATTAATACAAAAAAGGATTGACATGTTTGAGAGAAGGGAGAGGGAAAGAGATAGATAGAGAGAGAGAGAGAGAGAGAGAGAGAGAGAGAGAGAGAGAGAGAGTGGGGTGTGAGATAGATAGATATTTAAAGTATCTCAGACAGGGCTTAGGAAAGAGATAAAGAGAAGGAAGATGGCGAAATAGAAAAGACATATGGATAGAGAAAGAGAGAAAGAGAGAGAGAGAGAGAGAGAGAGAGAGAGTGGGGTGTGAGATAGAGAGATATTTAAAGTATCTCAGACAGGGCTTAGGAAAGAGATAAAGAGAAGGAAGATGGCGAAATAGAAAAGACATATGGATAGAGAAAGAGAGAAAGAGAGAAAGAGAGAGAGAGAGAGAGAGAATTGTAGATGTACATGATAGAGAGGGTTTGGAAGAATATGGGGGTTAGAGAGGGAGAGTTACTGCAGAAGACAACATATGTACCGAGACAGAGAGCGGTAGAGAGAGAGAGAGAGAGAGAGGGAGAGAGAGAGAGAGAGAGAGAGATGTAAATGTACAGGATAGAGAGGGTCTGGAAGAATATGGGGGTTAGAGAGGGAGAGTTACAGAAGTACCGAGACAGAAAGCGGTAGAAAGAGAGAGAGACAGAGAGAGAGAGAGAGAGAGAGAGAGAGAGAGAGAGAGAGAACGATAGCCAGTGCAATCATAAACAGGTACACGACAATACACACCCTGATTCATAACGATCACACATAAGCAAACTCTCATTCTTGGCTACGACCAATATTTTTTTCATTCACTACTCGTAAGCAACACAGCATGCTATTTTTCAACAACGCTAAACAAAAAAGAAACTCCAAATATTAAAGTGGCAGCTCGTTTTGTCCGACTCTCTGCGTGTTCTCAACACGTCAATCAAATTTTGACACCTTCTCTCTCTTTGATGTGTTGTTATCCAGTCAATTTTTTCAATAAAGACGACCAGAATTGAAATCAAATAATGAAGACAAGTGAAGCTCCCCGATACGACGATACACCATGCTCAGCAAATTTACTCTTTCAAAAAGAGATAATTCCATCGGTTTCCGGTATCTCTCAGTCGCAAAGAAAGCCATGGCAACGCAAAATATTGAGCATATTCGACGATTTCATTATGTTGTTGTTGTAGTATAACCTAGTGTGGGCTTGGAATGTCGTTATACGTGTGAAGTCACACCGAGATATAGAACCCATTGCCATTCAGAGTTTGTTTCTGTTAAAGGTATTTTTTATTAGATTTCAAGTGACATATAGCGCATAGTCTGCCCGAAGCCTCGTCGACACTGCACGATAACCTAGAAAACAACAGGGAATTTAATCATTCTGCCCCTCCCCCCCCCCCCAAAAAAAAAAGGGGGAAGAAAAACATTTATGAAAAGATTCACGCCGATCCGTTCATTTGCCATATAAAACCTGTATGAACATAAGGAAAAACACTTTTTAGACACATAATGATGCTTATCCCCCATAAGACATTCTACGATGCCTTTCCCTTAATTTTCTATGTTAGATTTTTTGTCCCATCATGACAATTGAAGGGAAGGACTCGGGAAAGCTTTTAAAAATTCTAATCAGGTCAATACGTCTTGCGCTCTAATAACACGAATAATGACCTATAAAAAATTCTTACAGAGTCCAGCAAAATTGACAATGAATGTTTAAGACTGCAAATAAATGATATCCGAATGTCTGCCTCACGAATTTGGAAGAAAACATATGACCATGATGGTACATGACTATGAGTAATCATGATGAGATAAAGATAACGAAAAGATAAAGATAAAGAAAACGAGACGTTCGAGGAGACTCATAGTGTATGATCAAGGAGTTATCACAGAACTCCCTGGTCATGTTGGTACGATGGAACTCGAAGTGCTTTCTCATGTTTTTAACACGTGATCGTCACAAAGTTTTCATAAATTTGCTTAGCTTCTGCTCAATTATTGCTGGCTCAAATAATCCATTTACATGGTGTAAAGTATGAGAAACGAATCCGAATAACATTTACAAGTTATCAAATTTCTGTTTGGAATTATCGTCTTTTTGGCTGCTTTTCATGCATGTTTTTTGTTTGTGATTGTCGAGAGCCACAAGGGTGACCTTGGAATCTATACTAAAGAAAATGAGGAATATGAAGCATACGTTTAGCGGTGGCTATTGTGCTAAGAGATTTAAAGCATATTGGTGAATTAAACAAACTATGGAGAGGTCTTTTAAAGATGTTTACTGGAACAAAAATTGTTTATGAAGTTTATTTTTTCAACGCCATTCATAATTTCTTTTAAATATTTCTCATGAAGGTTGAACCGGCAAATGACCCAAATAGTACATCGAACGGAAATATAGCTAACAGGTTGGGACGACAAATTATTTTGATAATGATAATTTTCAAAAAAAATACCGCTGAACTTGTCCTGCCCCTTCTTTATCCCCCTCTCTCTTCCTTTGTATGTCTGTCTCTGTCTCTGTCTGTCTGCCTGTCTCTCTCTCTCTCTCTGTCTCTCTCTTTCTCCCTCTCTCCCTAGTCCCTCCTAACTAAAGTTATTTCATTTTTTTTTTCAATTTCATGAGTTTATCCTAGTTCTACTCTGCCAGTCGAGAGCATAAATATTTCTCTTATAGCAAGGTCGAACTCCATCTAGCATGTTCCATCGTTCGAATTATTATTATCCCTTGGCTTTAAATCTTTCGAGCACTTGATCCCAACAGGTCAAATCAACCAACATTAGCCATTTGGACGAATAGAAAAGCGCGACTATTACAACCATGGCACGACGATGACAAGGCGAATGATTGTTCATCTCCAAACTTAAATGGTCGAAAGAAAAACCATGGATCGATATAGCCATGATAACTCCATGGAAATGCTGCTTGGCGAGTGTTTATGGCACGTAATACTTATACACGGTTGAAATTAGATAGAAGCAAACGTTATCATGGTAATGGTTCTAATGAGGCTTTAATTAAACCGAAAAAGGGGGTCCCCACTGGCCAGGTAAGTACGGGAAAACTGCATTTTAGATGCCTTCTGTCTTAGAGTTATTATAATTATGTATCCCGAAGAATCAAATTGATTCCTGGTGCTCCTTTCCCCCCCCCCCCCCCCACCTAACAGTTCCACAGAATCGTAACCCCCACCATTGTTTCAGTTCATTCACACACATATCGAGCCTATTTTTCTGCCATTTCTGGCATTCGAGTCCAGAGTCCACATCATTTAAGTAGATGCACTTGTAGTTAAAGCCTACACAGAAGGAACAGCCTGAAGCGACAGAGGACGAGAGTTTGTGAAGACAATCATCCTCCTTGTCCATCAAAATGGCGCCCAAGATATGGGTGGACACTAGAAAAACCTTGGAGGTGGCTTGTGTGATGTTTCGAAGTTGAACCCTTTTCCCCCACTCTTAACATTCATCTCTCTCTCTTTCTTTCTTTCTTTCTCTCTCTCTCTTTCCAATCTCATTTCTCTTGTCTCTTCTCCTCTCTTCCATCTCTTTCTGTATAGATTCTAGATACTAGTTCATCCATATACCTGTCTCACTTTTTCTATCTTTCACCCCTCCCACTCTCTCCCTATCTCTCTCTCTTTCTTTCTCTCTCTCTCTCTCTCTCTCTCTCTCTCTCTAATGCAATCCACTCTCCTACCCAAGTTCTTTATACCAGAACTTCCTACATTTATCATTTTCGTTTCCAATGCACGATCTTCCTCTACACGTACACGTTCACTTTCACTTTCACAAGCCGAGTCCTTGCCAAGGAATTAGACAACTCGGACCCTCGAATCAAGCCTGGATTGGCCCCGTCTTTCGTTAGTAGATTGCACAGGATTGGAAGTAGACTGCTGTGAGCTTGACGGAGTACCACCACCAAAGATGACCATAGTGTCCACTTTATACTCAATGGACTTTCCAAAGCCCACCACCACCCCCCCCCCCCCAAGCCAACCGACCACCACACCACACCAAACAATAACAATAAATATGCTATTTGTTAAGAAATTCTGTTTTCTCTCACTGCGGGAGGCAGCAAAACTCCATCAGCGCTTTAAGCAATTCAGGAAATATCGGACTGGCTTTTTAATATTTTTTTCATATTTCCTTCTCATATTGAAATGGATCTACTTCACGTCCTGATCGAGAAGGTTTATGAATCAATGTACAAAGAATATATGTAACAAAATACATCAATCATTTTAAAAATCAATGGAGAGTCTTTCAAACGACAATACCATGAATACCGTATTCTGAATTGTTGTTCGATAATCAAATTTAATTACCACTAAAACATGTTAAGAGCTGCATGTTACCAAAAGGAGAAGGGAATAGCTTTCTCTAGCCAGATAAAAAACTTCTAGATGACTACATCTATTGTAATGTCCTTATCAAGAAATACATGGCTATTAACAGTCTATGGCTATAAGCAGACACAAATACAATACCCTAAATCAATCCGATATATCAAAAGCAGTAATCTCATCGAGAGTAGATGTACACAAAATGTTCAAAATTCACGGTTAGTTTTCCTGACGAACAACTTTTTTTCTAACATTTTTATCATATGCATGAATACAAGCAAAGGAGTTTTGTACAATGTCAGAATATATTCAGTAGTCAATGACAATAATCATATTACACTGTTCTTTTTAATGATCGAATAACAATACGTGTATTTATTTTCGTTATTATCATTATTATTATTTATATATATATATATATATATATATATATATATATATATATATATATATTATTTTTTTTTTGCATTTTGATGTTAATCATACTGTTTTCGTGTGTTTATATTACACGAAAAACCAGAAATATGAAATGTGGAAATGTGGGAATCACTCTAAAGAAGTAAAACTATATTAACTAAACATAACACAATATACAATATTTCATACAAAAAACAGAATATTCCCGCCTTTGTTATCATAGTTATTGAATATCACTTCGTCTCGACAAAAGGTAACAGTATAGCGTAAATAATATCGGTATTTTTTTTTTTTTTTAGATTTCACCAGCTGCGGTTCTGTCAGTCAACATAGTTGTTCACTAAAGGGTTATATGGTGAAATTAGATAGCGTTTGTAAATCAATATTTATTCATTCGAGATGAAAAAGCGATTTTGAATTATTCAGATAAAAATCTATCACAATGCGTTAAAATTACGGTTATGAATCGTTTTATTATTTATCCTTTGACAGAATTTTCCTTGGGGAATCGACATTGATTTCCTACTTCGAATTAATTATGGTTAGTTGAGCAGGGTGCCATTGCATAAAGACTTACTATTATAGTAACTTTGCCATCAATGGTAACTACCATGGTAACGTTGCTCAAGAGCCATTCAAAATCCAGTATTCCATGAAAAGTTACTATAATAGCAAAGTTACTATAATAGCAAGTTTTATGCAACGGCACCCAGGTTCCTGATATTCTTAGTAAATAAAATTATATCAGTATCTTTTTAGTAAATTTGATTTTGGAGTCATAAAAATCGTCAGGATGTGCACAATGTGTATACTCAAAATCAACGCGTCTTCGAAACGTTGATGCTCAAATTTATTTTACGTGAGTGCTAACAGTCTATGAAAGTAGGTGTACGACTGCAGATAAGCATCCACATGACCTACTGTTTTAAGTCCTATCAGAGGGACATGGTAATTGAGGATTGATGCCTTTACTACCAAAATGGCACTAGCGCATCGATTTTGTTTCGTACCCGGAACCTCCCAGTTATGAGACCACTGCTCTACCACTGAGCCACCAGGCCTCCTATCAGGAACACAAAACGTTCTTGGGTCATAAATAAGCGTTCTAAAAATAACGTATAAGGACGTTTTACAAACATCTTGAGCATGTTGTGTATTTGCTGGGTAACGCCATCCCCCCCCCCAAAAAAAAAAAAAAGATACAGCCACAGCCCCCCCCCCCCCCCGGAAATCAGAAGCTCTTCCTCCACCCACTCCACCACTGGACTATAGCAATTCCCAGAGTTTCAAAAGGATTCAATGGGGGCCAACGTCATTCCCCTCAACTCATCCATCAGGCAGAGACTCCACTGACAATGTTCATGACGTTCATCCATCTTTTGTTCTGTATCGCTAATAAACAGATCCAACACCAACGACAATCAGACAGCAAGGGAGAGAAAAGGAAAGAGAAAGAGGGAGAGAGAGCGAGAGAACGAGAGAGAGAAAGAGAGAGAGAGAGACGGGGAAGAGAGAGTACATGTATGTGTGTGTGGGAGAGGGAGAGAAATATTGACATGATTGAGGAGGGGGAGAGAAAGAGAGTGGGAAGGAGATAGAGAGGTGAGGGGAAGAGAGAGGAGGGAAGAAATAAAGAGTTCTTTCTGGTTTTTAAATAATAACATTCATGGGGGGAAATGGGGCTTTACCCTAGACATACTATAGACATTCTCTCCGATTAGAGGACATCGAACCTTCAAAGTCCACCCCCTTTCACCCTCTATCTAACTACATGTAATTCACCTGCCCACTCTCCATTTTGGCTTGTATATTCTACAAGAGACATCAGAAATACTATCAACCTGCAATGTATCTCTTTTGTTTATAGAATATCATGTTCGATTGGAAAGGGCAATGTCGTTAAAATGTTTTTTGATTTTAGATAATAGGGAAGTTTTCGATTCATGTCTGACAGCGTGTGGCATAATATCCTCAAGAACCATGTGCGTCATCATCCTCAATAGACCTAAACAATTTGCTTTTTACGACCCCGCCCACAAATTCGAATTTATCATTTTGTAAGAATGACTTTATCATTACTCCCCTTTCACTGTCTAGAACTCTACATTATATTCAAATTCTAATATACAATTCATGCAATCTCACAAAAGGACCTAAAAACCATTGTTCGTGATTGTTGTACGGTAACATACGCAATATACCGCCAAGATAATACGTTGTTTGCACTAAAAGATTTGGAACAAAAAGATTTGCCTTGAAAATCCTTTACATCTTTGGGGTACAATTACTGAACCTGATATGGAGCGTTTGTAACAGTTTTGCACCCTTAGACCCGGTGCGATATTGACTCTATACAAAATATACAAAATACAATATGATATGTGTATTAGGTTTTAATAGCACACCTTTTAACGCGTTTTGGGGGTTCAATATTTCACCCCGTATGAATGCCATCTTTGGGGTTCAAAGGTTGGACCTTGACTGTGTTCCAGTGATGTAGCGAGACCTGTCTCGGTCTCGATCTCAAACCCGAGACCTCATGCGAAATCATTGGGTGAATTCAAGTTCGGTGTTGAAAGATGGTGTTGGTGTTGGAGCACCAGCCACAACACCGAACCTGAAATGAAGCTGGTGCTGGGATTGACTTCACTAAGTGTTGAGCTATCAATAATATGATTGGTATTATTTTTATAAACCCGAATTCGGTGTTGGGGCTAGAATCAGCAGCCTGATTCACGCTCTCAACACCAACACCAACACCAACACCGAACTTGAAATCACCCAATGTCACCAAACACCGACACGAGATCCTCCTGGTCTTAGTCTCGGGTATATTTGATTTCTCGGTCTCGGTCTCAAACCCGAGACGTGATGCTAAACATGTTAAATCAATGTAACCAAAACGTGTTCCTCCTGGCCTTGGTATCGGGATTCCAAGGCTCGACTTCCACTAATGGAGATATATAAATGGATAGACAGAGAAACGGACGGAAGGATGGATGGATGGATGGATGGATAGATATAGATATATAGATATACAGATATATGCGCAGCAGAGCTCCTTTTACCTTCTTAGACTGAGCCTATCACTTAAGTCACGTCAACATAACAACTGGGAAGAGTGAACTTGATCACGATAATACAAAGACAAGTTGGGCAACATCACTAGAGTAAACAATCTTCTGTATATTTAGTTTTCACATCTCTCTAAAACACTTCCATGGTCTTCATTATTTTTGTCTTTTGTGCTCCCCAAGTTTGTTTGTAGGAGCAATACATGTAAGTCAATACGGAATCATTGATTTCTTCTATACCGCCACTCTAGTGTTCTTGTTATAAACCCGTCGACAAATATTGAAGTTGTAAGGAGATGATCACGAGGGCAGATTTGAAAGGGCTGGACGGACAAATGCAAGTATACACAGGGCTGATTTACCGAGTTGATTCATGGATATCCATGCTTGATTTCAGCAAAGAAACTTCCTTCTTCGTTTTTTTTTATAGAAAAGATAGAAGCCATATGTTATTGTGTCAATCCATCATCATCATCATCATCATCACACTCTTGTCTTCAGCAATGACGATTCATCAATCGATCTTCATCCGATCACCACTGGCAGGTATTGATCGTCTGCTAATGACTCAACGTATCGGATTCATTTACTTTGGTAATTAACACACGAAATAAGTCAGGATAAAGATGAGCGTCGGATGTGACAAAAAATATTGATGAGAATATCGTGTTCATGAAGAGATCCACATCTGAGCTAATTTACAGGAGGGCTCTACTGGGTAATTTGAACGAAGATCAATGGAACTGAATACTTCAAGAACTACTTGCACACGCAGTACCAGAGAAAACAAGAGAAATATGATATCAACAAATTATCCAAGTTCCAATGTCACGCAAGGATATGAAGTCATCAATCATCATGTTATTTAAAATGAAAAAAAGTTAGAAATTGGATGGCATTTTGTTGTAATCTTAGTTTTATTGAGGGTTTTTTTAACAAGTTATCCATGTTATTGCAGCTACTTACGGGATGGAACAAGAAAACAGACATGAACTACAAACGGGGGCAATAAAAATGTATCATGACGATTATAAGCGTGCATTCTCATATTCAGTTTACAATTTCAAAAGGACATATCTCTACCTAAAATCTGCAAGTCTGAATAAGAGCCCTAAACGAGATCACATAGAGAATCGGAGATCATAAAATAGGTTAATGAAATGAAAATCACGACTCAACCCAAACTAATAGCGTGTTTGCTGGCTTGCTAATGATAGGTCTTTGTCATTGCCCTGACCTTCAACGTGACATACAGGTGAACTGGAACGGACAACAAGCCGGGATTTTAATAGAGAGAAAAACCTTACAAACAACCTCAATGAGTACAGTTTTTTTTTTAATACTCGGCTATAACCATACCTTTGGGCATTATATGATTCACGCTTTCATAATGCATTTTTCTTCGAGTGACCGACCACAGAGCAGTTTTTTTATTATTGTCTGAAATTGGTCGACCACTATACCGTGCTTCCTGAGAATGCCTACTCAAGGGAAATAGATGGAATACGATTTACCTTGACGCAACACACAGAACAATTAAATCATTAAAATATGGAATTGCTGGAGTTCAGTGATATTCTTTGCGTAAAGAGTTACAAAATCAGAGGGCCTTGATCCCCTGTGCGTCCAATGATCTGTAACTTGTACGCTATCACGCCTGTATCTTCATTGTTCTTAGAATTAATGTTATAAACAATATCTTGTTCAAAAAACTATGATGTGATATCACCCTTATTACCATGTCACATTGAATTTCAGGAATCTGAAGATTTGCAATAAGTACACCCCCTCCAGTTTCTCTCTATTTCTAACTTAAAGACAAAGATGAGTTCTGGGAAGGTAAAAAATCATTTGTGAGCTTTCTAATTCTTTTTATGTTAGTCTGGAAGATTATCATAGTAGAAATGTCACCTGAAAAGGATTGCTCTTCAAATGCCCTCACATTCAAAATATGACAAGAAACAGCTGAAATGTTAGGGCCGAACATTTGTGTGTATACCATATACTCATTTCTGTGTGCAGTGAATGTGACTCTCAGCAGGATTGAGTCAATTTCTTATCATTTTGGTGATTCCAAAACCGTACAGCATACACCAATTATTATGTGCTATATAATCAACCTTTCCTAATGGCTTTGACACAAGTTTCTTTGACAATTCAATCTCGTGACCAGAACTCAACTTTATCTTTAAACCTCTTTTACTGGTAATTGCGACATTGATCATGCTCCAGCGATATTTCGCCCTGGGTTATTTCGTACATGGCTTAAGGGCTTGGGTTACGATTGGGTTGTAGGTGTTAGGTTAGCATGGCTAGGTTTGGGGTTAGTATCCAGTTCTGTGACAACTCCTTGGTTAGAGGTTAGGATTTGGAGGTTTTGGGTTCATGTTGTTCAATCCTTTTACTGTAAACAAAACAAAAAAAGTCCGTGCTCCTTTTATATGTAAGCCGTAGCAATAATCTTATTACCCCCTTTTTTTCTCTTTCTTTCTATTTTTATCTCCCTCCGTATCTGTCTCCCTGCCATCTTTTCCCCTCTCTACTCATCCCTCTCACTTTCTCTCATTCCTTTCCCCCTATCCTTCTCTCTTCTAGTTCTACATGTCGAGTGAAGATTGATGATTCCAGGCCTTGACCCCGCCCCTCGGGGCTGTGACCCCACCAAAATAAAAAGGTTATCGACTCAGCCCCTTTGGGGTTAACCCTCCCAAACACTCGAGGTTATCACCCAAACACTCGTCCCTCCATCATCTACCATCCTCCTTCACGATGTCGCTTTCGGAGTATACACGTGCACCTGACAATTGACAGCTCAATAGGGTGACGATTTAAAGGCACTTGGCAAAAGTGAGAAGACACAATAAACGTGATTTCTATCACAATCAACCAATGAAAGATCACCTACGACAGTCAAAAATTGGATTTGGTATTCTTGAACACGTTCGCACCGAGTTCATTAATATTTAACTCTGCTCAGTTGTTAATAATGATAATGAAATTCTGATAATTATGTTATTGTTTAGGGAGGTTTTGAGTCGCCTATAAACCGACTTGGACGGACCCTGGTTCGAAACTGCGTTGCGTCTTTTGAATGGTTACGTTAATTAAACTGTGAAAGGTAGGTCCCAAGACGTAAATATCAGATTTTATATAGATCCTACACGTCATTATTTAGGCTATAAGCTTATCAACTGCAAGTATTTTTGTTAATTTACACAATTTTTCCTCAGTTAGTGTTCTTAACTTACCTGGGTAATTACAGTGGTGTATTCTCCTCCTTTCCAGATCGGGGTTGTTCTTTCTGTTGTACTTGACAGGCTGGTTGGTGGTGCTGCTGGTACTGGTCACGGGTGACATCTGACCACACTTACTCGCAACTGCTAGAGGATAAGGTGGAGGAGGGGGTCTCAAACAGAGAGCTGACCCCTCCAGACCCAGGGGAATGTCAGCAGGCGAACCAGGATGAGAGTTGGGTGGGGTCGGTGGGAACCCGCTGTAGGACTGGTGGTGCGGTTGGTGGTGGTGATGGTGGTGATGGTGGTGTTGTGGTGGTAGGTGCTGGTGGTTCTGGTGATTCTGGTGTTGGTGGTCCATCGGTGGCAAGTTGATATTGAAGGTGAAAGAATTGGAGACATGTCCCTGGTTTTGGTGCTGGGCGTGGTGATGGTGAAACGTTGGGGAATGCATCATGGGTTTTGTCTCCATGGCCAGCGCGCAAACATCAGGGGGTGTCGGTGGCACGCCCATAGGCATGTTGTTGGTGGGGGCTGGGTTGCACTGCATATTGCACGGAGATGGAAGATTGTCCAGGGGTTCTTGCTTTATTGTGACCCCACCCACTGTCAATGAATCGGGACTGCACACTGACATCCTGCGCATGCCACATTGGTTGTTATTGTTCACAATATCCATACTATGCTGGAAGTTCATGGACAATCTCGTTGCGTTAGCATTACCGCCATTGCTGCAGGGGATCGGGATGGAAGGCACCCGCATGGGTCCACAACCGGACTGGACACGGGGTACATTCCCCTGGTAATCACAGTCCATTTCTTCCTTGATGTGCGGGAACTGATGCATGCCAGAGAGCACCATCCCGTTGCCGGCCACACTATGGCCGTTGTCAATGCCACCGATCGTCGAGTGTTTGGGATCAAAGAAGAAGTCCTCCATCATGGAAGCACTCTCGCGTCGGCTCTTGCTGTCACTGGACGTCGAGGAAGGACTCGAAGGCTCTTTCTTGAATAAGATATCGGACAGGGCATCCGGTCCGGTTTGGTCCTGTAGAATGATAGAAAAATGAGAAAAGAGTTTACCATTTATGCATGTAGGCTTCTCTATAAAAATCACTCATTTCAGCTCAGTTACCTTGGCTATTTTCATAGTGTTGGCGTACATTGAATAGTTTGGGCACAGATTTCCCAGCATGGATGCTAAAATTCCAATAACACGCAACATTTTCACTGTTGCATTACGAGAGTTTTAAATGCAACTTTTCTTTTCATATATTTTATTGTAAGTGTGGGCCTTCTTAACTCAGAACAGTCATTTGTAATTTATTCAAATTTCAAGCGGATTTTTTATAAACAAAAGTTGCTCTTGACGCTCCTAAAACTTGCCAGTGTCTTACCCGACAAAGCAAGATGACATGTCATAATTATACAAATTTGATTCCGGTTACCATAAAGATGCTGTAAGACATCACGCACTACATGTGAATTAAATAATGTGTTACCTCGTGTTCTTTGATACAACATTCTTATAATCTGAACATATTTAAACAGGCCCATTGGCATATCTTATCCAATAGGCTATGCATGCAGAAGTTTCTCTGAATTGTGTCATATTCTGCATGTACCGAAAAAGGCCGTTATATTTCACAAATTTCCTCACAATTGCATGTCACATCATTACCGTTGGGGTAAACATGGTAAGTAGGTTATGAAAATATTACATAGATTTTTGAACATATTTTGTATCATCCCAATTCTACTCTTTTCCATGGGCTATTCCAGATGTCCGATGTAAATATGTCTGAGCTTCAGGCTGCGTGACCTAAGATAAAACGTTTCTTTCATTCAATAAAACCCCAAATAAGGGCAATAGTTCAAATCAATACGAACTTACGAAGAACTTTGTCTTCAGAAATAACCAACAAGAGACTGTGTCAACATTTACGTCTGTCTCTGACAAAAACCACATCCACAAAGCTTTCATTAATATTAAGAAAAAAAGAGAGAGAGAGAGAGGGGAAAACATACAGAGAATGAGAAAAAGAGATGTGCGGAGAAAGGGGAATATATGCAGCATTAAGATTCAAAGATGACAAGCGAAAATTGACGAAGAAGACACGAAATGAAAGACCAGCTCATTTATATTTTCGTATTTGCTGCGATTGAAGATTGAAGATGTCAGACGTGACTCTTGGTCATTTCTGCGCGCTGAATCACGCGGGAAAATCAGCAGGAGATTGTTATCGTTAGCAATGATCACGAAACCGATACTACAATCGAGTCAAGTCTTCTGCCGAACTCGCTAGATGCCATGGATGCAGGAGCTCTGAAAATGACTTTGATAAGACGAAAAGTGCGAGACACGAGAAAAGTAATTGGTTCCATTTCGGAGAAATGAAGACGATACACTACGAAAACTTGAAATAATGATCGTTAAACTACATTACAAGTATTGCATTACTATGATTTTGGAGAAAGATATTGAGAGAATATTCTTAGAAACAAGTGTACATGTAAATAAGCAGTGGCATATCCGTACAAAAATAACGTTATCAACAAGTTCATAATTTTGAGCATCCCATTTTTATTTGTTTTAGCATATTGCCAAATAATCTATTTCAAAAAAAAATCTTGTCTGATAATATTTCAAAATCTGGAAATCTTATTAATCAGTGCTTGCAGGAAAAAAAATTCAACGAAATTGTTGGCAAAATGTGGTCCGATATCTCCTTCCACTCAAAATCTTCCAGCAAAGCCTGTGCGGATACACATCATACACATTCATAAAGCGATTCGAGCTATATCATAAGGAATCTGCATGATTATCATCATAATTATCATCATCATCATCAATTTGATTACCTTCATTATTAGTCCTATCATTAATATCAATATTATGATTATTGTTATCTTTGTTGTCATCATTATTATTCATGTTATTACTATTTTTATTATCATTTTGTGTAGTTATTATTATTATGATCATTATTATTATTATCATTATTATTACTTTTATTATTATTATTATCATCATCATCATTATAATCATCATCATTTTTATTATTATTATTCCTGATATGTACATAAAACACACATATACAGGACATGAAAGACAGACAAATAGGTCTATAATATATTATTCAATATCTCACGAAAATGAAACAAATCATATCCACACGCGTATAATACTCTACAGACGTGTAGTTTGAAATCAAACTGGCAGTCTTTACGAGATGTTGCAGGCATCGAAGAGAGAATAGCGAGGCCGCCAACATTTCATGACACTTGTTCACAGTCATACTTCATAAAAATATGATTTTAGAAACGGTGCAACAGCCGCTGCCTAGCTGTTTTACTATCACTGAGATCTTATTCGGTATACATGGAGACATCGCTCCCCAGCGTGCACGGCGACTTGGCCCGAGGATTTCAACTGCCAAAACACGTCAGCTTAGCGCTCTTGATGCGCAGCGTTCAACACAACTTGCAACATTTCAAAGTTCTGCGGAATGACGTCTTCTTTATGTTTTCTGTCTCTGCTGTGGCATGTTTTACCTATATTTACATCATTTTTTCATCTTTCTCGGTCTTTGGTCTTTGGTACGCTTCTCGTGGTGAAACGGATCCGTCGGCTTAGGGTATGGAATTGGATGAGATAGCCATGAGAACGACTAAAAATGTATAAAATCTTCATCAACATGATCAAGTGAACTACACAATACTATGTAGGTCAGAAAAATCTTTGATGTCGGCTAACAGTGTGAGTGAAAGATAGTACCCTTCTTGTAATGGAGACATCTGTTGCATATAGCACGTAGTTTCAGACAGACTGAAAAACAAGTCCTGATGTAGAATTGTCCTTTTTTTTCCCACAACCTAAAAAATAGATCAGAATGTTTTCAACAATACCACAATATTAAACAAACATGATAAACGAGAAAACATAAAACATTTCTACACAATGGTGGAGTGCACATTGTTTTATTCAAAAGAATTCTTTTCGAGGTTTCGTGCATGAACTGCGTCTCAGAGATTATTTAGTTTACAATACTGAATCAATGCACGCTCTCGTTTACAACCTCCCTCTAGCAATTAAAACAATATTCAGTCGACATGCTAACAAACATAATCTTAATAAATGATCGTTAATGGAGCGTTGCTAAGCTCACACAAAATGTGCAACTGTAACGATTTACAGACGCCTTTAAGATATTGTACCATGCACCATTTAACAACCCGCTGCGAGCAATTTTTTAAAATGGATACTCATAACAATAAATACTTCTCGGCGATGACAGCTTGGCAAGAGACGGGGGCCCCTGGCCATCATTTAACAAATGTATACAAACCAGAGTCTACTCTCCAGACACTATTTTTTTTCTGTGTTTTATTCAATCAAAATATAATCACAATATTTACAAACAATTCAAAAAGATCGACATAAACAGAACAAGATCAAACATAAATCAAAGAAAAAAAAATAAAAAGTGCAGCGATATACTGTATATACTATAACTTAAGAGTTAACGAGCGATTATATATATATATATATATATATATATATATACATATATATATATATATACATATATATATATATATATACATATATATATATATATACATATATATATATATATATACATATATATATATATATATATATATACATATATATATATACATATATATATATATATATATATATATATATATATATATATATATATATATATATATATACATATATATATATATATATATATATATATATACATATATATATATATATATATATATGTATGTATATATATATATATATATATACATATATATATATATATATATATATATATATATATATATACATATATATATATATATATATATATATATATATATATACTTTTTGTTGTTTGTTACAATATGCAACTTAGGGGTTGACACTTGGCGTTCCATATATCAGTGGACTTCAGTGGACTTCAGGCGTCTTTAGGAGTTCTGTTGTTTATACCTTTGCCCCCCCCCCCCCCCGGGCTTGGCCCGACTGCAAGAATGGGGCGCTAAGATTTGCACTGAAATTACACACAAAGCCCTTGCAATAGCTTGTTCCATAAGAACATAGCTAAAACTAAACTAAAGCAAGGGGTCCTTGATTCATTTGCCAGGCAGGCTAGAAATAAGTCACTAAATATCACCATTTTCAATAATAATAATAATAATAATAATAATAATAATAATAATAATAATATTAATAATATTAATAATAATGATAATAATAATAATAATAATAATAATAATAATAATAATAATAATAATAATAATAATAACAATAATAATAATAATAATAATAATAATAATAATAATAATAATAATGATAATAATAATGATAATAATAATAATAATAATGATAATAATAATAATAATAATAATAATAATAATAATAATAATAATAATAATAATAATAATAATGGTGGCTTCTTATTAAGCGCTTAGGATCACGCATGATGCTCATGGCGCTTTACATACATAAACAAAATAAAGTACAACAATAATTCTCCCATTTGGATCAGTATAGTATGCATTAATAACTTTAATAATAATAATGCTATTTTGATGTTTACAGCATCGAAAAGAAACCAAACATTTTTTTTTTTAAGTTTTGATATTTTACTGGACACATTCTGGCGGTTCTGCCAAATAGCTCATATTGTCTGCCGTGCGGCCAATGCCTAGAGCTCCTGCAAACCAGTTGCGCTTCAACATGTCAACTGACATTCAAAGTGAATTTTCACTTTAGAAAGCAAATCATTAGCCCAAATTTTAAGAAAATAATTTTATACCCCCTGCTCTTTTACATCCAAATATATTCAAAGAGTAAGACACATTCCTGATAATTGCTATGCATGATAATCATATGATATATTTCTATATCCCTGTTTGCTAAATGATACAAGATCCTTATCAAAGCAAAAAAAAACCCAAATCTGCTTCCAAAAGTTGTTGACTTGACATTGGGACAGAATTGAAAGAGGCATTGTCAAAATGACAACAAACAGCTCCCGGCATGTTATTCTTCTTTCTTTGCGACTGGATGAACAAAACATAAATCGAACAACAAGAATACATGCACCATGAAATAAGTCTTCGATAAACACAGCCATTGAAAGCATCGACAAATAGATTCCCCTTGTCTAATCATCTGCTTGGGAGCTGTTTGACCCAAATCACGCAAAGTACACGTTTATCCAACCTATGAAAAAAAAAGATTAAGCCAGAAATCACAATCACAAAATGACAATAGCCAGAATTGTCATCCGCATATTCAAAGGACTTATCTTCAAAAAGTAAGTTTGAATTTCATTTAAATTTTGCCACTTGTATAGGTTCATTCCAAAAGTTTGTGCTGAGCTGAGTTGGTTGATATAAAATTATGTCGTATAGACGAGTGGTTTAAGAAGCACTTGACTGGAAAATGCAAAGTTTGGATTTGAGCCCCATCATGACAGTAATGTAGGTCGTTTTGCAAGGTATTTATCTGGTCTTACCACTCTCAACCCAGGTGTATAGCAATTGCGTACTGATATGAAATAATCATTTGATTGCCATGATTGCCGTGAGCGCCCTTATAGATCTCCTCAATCATAATTTTATGGAATGTATCATCTCGTATAAGTAGCATATAATAATTAAGCCCACGAAACATTATTCAAAACGTGTATAGGTCTACTCCATTTTCATCTCCACGTTCAAAAGTAATCCTTTAGCAAGCAAATGACAGGTTCATTGTCATTTGTCACTGTGGTTCGAACAGAAAACAGCACACTCATACTCAAATACACACTTTTAACCTTGATGGTAGCAGTCTAAAAAGCTGTTGAAATCATTGACACTACACATGATGACCTTTGCTCGTCTGTTTCTAAGAGGTTTTAATATGTTGCCAACCATCGGGTAAACAAATATCTCATTAACACTTCAGATTTTGACTTTCGTCCAACGTCAAGCACTTTTTTTAATTTTACAAGTGTGGGTTAAGCAGACGAAATTCCCATTTCCCTCTCTGTTTTCCTTTGTGGAAAAGGAACAGTCTGTCTACTTCCATAGAATACCAACAGCAAGAGAGGGGAGAGAGAGAAGGGGTGAGAGAGAGAGAGAGAGAGAGAGAGAGAGAGAGAGAGAGAGAGAGAGAGAGAGAGAGAGAGAGAGAGAGAGAGAAGAGAGGAATGGGATAAGAGCTAGGAAGGATATATATAAGGGGAGAGAGTCTTAGAGCAGGGAATACATTTCCCTGCTCAGAGTGAGAGTGAGAGGAGAAAGAGAGTGTGTGTGTGAGAGAGAGAGAGTAACAGATAAAGAGAGAGAGACACACACACACACATGACACACACACACAAACAGAGACAAAGACAGAGAGAGAGAGAGAGAGAGGGAGAGAGAGAGAGAGGCGAGGCCATGGCTGACATAGGTCATTTCCAAGGACATATGAGACAAATTGCCCAATTTGCGAGGTGTTATTTTGTGAGGAAAATGGCCAAATCACTCGCCATTCTTTCTGAACTTTGTAAATTGACGGGCCTATTCTTGTCGAAATCGAGTAACAGTACACTTTCGTTGACGGCACCTGAACTTGGGATAAAGTTTGGATACTTTATGTGAAGAATTTCTAGTATCAAATACTGCCTATCAATTATTATACACCTGCAAAAAAATTAAATGGTTTACTACCTTCACAACTCATCTGACGATTTTTTTTTCTTTCAAAATAACTTCTTGAATTTGGTTCTCCCTTCATCTCTTTTTAGAAGGAAGACTGAACTAACGCCAATATACGTGTATGTACCAAAAAAGTCCCCTGCTTAATTTTTAAAATCATGTTGAGGTTAATTACTTCATGAAATTTTAATAGGGAGAAAATTGATTTCCCCGATTCTTTTTTCTGAGGTATATAGACGAAACAAAATAATGTCTTGTCAGCTGTACAACTGAACCCATTCCTTAAAAACAGTTCTCCCTCTTTTTTATTAATATACCATGTATACGTTTATACATGTATATCTATCATTATGATATATGGCTGCATGCAAGTTGCAACTCTACATCAGTTAAAAGCTTAATAAACATACAGTTGAGTTCTGGTCATGCAATTACATTGTGAAAATCTGTCTCAAAGCAGTTGGGGAAAGTTTGATCATGTCTACATAAGAATTGTTTTATATTGTGAGGTTTTGGAATCATCAGAATGATAATCAATTGACCCAATCTCACTGAAAAGCACATGTAAGGTACACATATATGGGACTGCACACACATGTGGCATGAATGTTCGGCCCGAACATTTCGAATATGGGGGCATTTGAAGAGCGATATCCTTTTCAGGGGACGTTTCTAGTATGATGTTCTTCCAAACTGACATCAAAAGAATGAGAAAGCTCACAAATTACTTTTCACCTCTCCTAGAACTCAACCTTCTCCAGTGATATTATTATGTAACGCGTCCCGTTATTACTACATACGTAAAAAGCATTTTGCACACACATAATTGTAATACCTTGTAATTTTATACGGGGTGTCTCTTTGCGCTTTTCAAGTAAAAATAATATCGAAAAAGAAAACTTCTTCTTTGAATCCCCATATTTAAAAGACTGATGGTTTCCAAAGCATCCTTTATTGTTGTCAATCAAAAGAAAAAGTGAAAACCTTAAAACATCTCATTACCGGTAATATTTTGGTTCCAGCTTCCGACAAATATATAAGGCAAGTGCCATTTTATTCTACGAAAAGGACGAGGTCATTACTTTCGAAATATAGGAAGTTTTTATACCCCTGGCAGCTGTTTAATTACTGTCTCCCAACATTTTTTTCCCCCGCAAATATCGAACAAATCACCAAGAAACAATGCACGTTATTATTGGCAGGTCTCATGTGTTCATAATCTTATTAATACGTTTAAATCGGAAATTCACCCTAAAACAATACAAAGCTATTCGTATCTCTCATGTGTTAATAATGGCATTATGCAATCGTGATAACCCCGGAAAGATCGTATAACCACAGGCTTATAGGAAAGAGAGAGAGGGAGAAGAGAGAGGGAGAGAGAAAGAGAGAAAGAGAAGGAGAGAAGATGGAGGGGAGTAACAGACAGATGGAGAGAGAAAGAGAGGAGAGTAAAAGAGAGAAATTGCGAGAAAGTCGGAACTTTATTGTTTTGATGTTTGTTTTGATGTCGCCGATTAGCTGGTAATATATAATTCAGTAATAATCGAATGTAAACAAAATGCGTGATATTTTTTCCGTTTCGCGCCGTCGGGATAACGGGGATGCACTCCAGCTGGACAATGGAGCTAAATAAAAACAAAAAACAAACAAACACGGACATACGACGAAAACTCAGATGAGCTGGTCAAATTTCGCAGAAATGGTGACCAGTTCGATGACCGATGAGCAACAACTAAAACATGCGGACATTTTCACCCAAATACTCCTCTGGATTTTGTTGATACAAATTAGATCGGTGTAACGAACCAGTAGTAAACATTCTTCCACAGCATGCCCAAAACATGCAAAACATGGTTACAGTTTCTTTCTTTTTTCTTTTTCTTTTTCTTTTTTTTTTTTTCTTCTTTCTTTTTCTTTCTTTCTTATTTGCTGCATAAGCCCGCGTACAGCAACAAAGTCAGAGAAGGGCTTGGCAATTTTTTTTTACATAAATGTAAAGATGCAAGACACAGAAGTTTGACAATTGAATTCGTCTTTTGTTTTATTTTGTCCATCCTATTTAAAAGTATAACACTAACTTATGCGTGATGGCTCAGTGGTAGTCTCAGGGTTCGTAACAAAGTTGATGCACTCGTGCCTTTCATATCGGTCCCCTGGTTGCCTATATCTACAAGCATGTACTGGATGTCTTAGCAGTCAGGTCAGGCGCGCCGGAAGCAGTTTGGGATTGGGGGGGGGGGGGCAAACATTCAAGGGGGCTCACCTTTCAAGGGCTCATGTCTTCTCAACCCTAAAAAAAACACACGCTTTCCCATCCTCTCACAACAATACAGACGCACGTACACACCTTTCAGAATATTTTGCTATTAAACACGTCTAATACAAAACCTCCACTACGTTAAAGTTAAAAGTTTGAATGCTTTATCTGTCTTCAGTGATCTCCATGAATACGAAAAATGAATACAAAGGTTTACAATTACGTAATAAAGCAATCAAGCTTTTAATATACAAACGATTTTTTAAAAAGTGTAGTGAAATGCTCTTATGATGGATACGTTCTGCGACTAGAAGCCAATATCATTCTTTGAGGGTGTCAGTGTGTCTTATGATGTAATTTTACTCCTTTACTACTGATTTTTTTTTTTTTATGGGGGGCAAAAATGCATTTTGCCCCCCCCCCCCCCCCCCCACTTCCGGCGCCTATGAGTCAGGTACAATAAAAATATCATCATCAATATATCAGTATACATGTAAAAGATTGACGGGGACATACTATAGAGAAGTAATGAGCCATTGTTATAATCAGGGTTTGTAAAAATGAAATATTATGTACTTACCTTGGACATGTTGGACTTCCATGCAAGACGAATTCATCTCACTAAGTACCAACCATGATAGCCTACATACATCACGTTGTCATACGAGCTTCGACGACAAACGTATTGAAGATTATCCGAAGAAAACCAAGGGTTATATAGATTCACTGGTAATAGGCGGAATAAAAGAAGAGATATTTCCAACAGGAAACTCTCTTCGTCTTTCATTTTCATAATCAGCATGATCAGGGAGATCTTCTCTTTTAGATCTCCTTGTTCTTCCCTTGCATTTTCAAAATCAGAAATAATCGTACCACAATATAGTCATCTTTCATTTTCTTCACTCACATCGCCTTGTTCATCACTGCAAGCCTTTTCAAGAGTTATATACGGTTCATTATTCTTGACGTGACATGTAATTCACATAATCCCCTTTCTATTTACAATCAAGGCGATTATTCAAAAAGTGACAGTTCAGAAACCTCTCCTTTTTCAAATCGAGTCACGTAAAGGCTTATACGCTGCCAATATTTTCAAGCTAATCAACGAGAAAATTTGGGAATACCATGAACTTATCGAAAAAGAGACAAGTCAAGGGTAATCTTGACATTATCTTTATAAATGAAATATTTTTCGGCCGATCTGCTATTCAACCAACCAGATCCCAGCGAAGAATATATTAAAATATACAAGGTATCCTTGTACTGTCTCCTTGCAATGCAATTATCATTCACACATAACGAAATCGTACAACTGACGTTCTTATAATGGCACCGCAAGCCTCTGTTTGTTTTATTTTCTAGCTCGAATCATTGAGCATCCAATTACTTCGGACCACAATGGCCCTTGCAATCAAGACAACCTTTTTTTCTAGTGCCATTTTTCATTTCATTGTATAAAACTACTTATTCTAAAAAAGAAGTATTGTTAGATCTTGAAAGTACTTTGTTGACATAAGTTGCATGGCATGTATACGCAAATAATAACATTGGTGATCTTGAATAAACGTAAGCTCACGGGCGAAACAGATTAATCTCTGTCAAACAGTCTGAAGTTATGAATATGAATAGATTATTACATTTGTGTTCATTATATTGTAGAAGACCTTCACCAGTAACATTTCATTATCAAGGACATGCAATCGTCCAGAATTTCTTTATGATTATTAATCAGATAAATTTAGATGTCTGGGTATTCTATTTACTTTTTGCGCCATTTTCAAACAATGGATACTTTCATCCTCTATTACCTTAAGATGCTAGATGCATATTGCATCCTTCTCATCATGCTCACAGAATTGATTAATCTCTCGCAATTTCTATTTTGAGTTTGACTGACATATCTGTGGGGAATTTCAAGATGTTGCAAGGCTTGAAGAGCAATTTAAAAAAAAAATTTATACCGTCATGATCTTGCTAAATTTTAAGTCTTCGCCAGATGCATTGCCTAAATCTTCTTGATCACGATGACTTCATATGATTTATGTTTATTATATGACGACTGATTTCGCAATATCAAATGTATCTGTCTATTCTCTCTGTAAACATTGATATATCGATTCTATTTTCAGTGATGCATATTAAAGCACATAAATTTGGAAGGATTTGGTTTTGTTAGTTTAAGGCAATATTTAATATTTGAACATGGCCGTATACTGTCCTATTACTTCATTACTTTTTCTCAGAAAGTTTAAGTCCACGTTCATTAAGGAAAATTTAGAAATGTACATTTTCAATAAAAAAGCGCGATATGAACATCATTTTCAGTATAACAATTGGAAAATCATAAGGAATTTCCTACCATTGTCATCATCTACATGCTCTTGCTTTCCATAACCTTGGAAATGGATTGATTTTTCAACATGTGTTTTAGAGTATAATATATACACTTGAAAGAATTCTTATCAAATGTATTTATCTTCGCTACCTGACGTTCACTGAAACTCTACTAATAGTATTCCCTGTGTGCTTCGACTAACCACACCCATATACGCCCAGTATTCTTTGGTGACAAATCATTTTCATATCTTCGTGTTCTTTCGTGACAAATCATTTTCATATTTGATTGGCAAGCTCTACCGACACCGAAATGGGAGAAATGTATTTAATGACTCAACATGATAGCAGTGCATGACCGGGATTCGATTCGGGGTCGAGATCCCGGGCCAAGACCATTAATCTCGAATTACCAAGTCTTTACGATAGAATTTAAAAGAGTATAACTTCACTGTTTACAGCTTTATAAGCATTGACATATAAACACAAACATCAAATAGAGTAAAATTAAATGAATAATAGACTGCTTTAAGAAATAAAATCAGTAAAAAGCTGTTTTGAAAGTCATCATCATAATCATAAGCATTATACTTCATTAACTTCTTTATTTTCAATTTCCCTGCAATTTTACTCCAAAATCTCTCAAAAGTCACCTCCGTCATGTCCGTGTTTGTTACATAAAACTTCGCCTTCTGTATATCCGACTATAAAAGATTACAAACGATGTGTGAATAACTTCATATTTGGTTAATGAATTTACACAACAATTTAGAATCACTTCTGGTAAATATAAACTTGAGATTGTTTTTGTTTTTTCTGTATTTTGTTTACGAGTAGAGATAGGGCACGCAGGGGCGGATAAAATGGACGCTTGACCGTCATCCGTTCAAGCATGGAGGAATTTCATAGCTTCTGACCTACCTTCGAGGAGAGGGTATCTTTTAATGATCGGATCATCTTCAAAGAGAACAATTTATTATGAAATATCAGTAGCGGTTTTCTATTCTCCTCGTGTTTGGATGCAATTTTCTTTGGCCATCATATCTGGAATGTGGTTCAGATTTCAAAGTGTATTTCATACTCAAAGGACATTTTAATAATAGGATTGAACAAGCGTACATAAATCATGGGCATCCACGGTCATCACAACATCGCAGTTTTTGTGTGTCAGAGATTAATCTACAGAAAAGTTGGAAGTGGTAAAAATATAGTGAGAAACAGCATTCCTCATTTTCCTTCAAAAATCACGATAAATATCGCACAAGATTTCATTTTTTTAAGGAAATATGGTCTAAGTCACGAACGCTGAATGATGTTGGAAATATGCGATAGGTTTTCAAGTTGTTTTTTTTTTCCCCCCGTCAATTTCCCAAAATAAAATCAAGTGCTTAATACTATCAGGGTGACTATATAGAATCATGACTTTTGCTCATTTTCACTTAGTTTAGTTGTAATTTATGAGATTGTAGTATTAGTCTTACATGTTTGCATGAACTGTTTTAAAAATTCCAATGCAATTCAAAATAGAACTAAATATAATATGCGAGAATTTCTACTCAATATCGTAATTGGTTAAGTAAAAATAAGCTGAATTGCCCACATGCCTCTCAAATGCCAAGTATATGAAAACACAATATGTTCAATGTGATAATGTTCGATTTTCATATCAAAAAGTGGTAAAAGCCTTTAGGGTAAAGATTTGATACTGGTAACAAAAATTTTAAAGGCATGGACCAGTAGTTGGCAAGTTGCATTTTGTAAACATGGTAAATGCAGCTGAAATTGGTACATTGTTTCTCTCTCTCTCTCTCTCTCTTTTACCATCACTTTTCAATAGGGAAAATAAAATCAAACAAAGTTGGACAAGGAACGAATACATGTATTGTAAATTATATTAGGCCTACCATGCCTACTCTGCGACAACAAAATATTGAAAATTTATATTTTCGTTTTGTTGATATATTAATGTTAATAACTTAATTCAACCTGCATGGAATATAGAATTTGGTACATTCATGTTCGGGGCACACAACTGTATATGGGCTTTGATAATACAACTAGGTTATTGATTACAACACAAGTCCTTTACACGGACAATTTTATGTAAAAGTCTAAGAAGAAAAGGGTGCCGTTGCATAAAACTTGCTATTATAGTAACTTTGCTATTATAGTAACTTTTCATGGAATACTGGATTTTGATTGGCTCTTGAGCAACGTTACCATGGTAGTTACCATTGATGGCAAAGTTACTATAATAGTAAGTCTTTATGCAATGGCACCCAGGTCAAGTTTAGTGGTAAACACAGCCGAACCAGAGTTATGAAACCCTTCATATAGTTTTATAATAGTCATACTTGTTTGATAAGTGGTGACTCGGATCAGCGATTCTTAATGATAATCTTCATACACAATGATCTATGAATGGGGAGGATGAGCTGGTATGGTGGAGCGTTCGAAACCGAGGCCAATGATGAAAGAAAATCAAATGTTGGATTTAGGAGGTATTCGTGTCATCTTTACAAAGTCGAAAAGTAAAGTAAACTGTGAAGAAGGATCGATCATTATTTTGCTCAATGCAATGAACGTGATGGTTCAGCTGCAATATCAAAATATGGAACAGCATAATTATATTCTTCTAAAGCAGCCTATATACACAGAATCATGACAAATACGGAATGGAGAAATTCGTTCGGACTCGCAATTTACTGCGTGGGGCAACCAGAATTACTGCCGGGTGACTAAAATGAGTCGAACTAAAAGCATTGGGCTGCCAAATTCCAAAATCTTGAAGAAACTGAAAGAGACAGGAGAAAACTTATTTGGGGGGGGGGGCAGCACGACAGACAAAATGGTATGAAAAAAAAGTAGAGTAAAATGAAAGGTTGACTGGAGACTGAGCAGTTGAGGATAATAAGACAGAGAGAAAATGAGGAGTATGTATATGAGATGGGATGAGAAGCAGAGATTGGGACAGAAATAGAGGAGAAGAGAGAGGGGAGAGAGAGAGAGAGAGAGGGAGAGATGGGGGGAGAGAAAGAATGGGACAAACTATTTTTAATAAAAAATGTTGAATTTCGAGGGCAGCAGCAAATTAAAGATCAGTCATCCGCGGCATGTCAATTAGAGCTGATCTTTACATAAATGTATTCATATTCGAATACAATACAGAACCATTATTCTTGTAAAAGATGCTTTATTGTCAGAAACTGAGCTGTTCACTGCACTGTCACAAATTCTGCCTCACTCTGGTTCATGAGATAATCATCTTTACAATAATTATGCATATATCATATCTGCACATAGAGGAGTTGCACTTATATACAGAAGAATATAAAGAAGTAAGTCTATAGAAAAATACATATTAGAATCAACATGCTAAATTATGCCAATCTGACCAAGGAGTTATCACACTCCTTGATCTGACTTGCTCACTGCCTATATCAGATGGCAGACAAACCTGGCAAGAGCTGGATGCTGTACATGCGGGGAGCTATGGCTGATAAAGTCGCTCTTTCCACTGGCGACAACGCCCACTCCCGTGACACAAAATAACGAACTCTTGAACTAAAACCTCGCGTAATTGCTCACTTTAAATAACAAAACCAACTTATGAATTGGGCTAATCGCCTACCTCTTGGTCTTGCCAACCATTCTCCATGAAGGGGCTGGCTGGAAGCACGAAGTCTGAATCGCTGCAGGTCGAAGACTTCTCCAGTTCGTTGAGGAGCCCGTCGTTCCCGAACAGGGACAAGTCCGGTAAAATCCCGCCAGTCTCCGCCATGCTACTACTACTGTTGCTCTGTTGCGGGTGCATGGAGAAAAACGTCCTCAAATAATTATCAAATCCAAGCAATGTCGAGAGAAAAAATCCATGTAAAGAAGTCGACCTGATTCTCATATACTTGCGTCCAACAGCGTGGAGGGTTTTTTACCATCTACACCTGTGAGATAACACGAGTCGAAGTAACCATGGCATGTTTTTATACCTCGTATTTGCAGATTGGAGACCACAGCCTAGATAGCTTATGACTTCTGCCAATACTTCTGCCAGTAGCTCTGTGCTGAACTGAGCGAGTTGGTACGGATGACTACCTGCATTCACGCCTGGACGTGGGCGGTTGAATCATTTTCATATCCCGCTGAGCGTCGAGGTATGTGCGCACCAATAGAACACTCGCTGTGCTGGGGTAGAATTGTGTACAAGTCCTCTGCGCGTGCGCAGTGATTTTCAGCCAATCAGCGCACAGTGTGGTCTCCAACATAATCATCAGTTTTTTTGCTAATTTTTATGAATGAACTAAAACATGATGTCATCAATAAGACTCGAATAGTTGCTCCCTACTACCAAAGATACGTAAAGACGATGATGTTGGATTCAAATCTTAACAATTTTTTTTCCTGAGGAACAACAAGGCAACCATTTTGCTTATAAAATCGAGAACCAGACATAACCATGATTTGACGAGGGTTGTTAGAACAACATGGTTAGTAAGGCTGTACGTCTAATTGCGCATAATCGACTTGTAAATCTTTTTGGCAAACAAATTGTATAAAAGGACTTTATAAAAGCCCCCGCACGAGTTTCAGAGCTAAAGATATATTAAAGGTCGAATTGCTCCTCTACAAAATTGTCTCCTACCATGTTTGCAAGTTTTTCTAATAAACCATTTGCCACATCATTGAGGAGAATGGAATTCTTCAAAAACAAGAGAATTCAGACTTCATGAACAGATGAATGGAAAGTACTCACCAAACTGAGTAGTGTGTCCATTGATAGACAGGGTGTAAAATTTACATTCTGAATAGGCACCCCTTGCACAACCCCCCCCCCCCCCCCCCCCCCCAGTTTTTCGTGATTTGTCTTGTATGGGTTATTGAACTGGGGCGGGGATGGTCGACTCCGCCCTACGTTCGATATTGACCTAGCTGGTCTATCCTAACTTTCCCTTTAAGTTGGGGTGGGGGGTCCGGTGCAGACTGTAGAAAGATTTTGGAACTCGCTCTTATTCCTACGCTGAACGATCTCAAAATGAAGGAGATTTTTGTAATCATTCGGATTTATGCAGAACAACGACTGTTAGAAAAAACGAAGATTTACCCATGCTCCGTACATTCACAATGCCTTTATTTGGCAGAAATCACTACTGGATACATCTGTTATACTTCGAAAAATTAGATAAACTCTCTACAAGGAATGGTTTAAGGATAAAAATGACCTTTACTATTGGTTGAAGGAGTCTACCTTTAATTTTGAGATAGACTATTCGATGATCTATAGTTGCTCAAACAGAGAGACAAAAACAAAGAGATGAAAAAACTTGACCAACACGCTCCTCCTAACTCCTATCAGGGTGTCACTTGGATTTTAATGTCTTGACAAAATAAATTTATCTCTTGATTATATTAGACATTTCCGCTTTTTTTATTTGATTTGGTCATGTAAGTCATTGATTGACATCTGTCTGTTTTTATTTAACAGTTCATGTGTTTATTTCCGATCCTGGTAAGTCATTAATTTTTTTTAATGTTCTTGTCTGATAGGTTTTCATTAGACCTAGGCCTGTCTCTTCTGTTGTTTTAAGGTCATTCTTAGATTGAGCTTGAAACACAAAACAAAACATGTCTTCTGTGTTAACTCATGCCAGTCCCCCACTATCTCTCTCTCTCTCTATCTCGTTCTATTCATGTGTCTTTTTGTTTGTCTCTCTATGGTATTTATTACTCTCCCTCTTCTCTCTCTCTCTCTCTCTCCCCCCCCCCTCCCTCCCTCTCCCATTCATAATACATTCCGTGATTGTTTACCTTCAAGTCGTTTACCTTCACATCCCCCCCTCTCTCTCTCTCTCTCTCTCTCTCTCTCTCTCTCTCTCTCTCTCTCTCTCTCTCGATTTGATTGAGGCTCCTTCAGTTTCCTTCTTTCCTTTTCTTTTCCTCGAAAATTCATCTGGGGCCCGTTGCACGCAAGTCCTCAATGCTCTCTTCTGATTGGCTGAAAATAAAGTTGCGTTTGAATTTCCTGCGCTGCGTTCAAACACAAGTTTTGTGCAACGGGCCCCTGATATCACTATGCCATCAATGAATAAGACCAATTTTAATCGAATATACATTTGATTAATGGTAAACGCTAGGCGGATGGTGAGACTGCGAAAAATCACGCTGTGGAATCATCATGATCATATTTGAATAAACCTATGATGTCATTGGCAGTTGTCCTTATATGTACATAAGCAGTTCGCGGTAAGCACTTACATGTACCAGGTATAAATATATTGAAATTATCTATCATTTCATGATTAAACATCCTGACTACGCTGTGGTTATGATATTGACAGGGTAGTTCCGTAGCAGTCTCTCGAACATCATAATTGTCTTCCTTGAAATAGATAATCATGCAATGCAAATAATATTATCAAGCGTTGTAGTCAAGGCCCAAACCCTCAAGACCAAGGCCAAGACCAAGGCTTAAAACCTCAAGGCGAACTCTCTAAAAGAAAAGAGCGGAATTTTCACTCTATTTTCACTCCCCAGGGAGTGACGCGAGTGATCACTCGATTTTTTTGATTTTTTTTTTTTTTTTAAGAGAAAGATAGAAAGCCTATAGGCCAATGCATGAATTTTAAAAAAATGATAAAAATCAGTCACACAAATACGGAGGTTCATACAAGAAATAAAGAACATGGACTTTTATATTCCTAACATGGTTAGCTATGAAAGCACCTTCAAGAACAGCTGCTTTTTCCAGTAAAAGTAGAATTCTGTTTTCAGGAGCGGCGGGACATTTTTAAAGTGAGTGGCACCATCCCAAAAGGGCACTGCTTTGGAAAAGGGGGCAACTACACAAACTTGATGGAAAAGACTGATATACCACCATGAGTTGACATCATTATCATGGATATATTAATATCTTCCTAGACTACGAATGGTTATTGATGAATTGATTTTATATTTGCGAGTGAGCGAGCGAAGAGAGCGAGCTACAATATCAATCTATATAGTGCATTTATCTTTTTAAAAATGATTGGGTGCTTACATCTAACTTTGGAACATGAGAAATTTGTTTTGCTTTTTTTTTGTATTTTATTACGTCACTAAAATATATTGGGCTTTGTTCATACGTTTTTCAGTTGACTTTCTTGTTATTCATAACTGCAAGACCTGTTGCTGGGCACGCTTGTATGGTTAATGACCCCGTTCGCATGACTACACAGCAGGAAAAAATGGAAATAACCATACACTCTAAAAATTAGAATGTTAAATCAACAATGAAAAGGTTCGAGGAGTGACACCATTTTTCAAAATGGTTGATTTACACTTTTTAACATCCTGGATCCAACAATATAAAGGTTGGAGCCACCATGTTAAAAGTGTTAATTCACCATTTAAAAAGATGTCGTCACTCCTCGAACCTTTTAAATGTTGATTTTATATTTTATTTAAAATTTTCCTTTTTAAAGCCCCCTCCCAATGGAGAAAATGAAAGGGACGTTTTTGTTGCAGAGGAGGTATCAAAGTTCGTCTAGAAAAGTCATATTTTTTGGCTTGATTTATATACTTATATAGAGGAAGTCGAAAGGAATAAATAGCACAAACAAAACAGATGTAGGTCTTCAGGAAATGCATCTGATTTTTCATGAATTTGTATAAACTAAAGAAGGGGCAACTTTTCCTTAGGAGGGGCGCTTTAAAAACCTTAAGGGGTGACGACCCTAAGCCCCCTCCCCTTGCCTCGTACACCGGTACGCGGCTGTGAATACCGCTGTGGTAAAAATGATCTTTGAACGAGATTTTAATGTCATTCATATAGTGCTCTTATATCGTTGTCCAAACTTTTATGTCAACATGTGCCGGGTCCTGTAGTTACACTTCCGTTGTCAAAACACAGCAGTAAGACATCGTGGAAGTTCGTGGAACAAAGTTCAAAAAATCAAAGTTACTTCCATTTTTACGAGTCTCGCAAAAGAAGTTACAGCAGGACACATTTTGCACAAATGGAAACTGCATATTTTTGTGAAAATTACACCTCTCACGTTTTGATCAGTATATTCTGATTGAACTACAGTGCTTATCAAAAGAGTACACACTTTGAAAATATCCTCCGAAATCATAATTTCACAATATCGATATGGTTTTCTCTTATACAATTATTGGTGAGGGTCTGTTCCATCAGATGACACTATGGATACTGACAATATTTTACGCTTGAGTGAGTACTGGCTGCTTTTGTAAAACTCGCAAAAACTGGTTTGAGCAAAAATGCCTCAGTCTTGAATTTGATGAAAGTGCCTATCAGGCAGAAACTGCATTTTCTCTGATAATTATTAATAATAGATTTGAACAATACTTTAATCCTTAGTTCTATACCTAACTCCCACTCCACACTCCCATCCCCCCCCCCCCCCACACACACACCCAAACGCCCTATCTAAAACATCGGATATTATGTCTTTCTGCGCACAATTCCACCTCTGACTGGAGCATGTCGAAAGGATGCAAATTGCAATGCATTACAGGAATATGGACCTAAAAAGTTTCCATTTTCAAGAAGGGAGAGAGAAAGAAAAAATCTGGTTTTGAACAATTTATTTAGTTCCTTTCTTTGCCCCAACTCTTCCAACCAGTTGATGATGCGTCACTGTCCGGAGCATGTCGAAAGGATGCACTGCACTATATGATAATACCTTGTACATGTACATCACATGTTTAATTGAAGAAATGTTAAAACATTATTTTAATCATTAAATTTGCTTCTCTTTTAAATTCTTATTCGCCATACAAGACCTTTTTTATGGGGTCTTGTAACTTTTTAGTGGAATAAGAAATTTGAAGAAGAAAATATGCAAATATTAGGGTTATCCTTCCGTTATCATGGATATTGCATTCAATCTTTCCAACACTCTTCAGGCAAAAATGGGTATTGATGCAGATGACTTGTGCTGGAAAAACACCACCTACAATGGATGGCAGTTGTGGGCGCAGAGGCGTATCCAGCTATTGTGTGAAGGTGATGTAGCTTCTTCTTGAAGGCCCAAGAAAAAAATCAGTACAACTTGATATGCCCTGATGCTTGTACAAGAACGGAGCTGTCCAGATATAGGCCGACATTTAACCCATGTCTTAGAAGCATTCCGCCCCTCCCTTTTATCAATTTCTGGATACACCATTGTGGGTGTGCACTACTAGGTATAGTTTAATTGATTTGTTGCCCAATACATGTATATTCATAATTTCCCGAAGGAAGATGAAAAATCAAGCATTTGGTTACATATCTCATTAGAGGAAGCCTATTCCCATTATCTAAAAAAAAAATGCTTGGACTTAATCATATTCATAATAATCAGGTTAAAAAAAAAATTTTTTAAACACTCTGCTATCCGTTTCTTTTTCTTTCTTTGTTGTTGTTTTTTATTTATATTTACAAAGTCATCACAAGGTTGAAGAGGAACAGAGTATTTCAAAATATCATTTTAAATAGAATGCCTTAAAAGTCCACCTGGAAAAAAGTATATATCCAGTGTAGAGTCGTGTTTGGGGAAAGGGCTATCCGCTCACCTTCAAACGTTTTTGACGTCACATCGAAGAGAAGAGGAGACGCCCATTCGTTACGTGACTTGTGGTATGTCTCATTAATGGACGGTTTTTCTTTGATAATGTATGCAATGTATATCGAAGAAGGTATTCGAGAAGACAAGTTGAAGAAAGTAGAAGAAGGTGTTTAAAATGACAGCGGACGGAGACGAAAAATAACATAACTTGAAGAAAAACAGCCGGAAATGTGTCAGTTTAACGATATTCGTTCTGCTTATATGTAACAGATTGGTTGGGAAAAAGAAAAATTATAGATTAATCTGTGCAGATAGGTTTTCATAAAAATGAAAGCAACAAGAAAATGATGATGGTTGAATTCAAGATAAAAGCATAATATATGGCAATCAAGAGTAGTCGTGCATGGAGTAGTTGATTGAAAATTACCATGATTATGTGTAGAAGAAATGCATCGATGAATGTAAGAAAATATAGAGTGCATGAAGAGAGAAACTTAAAAGGAGGAGAAGAAAGAAGATGATGGGAGACGAAGAAGAAGAAACAAAGAAGAAAAGAAGCATATAGGAGAAGACGTAGAAGCAGAAGAAGAAGAAGAAGGAGGAGGAGGAGGAGGAGGAGGAGGAGGAGAAGAAGCAGAAGAAGCAGAAGAAGTAGAAGCAGAAGCAGAAGAAGAAGAAGAAGAAGAAGAAGAAGAAGAAGGAGAAGAAGCAGAAGAAGAAGAAAAAAATATATGGCTAAGCAGAAGAATACGAAGAAGAAAAAGTAGTAGAGGAATGAAGGGTGAGAAGGAAATCGAGGAAAAGAAAGGAAAGAATTTGAAGAAAAAATCGAATAGGTGATGAATTTAAAACCCGTGGTGAATAAGGGAACAGCAGAAGAAGGAGGAGGAGGAGAAGGAACGGGAGAGGTAGAGGAAGATGAGGAGGAGAAGCCATCAAAGTAGCGCAAGAAGAAACAGAGGAAGTAGAAGAGAAAAAAAATAAAAGCAGAAATGCAGGAATGTCTTCTGTACGTTTACAGGTCATACCGGTGAAAACTCAAATGGATTGCTTCCAGACATCAGACTATGATCACACCGCACGCATTGAAAATTTGCTCATCCACTTCAGAAACAAAATGACGTCAATGTGTAATTCAAACATCGCGTTCTAATTGTGGTCTCTAACTATTTATCTTTCATTTAATTGTGTTAAGGCCACATTCCTGTCCGTATCTACGGTAAATTGGCATAATATCAACCAAATAGTCAAGTCCGAAGTCCGGTGTCTTAAAGCTTCTCAAGGTAACTCAATACCATGATAGCGTCATCAAAAAAAAAATGGACGTGTCGCAAGTCAGGTATCGCAATACCTTTCAAAGAACAAAGTTCTTAAAATATCATCAAAGGAGATTTAGATAGAAAGGGCGGAATACACTAATACATGTACAGCAATACTAATAGTTATACACTATTCTTATGAATAATGTTATATTTGAAGGTGTATAAAATCATTCGATGATTCGATCTCTCGTTTAATCATCTAATGTAACAATGCATTTATCTCTATCATAGGTAGGAGCAGAGTCCTGGGCTAGATCATTGCTCGGTGCTGACATCCTTGGACAAGGTGTTTTCTTTTCATTTGTCCCTCTCGACCCAGGTGTATTAAATGGGTACGTGTTAATGCTAGGGTATTAACAATGGCAGCTCCCACATGAAAAGCAGTGTTGACACTGATGAGGCTACCCTGTGCAAATAACACCACATTTTTATTATATTATATCATATTAGTGGGGATGGCGGCTACGAACGATGGCAGTGCACTTATGTCCGTTGCAAACAAGATGACGTATAGGTCTGCGTCAATGATTGACGCTCTCTTTGATGCACCGTGTGACAGTGATATCCTATTTTTTTTTAATGAATGGAAAATGAACAGTGTAAACAAACTATTGCAATGAAATACTGATGTATGGGTTTAATTGCATTCACAAGTCTGATTAGCGCATGTAATAATGCAATCGAAATGTGCCACTGGCATTATAATTATATTGAATACGTCAGCATGGTCAGAAAGAAAACGATCTCTTTTAAATTCAACCATAAGATCAATACCTTGTCAATCAATCTATTTTCAATGACCACTATCAATTTGTTTAAATAGTTCCTATGACATTGCACATTGTTGGTCATGATACGTGCAATATTTGAGATAAATAATCTCGTCTAGGGTTAGCACGGGCGGCGCTATAGGGGGGGGGCAGAGGGGGCGACCGCCCCCCCCCCCTATGATTTTTCAAGTAGTGAAAAAAGAAAAAAAAAGAAGAAAAAAGAAGAAAAGGAGGAAGAAAAGGGAAGAAAAGGGAAGAAAGAAGAAAGAGGAGTATTAAAAAGAGAGGTCTTAAACATATAACTCTATATTACCCCTGTTGTTTAATGGAGAAAAAATATGAGATCATCTTTAGGTCGTCTTGCCCCTCCTATCAAAATACCCTGGCGCCGCCCCTGAGGGTTAGATAAGATTGTAAAGACGATGAAAACTCAGATTTATCTCAATGTCCATGGCCATGATCATTGGCGACGTAATTGACACTGGTAGATTATACATAACGGACAGCCAGTTGCGTATCCGGGGGGGGGGGGGGGGTTCACGGGAAAGTACCTGCCCCTGCTATTGAGTGAAGACAATAGGAAAATGGGATGGAAAAGGGGGGAGAGAGAAGGAAAGGGAGAGGGGAAGGGGCAAAGTGAAAAGAAAATGAAAAGACCCCCTCCAACACATCACACGATGGCCTCGTTCTCTCACATTTTTTTTTCATGAAGTAACACCATGTCACATCCCCATCAGCCATCAGACCAATCACCCTCCCCCCCCCCCCCTCTCTCTCTCTCTCTCCCTCTCTCTCTTCTTTTACTATATCCTCCTCCTCCTATTAGTACTACTACTACTACTACTCTCCGAGGGACTTGGTAATGTAGATTAATGCCTTACAACAGGGCACTAGCGCATCCACTTGGTTTCGAACCAGGGTCCTCCCACTTACGAGACCACTGCTATACCACAAATTCATCGCGCCTCCTAATAATAATAGTGATAAAAATAATAATAATAATAATAATAATAATGATAATTTGATTTGATTTGATTTATTCATTTATCTTTATGATCCTTTTTTTTTCTTCAAACATATTTTACAAACTGATTACAACATAATAAACAAATATTAATACATTATCAATTAGGGTAATTGCATGGTATAATAATAATGATAATAATAATAATAATAATAATAATGATAATAATAATGATAATAATAATAATAATAATAATAATAATAATAATAATAATGATAGTAATAATAATAATAATAATAATAATGATAATAATAATGATAATAATAATAATAATAATAATAATGATAACAATAATAATAATAATAATTATAATAATAATAATAATTACAACAACAACAACAACAATAATAATAATAATAATAATAATAATAATAATAACAATAATAAAAAGAACAACAACAACAACGATAATAACAGTAATGATAATGATAATGATAATAATAAAATAATAAAAACAATGATAATACTGATGATGATAATAATAGTAATGATACATAGTGCAATTCTCTTGTTTGGTGAGAACATATTGATTGATTAAGAAACGAGTGAGTGATTAATTGATTGCTTAATGTTTATTTGGTTGATTGAATAAAATAATACCATTTGCTTTAGTAGTGAGTATTTCAAATGGTTGCTCCAGTGAGTGGCAGGTGAAAATTGAACTGATTCAATATCTATATTTTTTTGCCGTTGAAAAAATCAAATAATTTACTTAATTAACGTATATTATTGTATAATTGGACAATCTTCCATAGTTTAAATCTAAATTTTATTTTAAAAAGCTGCCTCATCGGTGTACATATCAACACCTAATGATGCCTGCGAAACAACAGAGCGTACAACTATTTTTAGCACAGTTTTACTTCTCTCCATCTTTCCTTTGAAGTTTTAAGAACAACTTGAACTAGATAAGTCGAGAGAGAGTTCACCAAAATCCCTTTTCCGTCTTTTTGTACCGCACGGTTGATTGGTACAAAGTGAAAAGACACGAAGAAAACCGAAAGGAAATTAATGCATTTTCCCTCTCTCTCCTGTTCCAAATTACAATGCAATCCACATTACTTTTTTTCTTTTAAAGGGGAATTTCAAAGTTCTCGATTTGATTCAATTTGTCTGCTGTCACTATCAATTTCATTTACAAGCGTCTGGCTTTATTTCCGAGCCGGAACTTTTCCCAGCGAAATATTGCATCCTCGCGCTCACAATCATTATGACATACAGGTTCACCCGTCTTTCATCGCAGGTTCATCACTTCTAATTTATAGTATTTCGGAAAAAATTTGGCCCGGAAAAAGCATTCAGAGGCCTACTGCTCTTCTTTGTTTCCCCCCTTTTTGACCATCTATTGTCGTTGTTTTTATTTATAGATCTTCCACTTTGTAAGCCTGAGAATTAAGTTTAAATGATCCGGAGCGTATCTTTGTTTTGATAATTGATGCATACCTGGATATCCAAATGAAAGTTGTTAAATCTTGCTAAAAATCTAGTTGCACTGAAAAGAACGGTAAAAGGATACGCACGCACATAATGGTGTTGAGCACCGAAACTCAGGCTAGCGGCAGTTATACATCTGTTGGTGTTATTTTTTTATTCAGTAACAAAATTATATATCATATCTTATATTAAATCTTATATCAAATCTTAAATTATGTTCAATCTTACCTTAGCTCTCTTTAGATTAACTCAGAATGTGAAGGTGATTTTAATATCCCTCTATTGAAATTTCGGTACTATTAGGTACATTTCTTCATCTTGTAATTCATTCTTTTTAACTCCAATTACGAGAGGATCTCTGGCAGGGCAGGCCCTAGCATTTCTCGCAGGTTATGTGTTGGAACTTCCTCTGTGGCAGCGGTTTAAATAGCCCAATATGTAAATAATTTATTACCTGCATAAACTAATTCAAAAGTTGTGTTTCGGATACTCTTGGGGCGCAATTGAAATGGGCGATTTCCCGAGCGCGTGTCCCAGGCCCCTGGATATGATAGTCTTAGTAGACAGACTCTCTTTTCTGAACGGGATGATTCAAAATATTTACCAAGGTAAAGACTAGTTAAAGGTGAATTCTAAACCTAGTCAGATATAATGCATAAAACTCATGATATAAGTTGCAGTTTTGGTGCAACTTAGGTTAACAATTATCTAATATTTCATTTCATTTATTCTTGCTACTTCTTGAAATACTTTGTTTTTAATTGTTTATGAAAGGGACACAGGCCTATTTATTTTTTTTTGTGGGAATGCGTGCGAGATTAGGTTACCAGTGGCGTAGCTACGGGGACAGGGGAGCACATGCCCCCATCCATCGAATGTCCAAAAAAATGAAAAGAGAGGGAGGGGGAAAAAAGGAAAAGGAAAGCGAAAAAAAAAATTGTCGTAAAGAATATGGCACGACCCCTTCCGCACCATAGCAAAGTCGCTTTCCCCCTACCTGTTAAGGCCAATTAGGTCATTGCCAGCCCCGCCCCCCCCCCCTCCACCCCGACTGGTTCCGCACGGAGGTTACCGATCATATATTTTGTAGCAAGCATAAGGAAAATGTGCAGAACAGAGTTTTATATAATAACAATTATTGACGTCATAATGGCCGCAATGACTAATTTGCTATCTTAAATTACTATAATTTTTATTCAGAGTTCATCACTTTAGAGATGGTCGAAACGTGAGACGAATTCGATAAGCGTCACATGAACGCAGACCGTCTGCCGCTGCCGGGTCGCTTAGCTCCCTCACATTTTGGCGACTTATAATTACACCAGTGCACCCCTCCCCCACCACTGGTATGTTGCTGGGTACGTGCATTATTGTGAACAAATAATGACCCCCTACCCCATAGATGGAAATGGAGCAATTCCGTAGAATATGCCCCATATGTCTTTTATCCATCTGTTCCATCCAAAAATGTCATTTGATACGACCACTGACTCATGTTTTTATATGAAAAAGAATCATTACCCAATGGTCATATCATGACATTGTTTAATTTTTGGATGACCGTAAATGTATAATTTAAGTAATTTGTCCCACGGGACTCATTTCACGGAATCGCCCAATGGCGCACTTGGAAATCCGTGACCAAGATACTAAAGCCTTGCCTATTATTATTCGGATATCAAGCGCGTAATAATTTTGGATTATCATCAGCAAGATCAGTATGCCATTACAAGGGTCTAACAATTTTGGACACAGCCTACGACCCTCCAACGCCCCACATTTGTGTCTCTGATCACAGACTACTACGCCCCCTTCCCGATGCGTGAAAGGTCACGAGTCTGGTGTGCAGACCATACAAGAGTATCCTGAAACTTCCGTGTTTCTTCCCCTTCACCTAACAAGCGTTGAAAGACGTCGGGGTCTCGCAAAAGACTAACCAGGGGACTGTGAGGAACTTGATGATATTAAAAAACATGATTTTAACATAGTTTCTGTTTATCTTTAAAGGCAATGAGCATTTTTGGCAGTGTTATGGACATTCATTTAATTCGCATCATAAACCGCCAGCATGACTAAACAGAAAAGGCTATACTAAACACATATTCAATGACAAAGATTTTTTGAAGATAAACAGAAACAGGGAAAAGATAACAATTTCATAACCTTCCAAACTAAAAAAAATTTACATAAAAGCTATTTTAACAGCTGCACATTCGTCTGGAGGGACAATTTTCCAGAATTGAATTAGCAAAAGTGTTGCTGCATGAAGCCAAAATTAAATGTCATGAAAGGTGAAGTGAAACCTCGCCACAAAATGAATTTGCTTAATTTATATAATATCTTTTCATATTAATGCATCATGGGAGTTTGTATAACATTCAAATAAATTGTTCAGAAATCTCTTTGAAACGCCTACCTTTTCGAGGTCGATTCACTGTTATTAATTTGACCCTAAGTGTAATTTACTCGAGTGATGAGAAAGCATCTAATTTTACTCAAGTTTATTTGAGTGCTATGAGAGCAAGTGCTATATTTAAGTGCTAATGAAGCACGTATTGTATTTAAGTGTTCAAAAAGATTTTTGATTGATAAAATTAGTATAATACTTGAGAGCTCAGAAAGGTATTACCTTTATTGCATGCTGAGAAAGCAATTGGGTTACTTCAGTGCTACGAGAGCATTTTACCTGAGTGCTCATAATGGCAGTATATTGTTCTAGAATGCTACAGGAAAACAGGTATTTTATGGAAGTGTCAAGAAAACAAGTATTCTACTTTAGCGCTAAGAAGGCAAGTATTTTAAGTTATTATTTCAGTGCGAAGAAAGCAAATATTTTACGTATATAGTAAGAAAGCAAGTATTTTACTTATGTGGTGAAAAAGCAACTATTTTACTTAAGTGCTAAGAAAGCAAGTATTTAATTTTTTTCTTTAGTGCTAAGGAAGCAAGAATTTAATTTTTTTCCTTTAGTGCGAAGAAAGCAAGTATTTTACTTATGTGGTGAGAAAGCAGGTATTTTGTCTTATCTTGTTTTAGTGCTAAGAAAGCGAGTATTTAATTTAAGAGCTTGGAAAGCAACTATTTTACTTAAGTGCTAAGAAAGCAAGTATTATTTTTTTATCTTCAGTGCAAAGAAAGCAAGTCTTTCACTTATCATGCTTATGTGGTGAGAAAGCAAGTATTTGTCTTATCTTACTTTATTACTAAGAAAGCAAGTATTTAATTTAAGAGTTTAGAAAGCAAGTATTTTACTTAAGTGTTAAGAAAGAAAGTGTTTTACTTAAGTGCTAAGAAAGCAAGTATTTTACTTACGTAGTGTGAAACCAAGTATTTTACTCAAGTGCGAAGAAAGCAAGAATATATATATATTATTATATCCCGATAGCTGATGCCAGCAACCGAGGGACCGGGGATTCGAGGGTTTTAGTAATTAAGAGTTAATTGGCATAACAAAGGGCACACACGTACCGCTTTGGCTACGATCCCTGGACTCCTTGCACAAGACCACCGTTTTGACCACTGAACCACTGTCCTCGTTTAGAGGTACACAAAAAATTGAACTCTCTAACTCACATAATGGCTCTGGTCAGTGATAACTCTGAACCGGGCTTACAGGGGAGCGTTTCATCAAGCGTTTTGTCAGTGATTTCTACCGACAAATTTGCTCTCAGCCAATCAGATGCGAGGATTTCAGTAGCTTATAACAGCTGTAGGTTAAAATCACTGACAAAACCTTGATGAAACGCTCCCCAGGTTTCTCCTTCACCAGAGTGCATTTTACCTCGGGTAATTTGATATTTGTAACAAAATACACATTTCGTTGTTCTTGAAATAGAATGTATTGTAATCGTAGCTAGAGGGTTGGCTTCATGCTTTCTGCAGCTATTTCCTCTCCATCTTGGCGCCCCATAAAAATCCCCATCTGTTATGCATAGCCGACCTCAATAATTTCTTATCAAATAAAGTATCAAATAGTTTATACCATTTTATGACGTTATAGCATGTTCAACCTCCTTTTCTTCCTCTTTCTTATTTTACCTTTCACTTTGGTCTACTTATTTTTCTTGTTAAAAGTTTTTAAATCGTGATTTTAAAGCCCTGACTGTGACTGATAAATGAAATCTCGAGTAACCACCGTGGGCTAAAGGGGAACAAAATGCCCTCCCGGTGAATTTAGAACACGTGTCAAACATTTCCGATTTGTTTGGAATTGGAACTGATTGTGAAAGGTTAATTCGTGAATTTGGGGGAAGAGCTCTTTTCTGTGACTTCAAGTTCAATCTAGGTGACGTTCAAGTGTGTCGAGCATGTGTACAGTGAGTGAGCGAGGTCTGGGAAAAGTTTAACTTTATATGAACTTAAAGGTATATATAATCACAAGTCTTATATCGGCAGGAAATAGCTTTACGCTCATGAAAGGGGTATGTGCGAGGAAGGCAAACAAAAAGAGGGAGAAAAAGAGAGGGGATGGGGCAGGGAGAGGGGAGAGGGGAGAGGGGGGAGGGCAAGAGCGTAAGGGGAGGAGAAAATGGGTGGGTTAAAAACGGAGTGCGTGAAGCACGGGGTACGGAATTGTACATTAAAAAAAGAAAGAATTAGAATTTTAAAAAGTTGAGAGAGAAAGCAGGGAAATTTGTTTTAAAAGGTAAAAGTAAAAGTACACATGAAAGAAATGGGGCAGGAGAGGAGGAGAAATATAGAGAGAGATTCAGAGAACGAGACCAAAAAAAAGAAGTATAGAGAAAGAGAGAGACAAGGAGAGATAGGTATTTAAAAAATGCACTGATCCTCTTCCACAGTATTTCAATATTTTAAGACAAATTTATTAAAACTATATACAAGAACCCAGTACTGTTATTGTTGTTTCTAATATTGTTCTCTTTATAATAATGATAACAATAATGATGATTATTATTATTATTATCATTATTATCATTATTATTGTTGTTATTATTATTATTATCATTATTATTATTATTATTATCATCATTATAATCATTGTTATCATTATTATCATTATTGTTGTTAATATTATCAACATCATCATCAGTAGTAGTAGTAGTAGTAGTAGTAGTAGTAGTAGTAGTAGTAGTAGTAGTAGTAGTAGTAGTAGTATAGTAGTAGTAGTAGTAGTAGTGTCATTATATACCAAGATGGATCGAAGATTAACACAGTGAATCACCGACCTTTCTCATGTTAGAGTCCATACGAGTGATGAGGAAATCTTTACTACTTTAGACAACTTCATAATGTTGGTACTGATTGGAAAGAAAATACTAGTCGACGGGATTTGAACTTGAAATGAACTTCGAGTCTGTCCGTAAGTATTATAGTAATTATTTCATTCGCTCATTTTTCAAGTTCACTCAAGATCAAAACAATTCTTTGTTGTTCGCATTCTTCAAAAAAAATTGATGAAGTGATTTGATAAAGTACTTCCAAGACAACAGTGCGATAATTGGGGAATTGTGACTATGATGTCCATTAAAATCACCCTAATTGTTATTCAAGTGGTTATTGCCACTCACATACCTCTTAACTTACATGAGAAAGCCCAGAAAAATTCATAAAATTTAATATATGCAAATCAACACGATTGATAGTATATTAATCATATACAGTTCTCTGGTTTAACTTTATTTCCGACCGAAACAGTCAGTCACTTGCGTTGGTCATAAGTATGGACATGATGAAAGTGGTTTTAATTAACTTGCAGCCATCTTGTTGAGACACCCCTTGTAGTCTTCCTTGCAGCCATTGTTTTTGTGTCCGCACGAGAGTATCCGTCCTCACAACATTAAGTATGCGATACGAGACTATAGGATAGGGTCCCCCGAACAATCATGATCATAATGAGATTCGGAGACTAAATTTGTGCACAACAGAAATCGGAATTATTACCGTGCACTTTTCATGTTTCCGTCTACGGACCTCGCATGTGTCACCAACTCCTAAAAGGGTAACGAACTGCAACAAAATGACCCACATTGTTGATTTTTTTTTTTTTTTTTTTCTAGCCATTTAGGGGTGATATTTACAATTTTGTCGAATTCTTGGATGACGGTGGGTGATGATAATGAACGCAAAGGATGAGAAGATTTTCGCTTCTTGTCCACTCATCCATTCCGAAGACTGGAGGGGAAATAACTTGTGTCCGTTCTATGTTTCCTCTACGATCAGAAGATAGAGGTGATTGTAGTATTTTTGAAGAAAAGAAGACGATATTGCCACATTTGGGAAGTGTCAGGTAGATATTTCTGTCTAATTTCATCATCGGTGAAAGCAGGTGTTGCAAATGGAATTACATGATCTTTTATTTAATCTTTTTCTCTCTCTCTCTCTTATTTCGGTTGGATCCAAGTGACCATTACTAGTGTCCACTAAACTGCCATGAACTGTGATTTAGCATATTATAGATTATTCGATTTGGGGAAAAGTATATCTGATGTGATGAATGAATGTATAAAAGAAGAATATATTTGAAATAACTTTACAGATATTATATATTATACGGTTTAACGTCGTTGGAGACTTGCAATGACATATATACATAAACCGACAAAATAAAGTAAGTGAGTTAAGTGATACATAAATAACTTGACATGACAGTTATTTTCTGATTCGAGATTACTCCTTTCCCCACCCCCTCCACGAAATAGATTTGCAAGAATGTTTAGTGAGGGAGATAGAATAGCAATGGACGCTATTAACGTATGTAAAACACACACAAAAATACTGTTAAATATATATTTCTCCTTTTTTTTTAGATTCTTTTATAAGATATCTGAAACTTCAATACAATGCCTTTAAATGATTAAGCTCCAGATTATATAACGTCAGTGGAAAACTACTAACATGCACAATCCATTGGACCCGGGGAGAAGATGTTCAACTCCGCAGTGAGGCTTTAAGTATTTTCTTGTCTTTCTTTCTTTTTTGTTGTTGCTGTTTTGTTTTTTGTTTGTTTGTTTTTTTAAACAGTGTCTCATTTTTAAAACACTATTCATCATATTTCGTAACCAAAATATAGTTGGTGTACACTACCTTTAAATGTATGCTTGGCACTAGCCCTGTTAAATGTTAAAATCATTGTTGCACTGTGGCCGATGTTCGAAGAGTCGTTGCGTTAACCTGCTGTCATGGGCTGCATTCCTGCTTCATAGAAAATAATCAAGGAAAAACTTATGAATATGTCAAAACGTTTGGTGAAATAATATTTTCCTTCATCTCATAACAATGAGCATTAATCCGTCGAGGCTTTTATGCTTTTCAGCCTGCATTGTATACCAAGCTGAATTACAATGTTTTCTTAATGTCTGCGTACGCACAACCTAAGGTGTATTTGTTTATTTTAAAACATTATTCATGACCAAAATGGCAATGCACTTTTCTGTGTTCATGAACTTCACATTTTTTCTAAATTCAATATTTTTGTGAAAATTGTGAAGTAGTGAACTCTAAGATATGTTTGTTTTCGAAAGGAAGTACCGGTATATCAAGGCTCATATTTACATTTCATGTGGTATGCCGCATTCGCATTAAAACATTTCATTTTTGAAAGTAGATATTCATGATTAATTTTCCACGTTGTTTTGATGGAGGTCCTGGGGCCTAGCAATACCCTTTAATTGTCGAGTTAAATTTCAAGTTTTATGATACCTTAATTTTCGTGAAATGTATATTACAATCAATTCGAAATGGGTCTACTGACATGTAATGTAAAAGGACTACTTAAGCACGGCTCATGCGAGGCGTCATTTGCTGACGTTACAGGACCGCTTCAGCATATACCAGTGGTGGATCTACATAGGGAGGAAAAAAGGCCAGTGCCCCCCTTTTGAAACCCAACTGGCATACTTTAAGTACACAATTTTTTTTTAAAATGGCCCCTTTATTGTGTACTTTTACGGCACTGTGCCCCCTCTTTTACAAAACCCTGGATCCGCCCCTGACTTATACTGTCTTTTGCGCGTCATAAAAGAGTGATAGCGTTTATAGAGTGATTACTAAACGAACAGTGCAAACAGACCGGCATATGGGTTAAATGCGGTTAAATGCCTTCACAGGCTCAATTAGCGCAGGTACTGACGCAATCGAAATGACGCCTCGTGTAAACAAGGCTTAAATCGAAGTGTTTGCAGAACACTGCGCCACTAAACTGTTCTTGTTCAAAGGGAAAATATATCAAGGGGCAATCGCATTTGGTGAAAGTAAATTCATATCGAATTGTTATCTCACTGGTCAGAAATGGATGTCCAAGACGTACGTCAGTAAAAAAACAACAACAAACAAACAAACAAAAAACAATGTCAGACCCATTTTTAGAAGTAAAATTATTTTTTTATGAAAACATTATACGCACATGCATGGGAATCGGCATAAAATTGGGGTGGCCCCTCGCCCCCCCCCCCCCCCCGGCCTCTGAGCCCATCTTCAATCCCCGAATCTGCCCACTTCGACTACACTATCAAGAGTTAACACACCGTCCATGGGCCAGACACACTTTACAGGTGTCTTGCATTTTCGTCTTAACAGTCAACTGCATTTTGGTATTAAGAGGCGGAAACTTCACATCGACGTACATTAATTGCTTTGACCGACATTTTTTTTTCTTCTCTTCCAAAAGAGCGGTGGAAAAATAGGACGTAAATTGAGATCGAAATGATGACGTCATAACCATGTGATATGTCTCGGCTGGTGTGTGACTGCGTTTGAACTCCGTCAACTCTCATCAGAAATATTATGTTTCACTGATTATTCGATGGTTTTAATCAAGAACACATTCTCTTCATTTTTTTTTTCCTTTTTCAGAAGTCGTCATCCGAAATTAATTCGTAGCAGTGACTCATATCTGGAGGTTATCTGGTAAACAGCCTGAAAAGGAAAGTGTAAGCTGGAGAAAAGTATACGCTGCACGAATGACTTTCAGCATTTGCATGGTAAATGGCGTAGCCACGTTTTGCATATTTGGGGGCGGATGGTGCAGCCAAAGTGAATGTGCTTTACAACGTGAACGGGATTATATAGCATTACTTTTACCAGCAACATGTGAAATGTGCTGGCAAAATCTATGAATATATTTCTTTTACTATCTTTTTCGTGGAGGGGTAGGGGGGGGGGTAAGTACCTCTCCCTTTGTCTACGATATATAATAAAAGATGAGTAAATATACATGACCTGCGGCCAAACGGGACGTCTATCCGAAGTAATGTATTTAAATAAGTATATACACCTTGATTAATTCTGAATAACTACAGTTAACTATGGTTTGGGGGCTGTTTAACAGAAACAACAATCCGCGAGTGACATTTTTCACAGGATAGTGGTCACTAGGAGAAAGTTTTTTTTTTTTTTTTTTTTTTTTTTTTACTGAAAGGGCGTAGTGCCAATTATTTAAGTATCATGTTATATTTTGTTCCATTTAAGGAGATTCAGAGTGTTGCCGTGGTAACCCTTTTACTACAATGTCTTTCATTTTCTGAAAAATTTCTACATTCAGTTGACTAGATTCCGTTCTGAATTTCTTTTATTTTTTCGCCGCATTGCTGATATTAATCATAACGTCGATGGCCTAAACTTTTCTAAGGAAATAAGGTTGGGCTATTTTGTCCATCAGCTTTTGTTTGTTTGCTCAGAATTAGTTGCCCTCCTCACTATTTATCAATTTTATAGCAACAATAATAACAACAACAATCGAAAACCAATCCAGGCTCTATTGTAGAATAAATACAGACTTGAAGACTCATTTTTATGATGATTAATCCTTATATATATTTCGTTTTCGTAAGATCTGTTAAACTTCCTGAGTTACTGTTTCGTGTTTGTTTTAATTGTAGCCTTATCATACAATTACTCTGACAGAATTACTCATTTGGATTATACTGGCCTTTGATACTTTCCTTATGATAATTATAATAAGACAAATTTCTAAAGCGTCGTATACTACATTTTCTAGAATTATTGTATAGTGGGGGGGGGGGGGTAGCGCTAATTTTTTTTCATCAGCCCTCAAAAAGGTCGCTCAGTGGGGGGGGGGGGTGGTTATCAGCAAACCCCCCCCCAAAAAAAAAAAAAAATCCCCCAAAAAAATTTCGAGGAAAAGTTGTCAGGGGGGCACTCTGCCCCCCTGCCCCCCCCCCCTCAGCTACGCTAGTGGGTCAGGTGTAGTGTTTGGTCCAGGGTTGAAGTTAAGAATTCGAGTAGTGTGGAATATTGGTCAGTGATTTTTACCTACAAATTTGCTCTCATCCAATCAGATGTAAGGATTTCAGTAGCTTATAACAGCTGTCGGTTAAAATCACTGTCGAAACACTTGATGAAACGCTCCCCAGGTGTCGCCGGACCACTTGTCGTACAACCGATTTCCCAGTTACTAATTGAGATTTTACAAAGCCCGAGGGTTACGGTCTCTGGGCCCCCTTCTGACAACAGTCGGAAGAGACACGAGACCGAAGGGGGAAAAAAAACGATTCTTTCTGGGGACTAACTTTCTTGGTTTTATACCGTAGATCTCGTTCACTTTTGGTCTCTTCACAAGATTATCACCACTAGTTAACACCACCTCAAGCTTTTGCGAATATTGTAGCATCATTAAGTCGAGAGAAAAATTGAGTTTTTATTTTTATTGGTGCTCCAATATAGCTTTTAGGTTCTTAGGGTAAAATGACATATCGTTTAAATATATCAATAATATGTGAATTATTATTGCCATCAAAATACATATAACATTCATTTAAGAATGTTATATGTATTGTTGACGAAAGCAAATGCTGCATGGCGCAAATTTAAATTACCCTTTACGAGTTTATTATATCTGGCTATCTGCAAATAATAATTATCAAAAGTTTGTCAAGTATTAAACTCTTTCTACTTTCTAGAAATATTGTAATATTTATTTCCTTCTTAAAAGTTGGCCTTGCATGATTTTTGTTTATTATTTGTTTAGTTTGCGTCCGTTCTACTTTTTTTCAATGCGTCATAACAGGGTTTTTCCTCCTTTTCCTACTTTCCACTTTCTCTTTCCATTTTTTTTTCTTTCTTGTCTCCCGTTCTACTTCTGTAATTTTATTCTTTTACTTCTTTGTCTGTAGTAGGCTATTGTCTTGTTAATTTTTCACAACTTTTAATTTCTGTTTTCACTCTTTTTTCATACTTTTTTAATAAATATTGTCGTCACTGCAGCTACATTATCATCTTTCTCTATTTTTACACCTTCTCTTTCTCTCTCTCCCTCTTTCTTTCTCTCTTTCTCCCTCTCTCTCTCTCTCTCTCTCTCCCTCTCCCTCTCTCTCCCTCTCTCTCTCTCTCTCTCTCCCTCTGTCTTGACCCCTTTCTCTTTCAGCCAAAGTATACGTGAAGGATTCCATCAAGCGAAACTATCTTATGACGTCATGCCGGGAAATCAAGTGCATGCAACGAAAGCGCGAAGGCCTCATGTGACGTCATAACCAGGTTGTTCTTCCTCCCGGTAACGCCTTTATATATTTGTTCACTCCAGGGTTTTCGTTGGTCGCGTAAACTATTAGGAAGACTTTTAAAGGTGATGCAGTGGTCCAAATAAAGGTAATGATTTCTATCCACCTCTTAGTTGGAAAAGGCCAGTGGTGTAGCTTTTTTTTTGGGGGGGGGCACTAGCATCCGGGGGGATGGAAGATGGGGGACAAGGTAAAAGGCTACCAATTACGGTGAGGTTGGACGAGGGGTCCTGCGATCTTCTTTTCACGTTCTTTTCCCCCTTTCCATTCTATCTCTCTTTATATATCCTTTCCCCCCTCCTTTTCTCCCCATTCGACGAGGGGCACATTACATATTGGACGTTGCTCATAAAATACCTCGTGGGGATGAAATCTCGAAGGCATTTTAAAAACCTGTTTATTTGTTAACAATTTCCCCTTTGCACTATATTTGGCGAATTCTTTCCTTTTGCAAGGATACCGTGTAGCAACCATCTCTCACCCAAGGACAAAGCTATCTTGCCTGACAAAAGGAGTCAAGTATCAAATATTAATGCTGAAAGGGAGTAGTGGTTTTTATATTGGTTTGGTAACACCAGCAGAAAAATATCAGAAAGAAATTTTCAAAATCATATTCAGTTTGGTTTCAAAAATCGTAAAATCTTCGTTGAAATAACATGCCTACATCAGTCATTTTGCTTTTCAATATCTACAGCGCTAAAATTATTTTGAATTTCTCAAACCTTCTTTGCAATCTTAAGAAAGCACTTTTAAGACATTGACGCCGAAAGGGTTTACTCATATTTACTGTATCTCGTAATCCATACTTTAAGGCCTTAAAAGGAGTTGAATTCTCAGAATAATAATGCCTTACAGAAGTCATGAATGGTTTATCCATGTTTTTTTCCTTTTTTTTAAATTTTACTCATTGTATTTCGTGGAAGAATCGTATCTATACTCCCAGCGTTGCAAAAGGTAGACACAACCTTTAAGTTTTGGGGACAATGCCTCATATTTACTGAAGAGAGTGATTTTCGTTGATTCTATTGGTATATCCATTGTACAGCCTCCAATAGTTTGACCAAGGGATACCTCTGAATCAAATATTTACATCGCCTGTGGCCTATATAATAGGGAAACTTGTGGATTTAGATTCGGTTTTAAACACGAGAGAATGTTGTAGCATTGCAGTATGTTGATTTCCTTACTCTAGGGGGGGGGGTTTTTTTTTTTTTTTTTTATAGAAATTGCATTTTATTCACATTTCATCTTCTATTTTCCTGATTCGACGCAGCTAAAATGCTGTAATATAAAACAGCCCGATCAAAACTGACCGAACCCTCTCATTCTTTCAAGCTATATCATAATGGCCCGGAGCTGTTCCCACAACGCACCAACGACGGTGACATCTCCAGGACCAAATTTGTGATTTTGTTTGTTTAGTTATTTTCTCTTCATATGAGTTTTTATCAGGACAATTTAAACAAGTCACCCAGTTCAGGGTTTGTATTCTCTTCGGCAGATTTTCGTCATACTTTCGAAAAGAAAATAAACGAAAGAAACGTTTCGTACATAACGTATTCAGGTCACGTGACTGGTCCACTTTGTGACGCATGAACGATTTAAAACGATAGTAATAAATTACCGGTGGAATTCCCTATATATTTTTACAGTAGTTTCAATCGTAATAACATATGTATTGATAAGGAAAAAAATATTGCAGATATGACTCATCATGCTCATTGTACTCCTTAAGCATAATAAAGCCGTTGACGTAATGTTATGATTATTTTCCTTATCAACACGTTATTCCGATTGAAGTGAGAATAGCAATACAGGAAATCAATATTGTAGATTATTGTTTTTAATCGGCTGTTACCATGACAGCGTCACAAACTGGACTAGTCACGTGACTTATATCGGTCTAGATATCACGTGACTACACTATCGTACACTGAACACAATAGAGTTCAGTGCTACCCTACCGATTTTTTTTCTCTCTCTCGTTTAAAAAATGAAATATTTTTATTTAAAAGATTTGGTGAAAATCAGGCTAAATGGTAAATACCAATGCTTAAAGCTGTAGTACCAACTATATAGCTCACATCACGACAGAACAAAAAAAAAAGGCAACCGATGGCAACCCCCTCCTAGATCCCCTCCCCCACCCTGTCTCTCCATTCATGTTGCATTCCATCCATCCAAGACCAAAGCGCCCCTTCAATTATTGGATCCAAGCTACGCCACTTATGTTGCACATATAAACTGAAACGTGTTTTTGTTTTTGTTTTTTTAATGATCTTACTCTATTTTCGTGACTTCATGTCGCAAAATCTATAAATCTAAAATACGGGTTCTATTTTGTTGCTGAAGAGAAATGCAAAGACAGAATGAAACTATGTACTAACTTCTTTATCGATTTTTTTTTTCTCAATATAGAGTTCTACATTCAACAAGCTATTCCCCTTGTTTCATAACTTCGTAAAATAGCATGTTTATAAAAGAGCGCGTTTCTCTGTCTTTGATTTCTCATCACCATTCCCCTTCTCCGTCACTTTCAGAAGATTCTTTTCCTTTCCTCCTTGTTGAGTCACATTTTGCTTCGCATTCTTCTTCTATTTCTATAACTCACATCTGTTTTCTCTTCCATATGGTTTACAGTCATGTTCGAACGTCTTCCCATCGCGAAAAAAAAGACTATTATTATGATCATGGTGATCTTTATGGCACCGTTCCTTATGCAGGTAAGAATTCCCCGATGCTTTCTCTGGTTCAGGGCCCTGTTTCATGAAACTTGTCATCGATGACAAGTTGCAATAACTGTTATAAGCTACTGAAATCCTTGCATCTGATTGGCTGAGGGCAAATTTGTCGGTGAAAATCACCGACAAGACACTTGATGAAACGCCCCCATGATGTCTTCAAGAGTGTATGACAATGACTATCTCTCTCCAATCCCCGATTCCGTTTGAAAAGGTAATGGTATCAAGGCATATCTTGCGGCAACATATTCAGGAAATTGAGAACAGCAGATAGCAGAATTTTCAACTGGCATTTTCTGGCATAAGGCAGAAAAAAGACGTGGTGTGGGGTATATTGAGGGGAACACACCAGAGATTATAAAGAAAATCGCAGAAATGATCATAACTCCCCGATATAACTCAGGAAAGAGTTTTCCTTCAACGAATTATTTTCATTTCTTCTTCAAAACTCGTGATATCCTCCCCACGCGCATCCAAGGATTTTCAATTCGAGGGGAAAAAAAACTTCGATTTCTTTTCTTTGTATCGGTCATTGACATTACGTCACGTCGAAAATATACGATGTGAGAACGAAGAGAAGGAAAAGTAGAGAGAAAATGAAAGAAATGGGAGAGAAAATGAGAGAGAGAGAGAGAGAGAGAGAGAGAGAGAGAGAGCAGGGACGATTGTCCCTCCCCCCCCCCCCCCTTCCCCGCGCCGAAATATAGAATGCAAACCTTATATTTTCTTTTTTTGCTTGTTGAATATTCTGGACACATTTAAGTTTTTAAGAGAATTTTTTTAGATGTGTGCCCCTCTAAAAAAAATATTTTGGCGCTGCCTATGAATATGGGATGTTTTTTAAGATTTGGCTTGGTCATATCTGCAGAATAGTTGGCAGTGTACCTTTCAGAAGAGAAAAAAAAAATAGCCGAGTCATCATCATCCTCTGTTCATATAGAACGAATTTACAAAGACAAATCAAAGTCGCCTATCTCGCCCTCCTATCTCTCGAGACACGAAGGTAACACATCCTAAGGTTACGATGAGCAAAGCCAAGAAGATGATGAACGATAATACTGTCGTGTCCGGTCATTACGGCCCATTACGATGGACAACATAAAACAAAAGAAAGATAAACAACCCCTGATAGGATTTTCTCCACAGAGTCAATAATGAAATCCGATTTTTAAATTCCCATTTATCTCTCGTGTTTTGTGGCTAATGCGCACTGTTTAATTGTGTATTTAGAGTAAAAACAACAAGGATTTTCTCGTTTCATTTTCGCCAGTGTGTGCTTAAAACAGACAGAATTTAAAGTTTCTTATCTTCCTAAAGATAGAAAATCACTTTGTTTATTACCTATAACAATATAGTGCCTGCCAAAAAGTTGGGTTTTTTTTCTCTAATATGATTGTTTAAACTCTATGAATATGGTGATGATATGGTAAGAAATAATTCAGAAGAAAGGGCCACATGAACTACATATAAAATCATAGATACAGTCAAATAGGGGAATTGTAATCTTCAGAAATATAGCAACCGAAATTCGTTCTGCATTTAAATTTATATATGCTGTATGGAAATAAAGACTTTTTTGCATAATTTTTATCGATGAGCCGCATCGCAGAGCACATTATGGCAGTTTTCCTGCCCCCAATAAAACACGGCAACACACTTTTGACAAATTCGATTAAAGAAAATGGGGTCAAATTCACAAGATCTGATCCTCACTTTTATGTTGCCTTTGATTGGAAGAATTATTTATTATATGTACATTGTATGTCTAATTTTTTTTCAGATTTTGTGTAGTTTTATTCTATTGTATCCATGTACGCATTTTCATGTAACGCTTTTTACACTGAGTGAAATAAGTGAATCTTGAATCTTGAAGTTACGTCACCTCCTGAAAATCCTTCCTTTGCAGTCTTCATATTCAGATAACAATGATATCAAATATATTTGTTCGTGTAATCGTACGGGTACAAAAATCCCATATTTCAGAGGACATTATTGACAATATTACTTTCAATTTGATAAAGTGATTGTCCCTTTATCTATTTTTGTATGTATCATTGTATACCAATATTGTCATTCTATATCATTAATATCTCAAAAGGCACTTGGATATGAACTGTCATATTCAGAGATTTGCAATTCTCTTTTATAAGGATAAAATACGATGCAGGCGAGAGAAACGTGCAAATAAGATGACGATGACCTTTAAAGAGTACGAGGATTTAACTGATAGAGCATTGCATAACTGGTCCTGTCATTATATCAAACCGTTGACGTTGACCTTTGAATCTTTGAAATTCGTAGGAAAAAGTTTACTTCCCTAGTCTTCGTCCATAGATTGATCCAGGGTGGGTGGAAGGGGCTTTACCCCCCCCCCCTTTTTTTTTTTTGGGGGGGGGGGGTTAGAGGAAAATAAAGAATTACAAAATATGCTCATTCCCCCCCCCCCCCCTCCCCTCCCCACCCTTACCCCACCTGTCAACAGCGGAGAGCGAGTCTAGAATGATGGCCTGATGTTGATGATTTATATTATTATTCCGGGGTAAAAGAAATCGTTTTGGATGAAAATTTTAAACATTTTGCCCAACCCTTTCTGACAGTCCTGGATTGCCTTTTAAGTCTAACACAAATTATGATACCAGAACTAGTAGAAATATTATAATCTAGAAGTGGCAACTGTGTGCAAATGGGGGCAGCTCAAGAGAATAAAATGGATTGAAAAGAAATAAAAAGGAGGAAAGAGAATGGATGGAGAAAGAGCAGGAGTCTGTTGAGAAGAAGGAAAATTATGAAATTATTAAAAAAGAAATATGAATATAAAAATGCTATTTCATTGCTTGTAGTTTATATTCAAATAACAGTAAACGTAATTCATGTTATTAAAGAATATATATATATATATATATATATATATATATATATATATATAATATGTATATGAATGTAATGTGACGTAATGTTTTATGTGTGTGTGTTGCTGGTTGTTTGGGTTTTTTTTTTTTTGTGTGTTTTTTTTTTTTTTTTTTTTTTTTGCAAGGAACTTTTGAAATTTGATCTTAGGTACGTGATGAGCAAAGGAAGTGTCATATGTTTATTTAATTCGCACACCTCATGATTTCCCTTTCTCCTTCGGAGACGAAAGAAGTATAGTTGAGGGCCGACACGTGGCATTCTTTCTTAAAAGTACACTTTATATTAACATTTTACCTTGAAGAACAGTTCCTAATGACTGTTACTCGATTTCCTTTTAAATATTTGATCTATTAACGGGAAAGTGAACTATTACGACCAGAGAAATGGGGTATTGTAGCTGACTAAATTGATCCGTGGCATCCTTTCTTAAAAGTACACTTAAATACAGTCATCATTCACCTTCAAGAATAGTCCCTAATGACAATAACTTGGTTCCCTTTTAAAGATTTTGTGCTTGAATTTCTACGGAAAAGTGAACTTTTACGATCAACACGATCGCAAAGACTTTCGAGAAATCAACTCAAGGGCAATTTCAGTACCCTATCGTAGTGCCAATAGAAATCATTAAAATATGTGTCATTGTATGATTCTTACATTTCAATAGGTAATGGACAAGAATACTGTAATTGCCTCAGGTTGATATCAAATCTTTGCGATCGTGTTGATCAGAGAAATGGGCTATTATAGTTGACTTGAGTTGAGGGACGACCAGTGTCATTTTGTTTTGGGTTTTTTTTAGTCATGGAAGTGGATTTATTTCCATCCTTAACCTCAAAGAATAGTTCCTAATGACTTTAACTCGGTTTCCTTTTTAACGCTTCGTGTTGACTCTCAGGTAAGGCGGACTATTGGGTTCAGAGAAATTGACAAACTTTGTTTGGCGCCATGTAAATTGATCTTTTCAATTTGTAGAGGGCAGCGTCACAATTATAGCGTTAAAATAGCAGTAACATGCAGAGAAGAACAGTGGAACCTGATAAAAAAAAATAAATCAAATTAAATCAATCAATCAAACAGAAGATGGCCGCAATAAATGAGAGTGTTCCCTGATAAAAAAAAAAGGGGGGGGGTACCCCTTCGGTTGAATTTCTCAAAGTAAAGTTCTTTATCCAGTTTGTACAACTGTACATTTAAAACCAATTCTTAATCACGGGATGCAAGTACTCCCTTCCCCTTCGCATTTCCAAACTTCAAATCTCTCTCTCTTCTCTCTCTCTCTCTCTCTCTCTCTCTCTCTCTGTATCTAAATGTGTTTTATTTTCAAATAATTTTTTTTATAATTAGCACAAATTTCCATTTCATGACGGGGGCTCATTCTACGGTAAATGGAGGCTTTTGCCAAATTCATGTTCCACATTACCTGTGAAAAGATCCCTACATGACAAGGGAAAGGAGATGCCCTTTATCATACGAACCAGTGAAAGAGGGGTTTTTGATGTAGATAACTGTACTACACTATTCAATTCAATTCAATTCGATTCAATTCATTTATTTCACATTTGCATAAAAAAACAAGACAAAATATACATACATTAATACATAAGTTGAGTATACAGGGATAATACAATTATAATACAATGTGCGGGATTTACAAAGGCCATAGGCCTATCAAAGGCTACTCCCAAACAAAAAAAGACACGTATATAAGACAATACAAACAAAAAATCAAAACAAAACATAAAAAAACAAAAACAAAAAACAAAAAACAATAAATAACGGCATCATGAAACAAATTATGAATCAATGATAAACCTTTTATATTTATGTTTTAAAAAGTGAAGGGAAGGGAAGTGCACTCGGTAAGCTATTCCAAAGGGTGGGTCCAGCGTATTGGATTGTTATATATTGCTTTTGCTTTATTGCTATAATTATACTATGCTATAATATGCTATACATGTACTATGATATACGATACTATAACATGATATAATAATGATAAATTGTTAATATATTATGCTATACTATGCTATATTACTATAATATATTTATATCATAATATAATATAATATACTATACCATACTGTGCTATGTATTATACTATAGGATATACTGTACGCTACCAGAAAGTGTAATTTCTTTTGTTGTTGTTATTTTTGGCATTTACACGATTGGTAGGTTCCCATTTCTACAATGGTTTATCAAATTGGATAGTATAGTTATGGGGAATAAGTCTGTATAATTTGCTTTCATCACATGTTCATTATTATCTAATAAGCTTCCTCCCCCCCCCCCCCTATTTGTAGGTGACAGGTTAAAAGAAAGCTGTTACTCCGCCCTTCCCAACTATTGTATTGTAACTGAAAAATCAATATCTGTCACCAAATATGAACATGACTATTATAGTATGTATTACCTTTGTAACTACATTTCGCAATACCTAAATTCGTAACAGAATAAGTAGACTGAAATTCAGATAGCTCCGGATAGCTCTCAAATAGCAGACAAATTTATTAACAAACATCGCATATTAATGCCAGAATATGCAAAATAAATATAGGTTTTCCCGGTCAGATTCATCAAAACAGCATCAAAATTGATGCACAGTCGCTCATTTTCATGTGAATTTGAATACTCGTCACAATCAACATGCAATTGCCTAAAATGAGCATTCAATTTGATTTTTATGGCAAGCGATTGCATACTTTTATCATGCATTTTGATAGAATGATCATTCAAATTAGATTTTTACCCAGCAAGCATTCAAATTCACAGGAGCTTCGGATAGCGAACATTTGGGAATTCGAATTCATCAATAGACAAGCATGTTCGCGATTGAAGCAATAGATTTAACATTGCACTCCTTCCCTTCGAATTTTCATAGTGTTTTTACATAATAAGATTTAGAAACAATATGTAAAGTCGTGTTCTTGCAATGTCATAGATCAGGAATAAATGTTAATGATGAATGGTCAGCTTAAAAAATAAGATTAAACTAAATTTTAAAAAAGACAAACAAGATGATGGGAAAGCCTACTTTGAATACGCTATACACATTTGAAACGATTCAGTATGAAAAGTTAAGGGTAGTCCAATAATTGTTTTTACACCTATTATGATTAGATGACTACATCATTTTGCAACCACAAATTAATTTTGAAAACATGAGAATGCGTAAATAACGAATAAATTGGAGAAATTAGATTCATAAAGTAGGCAAAGTCCGGCTATTTTTTGTACTTCTTTTACTTGTTTGAAAATGAATGAACATATACTGCTAACTTGACTGCCTATTAATGAAAAGGAAAGTAAAACTCGAGCAAGAATCCGCACCCGAATCGTCATAAATGAATTTGAACGACACTTTGGTCTCATTAACTTGAACGACGATAAATCAATTTGGATGTTCGAAGCACATTTTTGGACACTGGAAAATGAATTTGAACGACTGAAAACTAATATGAACCAAAGGAGTAAACTGGACAAGCAAATCGCTTGAATAGGGGCGTTTGAAAGTGAATTTGAAAGCTAATTTTGCGAATTTGACCTAGAAAATCTATATTTTGATTGTTGTGGTGTTTGTTGTCCATATTCCAATTAGGAATGAGGCCACTCGAAAATGTTTATTTCGTTGCTAATGCAGAGAAAATGGGAGATATTGTAGTATTGACCACATTATGATAATTCAGATATTAGAGACGTATTATTCCAAGAACCTGCACCAGCTGCATCATTTCCTTTAACCAGAATTGAAATTTACCTCATTTTTGTGTCTAAATACAATACTTCCGCAGAGTTCAAGCGTTAAACTTTAAACCTAAAACCAGGGGAAACCTGAATATAATTATGCAATTTAGAACATCAGTTTATATAAGAAACCAGTCTCTTTAGCACAATGGGGTTTTTTAAATTCCATTTGCTGCTAATGTGTTAACTAAAATACATGGCGCCCCCCTCCTCTAATAAAGGGTGTATTAATAAAAGCTTTACTTTTGATATAGAACAAAAGGCTATTGCAGTTAATTGCTCAAGCCCCTCCCCCTACCCCAACTCCTTAATATAATGGACTAATCAAATTCCTTACTTCATCCCTGGACAAAACACTATACTTAACCCTAACCCTAACCCTAAACCTACACCTATAACCTAAAAACCAATTACAACCCCGATCCGAACCCTAAACCTATATCTTTGACGAAATAAATCCCGGAGCACATATTAAAATATGTTACAGGGCTATACCTACTATATAATCTCTTTTTTTTTTTTACATGTCTAAATCATTTTTTTTTTCTTTGTGTTTTGCTGTTTTTGTTTTCATAATTTGAATATAATCACAGAGTGCGTTATTTTGTGCTGCTTTAAAAGTATGATAATTTGATTTCTCATTGATTTGTGAAAACATTTAGGTCTATATTTTAAAGGGAGGACTGACAATCACGATATACATGTAATTCGAATTTTAAGAGGAAATTCCAACTTAACCAACAATGTTGCAATTGTGCAACTAGTATCCGACTATGGATCGTCACTAAAACCTTGCAGATTATGATAATCCCGACAAGATTTCGACACAAAAAATGGCACCTTTTCATTCCACATTCCATCAACAAAATATGAGAAGCCAGATTTGTGACGTCACATTAACGGTGTAACCATGACGACCAATCTAATAAAAATAGCAAGTGGGTTCCAGAACTAAACAAGGGCTAAGTCCATTGAAGCCCTGGGAGCTAAAATCAAATGCGCGTTTTGACTAGCACGCATTTTTATTGCTCTTTAATTTTGTGTCCAAATCCAGAGCTCAATCACGTCGATATTTTTTTTATGATGAATATGATCTGGGATGGATTCGACCCATCCGATCATCTTACTACATTTCGTGGGCGGAATCTTGAGCGCGGTTTCATAGATTGATGTATTCTTGTTATTTTAAGGTCGGTCTATAAGCACTATGCTCCCCGGGCCCGTATACAGATACATCATGGAAGTTGTGTTGCATATAGGAATTGGTTGTATTTGAATGTAGGGGAAATCTCGCTGATTTACTCTTGATTTTCTTCATTGATTGTTTTGGTTTAGTGAGTTTGGAAGATTATTCTTTTTATGTTAGTGTGGAAGATTATCATAATAGAAATGCCCCTTGAAAAGGATTGCTCTTCAAATGCCCTCACATTCAAAATATGACAAGAAACAGCTGAAAATTAATGTTCGGGCCGAACATTTGTGTGTAGTCCTGTATACACATTTTTGTGTGCAGTGCATGTGACTCTCAGCAGGAATGGGTCAATTTCTTATCATTTTGGTGATTCCAAGACCTTACAGCATACACCAATTCTTATGTGCTATAAAATCAACCTTTCCCGATTGCTTTGAGACAGTTTCTTTCACTATTCAATCTCATGACCAGAACTCAACTTTATCTTTAATGGCTATACTTTCGTAGGCCCAGTAATACTGGCCCTGTCCCTGTTTTTATACAACCGTTTACATGGTAGATGATGACAGTTGTAAGCGGTGACTAGTCTGCAAGCACAGACCCTAATTTGACACATATATCAGAAAATCATTGTGTCCTGAGAGAAGCCTAACCCAGCTATCTACTGGTCGTGTCAGGAGCACAGTTCTGTGACCAGGAGCAGCTATAGTACAGGGCCTATGGTAGTCTGACAGTGCAGACACTCTTTTACGACTGACCAGAGTTTGTGCCTGCAAACTAAGCAGTGACTATTATTGCCATCAAGCTTTTTCCTATAGTACAAACCTTCTTTTGTGTGCGTTTCTGTAAAATATCCGATTTTTTTTCTTCTTATTTCTTTTTTTTTTTGGGGGGGGGGGGATAATAGCTCGAACAAAGTACATTCTTAACTCGATAATTCAGATAATATATGAAATTACATTGCATTTCCGTTCATACTTGAAATGGTATGATGTTTTTTTTTTTTACCTGACTGCTAGGAAAGCATGTGTATGGTTTATACATGATTTCTTAGAAAGTTATACAAATGATGACGTCAGAATTACTTATTGTACTCTCTCGAATTTTCGAGCTGACGGATATTCATAGTCAAAATGATGTATTTATAGGAAGTGTTTAACATAAAAAGCCCTGTATTTGTCTCTAATAAAATTACTCTATGCAACCAACCACTGGTAACTATTTTGGAACTAAAACTGTACGTTCTGTTTATCAATATCGTACAGCGTGCAAGCCTTGGGGACCTCCGCCATTGTATGTTGATCTACAGTAGATGTTGATTTAATTTCGCCCTCTAGAGGCACATTATTGGTATGTGTCACTTTATATCTCGCTCTAATAAAGTCCCACACAGGAACTTTCATCTCACTTAAAATTCGTCTGATGTTCCTTTAATATTGGCGTGATGGCAGCGGTGGGATAAAGAACTAGTGAGTAATCATCCAAGGAAGGAGCGTAGCTTCACATATGAGGGCCAGACGTTCAGCTAAAGTGCCTGTGATAGTTTTAGGGAATAATTGCAGGTTCCATTGTGGGTAGTGTACCTTACTCAACCTTCAACGAAACGCGTGGTTTCAACCATGGACCTACTAGTAGGTCCATGTTTCAACTCAACTCAACTTTGACCTTGCTCCAGCTCGTTGTCAACTGGTCAGCTCGATCCCCCCCCCCCCCCCCCCCGGGTATCGCAGTTTCATTCTCATTCAGCAATAGCTATCCACGTAGTGATTATGCACCTGTACATGGGACGCAGTTCCAACTCCTGTGAAGCAGTGAATATTTCACCCTTTTTTCCAGCCATCACCATCATGTCTGTCCTAGACCAATCTGTATTAAGCCTTCGCTAAGAGGAATGGATATAATGATTAAAAAAAAGGAGGAAAAATAGAAATCTAAAGAAAAGACGATAGAATGATGAAAACAAAGAAAAACAAAAGAAAACAAGGAAAGATAGAAAGATAAAATGATAGAATGATAAAATCAAAAGAAAACAATGAAAGAAAGATACAATGATAGAATATGATAAAACAAAGAAAACCAAAAGAAAACAAGGAAAGACAGAAAGAGAATGAAAGAACGATAAAAACAAAGAAAAACAAAAGAAAACAAGGAAAGAAAGAAAGATAAAATGAAAAAATGATAAAAACAAAGAAAAACATAAGAAATCGAGAAGAAAGAAAAGACGATATAATGATGAAAGAAAAAAAAAAGAAATCTAGAAGAAAGAAAAGACGATATAATGATGAAAACAAAGAAAGACACCATCATGTCTGTCCTAGGCCAATCTATATTAAGCCTTCGCTAAGAGGAATGGATAGAATGATAAAAAAAAGAAAAAAATAAATCTAAAGAAAGAAAAGACGATAGAATGATGAAAACAAAGAAAAACAAAAGAAAGCAAGGAAAGATAGAAAGATAAAATGATAGAATGATAAAAACAAAAGAAAACAAGGAAAGATAGAAAGATAAAATGATAGAATGATAAAAACAAAGAAAAACAAAAGAAAACAAGGAAAGATAGAAAGAGAATGAAAGAACGATAAAACAAAGAAAAACAAAAGAAAACAAGGAAAGATAGAGAAAATGATATAATGATAAAAACATATAAAAATATAAGAAATATAAAGAAAGAAAAGACAATAGTATGATAAAACAAAAGAAAACAAGGAAAAATAGAAAGAGAAAATGAAGTGATAGAAAGATAAAACAAGTTATAACAAGGAAAGAGTATTAAAAAAAGCGTAGACAATAGAATGATGAAAACAGAGGAAAACACAAGGAAAGGTGAACAAAGACAAGATGCTAGTATGATATGCACACAGAGAAAAAGGGAAAGTGAAAAAAGGGGGCATTGGAAAGATATAAATGCATCAGTCAGGCAGTATACGGTTTGAATTCCGAAAAAAATTGACCCGCTGAGCTGACCTGAGCTGCCATAGCAACAAGACCACTTTGACTAGTTAAGCGATTTGAGACATTAAAAAATGCGCGGAGTGTGAAAGCAATCAAACCGTTCTCCAAGAACCGTTCCTCTAGAGCAGTCTAACTTGGAGCGGTCTAACAGGGAGTGTGAAAGGGGTCTAACTTGGAGCAGTCTAACAGGGAGTGTGACAGGGGTCTAACTTGGAGCGGTCTAACAGGGAGTGTGACAGGGGTCTAACTTGGAGCGGTCTAACAGGGAGTGTGAAAGGGGTCTAAGTCTACCATATGCTTTGTTTATCTTTGACGGTGTGTCTGTTTTTCTACTTGTATGTAAATGATCCTTATGTCCGACGATGCTGTTTATTTTTCCTAGACCTTTATTTCATGTACTTGTATTTTTATTTTTATTTTTTCGGGGGGGGGGGGGTAAATAATAATTATATACAGGATGTGGCTTTTTATGACGGCTTGTATCTATTTTCTTTCTTTTTTTTTTAAAGAGGGGTCCATTTCATATTTTTCTTGAGCTTTAATGTGATTTGTTGGTTCAGGGGCATTTTCCCTATTTATATTCATTTTTTAAGGAAGAAAGAGGAGGTAGGAAGAAAAGGTTGGGTACTATATGGTTAATCAGCATGTAGATAGATAGGGATGAAGGTGATTAAGTGTTACCTGTAGGAAAGATATATGTAAAGACATGGATGATTGTGACTATTAAGGTTTATATCTGAACTGGAGAAAGGAAATTAGGCCTAAGTATCATGCTTTTTAATCAGCTCTGATTTGGAAAACATATCTATGCATATTTATTTAGATGTAAGTCGTGTTATGAAGGAAGGTACTGGGAAGGAAGTAGAGAATTGGATCTTTGGAAATTGTTGGAAGATATGCACACGTTTATGCGGTTTGTTATGTAAGAATTAGAAATGACAGTTATAAAGGGGATGTTGTGGGTGTTTTCAGGAAATCCTTAGAAATAATTTACCGGTGTTTCGTTTCAAAGGTACAGTACATGTGTAAACGTTTTGTTTTTGTATTTTTGTTAATTTTAGATGAGAGAAAAGAATTCGTACAGGGATATGAGAGGCCTGGATATTGTTCCAACTATAGTTGTTACAATTCTTGTTTAAGATAAAATGTGTTAAAGTCTGTCCTTGTATTTATGTATTATGACGTTGTAATCTACATGTATGTGAATATTACAGTGGGGTTTGTCAGACAGAAAAAAGGGAACTGTATTAACAAATACAGTTTTGGTGTCCAAATATTCACCAGTTGTTGCGTGAACTAGTTTTAATAGAGACAAGTAAAGTGGTGCTTTTGGTTTGAGCGTTTTCTCCACTGGCGGTCTGCTGCAGCTGCTGTCGGGATAAGGTAAACTGGTTGCGGTGCAGCATTTGTTGAAAATTTGTCGTTCTTTAACATTTATAAAAGAGGGTTAACATCACTTCTTTTCAAACACATCGCTGTTAAAGAAAATGAGTAGAGCAGGATTGCGAGAATGTGTAAAGAAAGCTCTGAACACTCAACCTCAGGTGCGACGCTGGAAGGGGGCATCCCCTTTGAAGAAACAAAAAATAACTGGAAATTTAGGGCCTTTCTTCTTTCCTTTTCTTTCTTTTTAACTTCTTCAATGTCCCAGTAAAATTGTCCAGGACATTATATTTAAGCTCCCAATATATTATTTTTTTCCTCTCAATTAATATGAAAAAGAGGAACACAAGCGAACACTTTGGTATATTGGTGAAGGCGCTTGACTCTTATGCGACAGGCTCTGGGTTCGTTCCTTGCTCGGTGCTCCTTGGACGAGGGGTTTTACCCACGTTTGTCCCTCTCGAGCTGGGTGTATATGTATCTCGTAATGCTAGGGTGATGGTAACTGCAGAGCCCTCAGAGAGAACCGTATTAATACTGATGAGACTACCCTGATTAAACGAGACCATAATTAATATCCTGCTGCATTTTGTATATCTCAGATAGTTTAGCATGCGTAAAATAAATCTTTCAAAATTTCGCATCAGGCCTATGTGTGCCTGAAATGAAAGCCAATACATGCTTCAACTTTGAGTTATTTTTGATTAATGATAAAATTAATCTTACAACTTTATAGCAGATCAAAAATTTTGCAGATTTAATGTACGCACGTATGCATCACATTAAAACTTGTAAGTTTAATTTGTCACCATAATCAGATCATCTATAAATAATATTCTTTCAGATTTTAATATTTTTGGCATGAATATTAAAATCATTGTTGCCTATCATTCACAAGCTTAAGTTTTTATCTAAGTACCTTCATATGTACAATGTCGGTACCCCATATATACAAAAACACCTTTAGGAGCATCGAAAAAAATGAGGCTCTGAATCATGTCTTAGAAATAAACGAAGAAAAAAAATTGTTAAAACCCCGAGCAATACAAATGTATTTCATGCGCAGGGATTTCAACTGAAAGCATTTTAATTTATATTATATGCCCTGAAGTAATCGTGCACAGGTCCTTTTGAAACTTTGGTTACAAATCCAACGTGATGCAAAGCCACATTCATGAAATTGGAAACAAAGAGGGGAAAGACAGGGAAAGAAAGATAGATTCCTATAAATACATCTAAGGAGTTTTCTGATTCTAATCTCTTCAGTTGATCGTAAAGGAGCAAGCGATCGGGCTATCTGTGAGTGTTTCAACGCGACATGACAAGGAAAAAAAAGAAAACTATATGGAATATCAGCATTATTTTTCGCCGCCATTCGAATGCAATTTCATGACATTTGGGCTTGGAAATTCGATTTGATGCGCGAGCTTGATGGAGCTGATAAGAGAGTTGGAGAGACAAGATCACGGGAGAGAGAGCTAGCACACCTGTGTTTTATTACCACACACAATAGAGGCAGAAAATAGCTGCTGATGTGATGTGCTGGAATCTCGCTGAGAGAAGATGAATTCGCCAGAAATACCCCATTTTACATCATAAAGGTTAGCTTGTCTTGTAGTGTAAAACAAAACCAAGCAAAACATGAAAAAGTTTTTAGTTTTTTTTAAGTATTGAAACAAAATTATTAATTCAGAGCGTGGCGCCTTGCTTACATTCCAAAATCAATGACTTTGACATTTTTGAGGAGCTCACATATAGCAAAGATTTTTTTTAAGTCACTGATTTTATAGCTTTTTAAAATCCTATTTGCACTGATTTCTGTGTTTCGGTTAATATTACGACAGTTATTATATCAGAAGAATGATATGGAAATTCTAACGCAATCCTGAAAATGTCTTGATATTTTTGTAGCACATAATTCAATGTACCTCCGTATACGCTTCCAAAGCGAATATAAATATGCCTATAATGAGCGGAGCAAAACGCATAGTGTATATCAAAGAATAAATCCTATCAGATATCTACTTACTGGATCTGGATTGGAGAGTGGCAAAGGACATCAGTGTTATATTTGAGCTCGATCCCCACAAACTTGTTATTCCCAATCAAGTGTTAAAACCTCTGGAGGGCGTTTCATCAAGCGTTTTGTCAGTGATTTTTACAGACAAATGTTATAAGCTACTGAAATCCTTGCATCTGATTGGCTGAGAGCATTTGTCGGTAAAAATCACTGACAAAACGCTTGATGAAACGCTCCCCATCAGGTGTGCGTTTCATCAAGCGTTTTGTCAGTGATTTTTACCGACAAATTTGCTCTCAGCCAATCAGATGCAAGGATTTCAGCAGCTTATAACGGCTGTCGGTGAAAATCACCAACAAAACACTTGATGAAACGCTCCCCTGGTCTACTACAAATTTACGTATCAGAGTGATATTTGATAAATTCAATTAAATTCAATTAGTAACATTCAGAAATCTTAGAATTAAAATATAGCGCAATGTAGTAAGATTTATCCCTATATCTTCGAAGGACTATAATATTGGGCATCGTATATGCAAGGAAATACATTTCCCTGGTATATATAACCCTACGTCCGGGCCTCCATTAAATTGTCGGTCTGCCAAAAACTCGGCCTTCACTGTGTGTAGCGCCCGAGTTAGCGGCCCTCCGAGTTGTTCGGGCATGGCGTTAGGTAACTCGGTACCACAGGACGCCTGAACACAATTATTGTTACCAAAGTGTTTTATAAACGATATGAATCTGTTTGCTGTTATGTTTCTTATCATTGATATTGTTATTTTTTTATTTCTAACCACTGGTATTCTTATTCTGTAATCTAATGAAATTTATAGGTCAGGCTGTAGAATACATTGTTGACGCTCAAGTGAGGCACCGAACATAGTGGACGTTAGTTTTGAAATCCTATTCTATTCTGTTTGTGGTAATTTGTCATGGTTTCTATGATACGCTTTTTGATAAACGACTTTTGCTTTACGAAAGCTTCTTTCATTATTACAAAGATACGAATGCCGGCCCCAATTTAGCTCAATTCTGCTGATCGACAAGAATGTGATCATAGTTATCAAAATTATGAGCTAAGATTATGAAAATCAAGTTTTGCGTATGAAATGCGGGCTTGCTCGACGGTGCTCGCCACTTTCCCTGGCGCGCTGCGTTACCGTCGTAAAATGACAATGAGCAACGATTTAGGCTCTAATCTCACGAAATCTAATTATTCAATCGTCATCCTTTGATGGCAATCAAATGGAAAATATTTTCTTTGATTCGTCGCGAGGGGTGATGAGTGAGGGGCTGTTATAATCGGCATCGGATTAAAAAAAAAAACGCACCAAGATTCAAAGCGGGGACGTGGAAATCAGAATCATGCTCGGATTGATTTTTGAGCGACCGCAAACTGCAAGGTTAAGGCCGGTTAAAGTAATCTTGTGTGAAGAAGTTGAGGGGAAAGAGTGGGAGAGGGGAAAACAGAGGGGAAAGGGAGACAGAGAGATGGGAAGAGAGAGAGAGAGAGAGAGATGGGAGAGAGAGAGAGAGAGAGAGAGAGAGAGAGAAAGAGAGAGAGAGAGACGGTGAGTGTGAAAGTGTGAGAGATGATGATGATGATGAGATAAGTTAGGAGGGGAAAAAAAGTGAAAATAAAAAGTATATAAATTTCCAAGGTCATGAACGTTTGTAAAGCAGTGAAATATTCTTTTTAAGAAGATAAAAGTGAGAGATAAAGGCGGCGACAAAGAGCAGAAAGTGTATTACAGTACAAGATATTGAAATAGAGTCAAAAAGGGATATATAGAGAGAGGGAAAGTGAACGACTGTGGGAGAGATAGAAATGGAGATAAAGAGATAGGGAGAGCTTCGAACATTCATATAAAAACAAAAATATATATATAGGGAGCTGGATAAGATAATATAAAGTTGCTGAAAGATATATGAGGAGAGTAGGAAAATGTGAGTGAGCTTACCGTGCAATCAGGTAGATCTATTAGCTAAAAAGAGATATAACAACAACAACAAAAAGTCGCGGGAAACCAACAAAAAAAAGTAGAGGTATAACGCTGGAGGAGACTATGAATGACAAGAAGAAAAATAACTAAATTTGAAAAAAGGGGATATATATATATATATATATATATATATATATATATAATTTCATGAAGATGAAATACGAAGCATGATTTTTCTTTGAATGTATAAGTATGCAAAACACAAATAAACAATTAAAAAAAAACACTTACAGCCAACCTTTAGAAATAGCGAGAGAACAAGAGAATCTTCCTATTTATATTGGAAGGCCTCCACCATAGATTTCTTCAAGTCACTCCTTAAAACTTACCTCTTTAGGCAATCGTATCAGTAGTAGTAGTAGTAGTAGTAGTAGTAGTAGTAGTAGTAGTAGTAGTAGTAGTAGTAGTAGTAGTAGTAGTAGTAGTAGTAGCAGTAGTAGTAGTAGTAGTAGTAGTAGTAGTAGTAGTAATAGTAGTAGTAGTAGTAAGAGTTGTAGTATTTATATTAGTAATAGTTGTAAAACATTTTTGTATGTACTTGTTCATTTATGTTCTTTTCTCTTTTCTCTCTTCTTTCCATTCTTTTACTTTCTATGCGCTTAGAAACATGGTATTAAGCGCTTTATAAATGTTGTATATTATTATTATTATTATTATTATTATAGTAACAACAAAATAGAGATAGGACATGAAAAACGCATCGAAAAAATGAAACGATTTAAAAAAAAAACACACACACAAAGAAAGATATATGAATGAGAGAGAGAGAGAGAGGGAGGAGAGAGAGAGAGAAAAAAAAAGAGAGAAAGAGAGAGAGTGGGAAAGAGAAGAGGTAGAGAGAAGAGAAGGTGAGAGAGCGAGAGAGTGGGGTAGAGAGCTGCAAGTGTACTGAGCTGAAAAAGGGGGACCACGAATCTTGGATCGCTTGGGAGGAAATAGAGAGAAAGCAGGGGGAAATATGAGTAGGAACATTAGAAATTATTTCCGCGATTGTTTTCGACTTGGGACCTGGACGGTGTCCGCTTGTAAATCGTAATAATTAGGTCACGTCCTGTACGGGCCAGAGAGTTTTTTTTTTAAAGTTGGGAGTTATTTATGTATAAAGGAACACGGATTGTGTTGCGTGGAGGAATTCCCGGAGGGGGGCTAGCACATGAGGTGGCCCAGGTAACAGCCAAGTGCGATCCCGAGGTGAGATAAAAGGTTGGAGGGAGCTAGACTTGAGGTTGATGTCAACTCACCGAGGAATACTCATCCTCAACCTCTTGGTTTCTCTTCCGTACATACTCTATGTTTCTTTCCATGTATTCCAATTCAGTGTAGCATAGCACCATAGGCGTACGGGCACAATTATACCAGGGGGCTGACTCCTCTTAAGTTTTCACCTAATACCAACTTTCCAATTTCCAGATTGGAAATTTTGACATTGAATGCACTAAATATTCAACAACAACAAAAATATCTAAATATCTAAAAATTTTGACTCCTCTCACCTTCTCAGGAAATGCCAACTTTCCAATTTCCAGATGGCATATTTTGGCATTTTGTTTTACAGCAAAAAACGATGTTTCGTTATTCAAGTAGATACTCGTAAGATATTATACAAAATTACAAATAGACAACTGCGCTGCCCGATTATGATATGACGGTTTCCCGAATATCGGTAATTTCAAAGTTCTCGAGTGCTTAACCATGTAAACATTTCTTAAGGGAATCAACTTTGCATAGGTGGATCAAAAAAAAAATGAATTATTATACTTTATTAGAAATGTTATAACTCTAATTCTGCTTAAATTTAAACTATATTTTATTCTCCAAATAAGCATATTATCTATAGAGATGGTTCATCACAAAAAAGTACATTTGCCATGAGAGCCCTTCAATGTCATTAAATATTTAGTGCGTGTTTTGAAGTACTTTGACCTCGTTTTCACATTACAAAAGTCTACACAACGTTATACAAAAAGAAGTTAATTTGAGAGAGTGAGAATTGAAATACATACCTGTAATTTATCATAGCCTTTTTATTATACTTCAGTAGTTAGTAGGATCTTAGTATAGGCTACATAATACTGAAATCATATCTATTTGGTTTTGCTGCCTATCACTTCTAAATTAGAATATGAAATGTTCTTTCATTACTAAAATCTGTTTTGAAAAAAATAGTACTAATAATACGATATATATATATATAAATATATATAATATTTATTATCGGAATATCAGAAGTTGATTTTGCATGTTAAAATAATGAAATATTTCCTGCCTTTTTATTTTGCGACTACGCCGTTTTGATGTTTATTCTAAGTATTTTTTAATGTATTAGATGCTGCTTCAGTATAATTGTGTGGGTATTAATGATTAAACATTACACGCAACAAAACAGATAACTGCGAGCAAATGGAAACCAAAATATTTTAGTGTAGACCAAATATAATCGATCAACGTTCTCTTTATATTGGAAAAAGAAAAAAATGAACATCCTACATGATGAGAAGATTATCTGTCAAATGCAATCTTAAAGATATAAGGGTTATTATACTATTGTGATTTCTTGATTACTTTTTGCGGTTATCGTCCAGTGAAAATGCATATTCATTGTAATTTTGGGGTTTTTTTATGGAAAAGACTAAAAAATAAAAAATAAAACGAAGAGAAAGCTGTTTTTCCTCAAAGTCTTGAGAAGCAATTTATGACCCAAGTTACGTGAAGTTCAATCTGTCACTGACTCTATGAGAGTTTGATTCTCAGAGCCATTTTCTCGAAAATTGAGCTCATTTCTTGCACAGACGTTCGCGGTCTATTCCTGTCGATATCACAAAGCGATTCCTTAATTGAATCATCGGCTGCTCAATTCTTCATGAATTGCAGAATAGTGTATTCTCAAAAAAGGGACAATTTGGGGCCGAAATTGAACGACATTGGGTGCCAAATTTAGAACTGAGAGTGTAAATTGATAATATCTCGAGATAGGGCTGTATTATGATTATGCATTTTTCTTTCTGTATACCTGTTGAAAGCCGTAGTTATCGTATTACGAAGAGGAAATATTGGAAATATCTGGTCGGAGTGTGAAATCTGGAACGACGAAAAATATCATGATTAAGACAGTCACGAAGAGTAAAAATAGATCAGATCGTGAACTTGTATTATTGTGGTCTCTTTTCCCCAATTGTGTTGGTATTGTAATCAGGGCAACTTAAAATGACTCACGTGGCAAATCGAGAAGAGAATAGGCAATTCTATAAATCTGAAAAGCGTGTATATGAAATAGTATTTCCTCATTTAAAAAAATCAGTTCATTCTTTCATTTGAATTTCTCTAAATTTGACATTTATATTTTGACTACGCGCAATAAGACAATGTGAGCTATTTTGGTTTTTAGCGGAGATTTTCTTAGAACACTGCCTGGACAAAGGCATACATCGTAAGAAAAAATAGGTTTCATTTACCTGATTTAAGTCAGTGTGTTGGCTTGATTGATCAAGTGCCGTTAAATAAATACTTTGAAATAGATAGCAAATGGAGAAGGATAGACTATCAGCATAGATTTTACTTTGATTATTGAAGAAGTCTACTAGTTTTCTTAATTCATTTCACATTAAAAAAAATACTACATAAGCACCTTTTTCATGTAAATCATACTATCCTTTGATCATCAAGAATGCATATATAATTTGAGGAAAAGCCTTCTGATATAAGTCTGAGTTATTTGGACAAATTTTGTTTAAAAAAATTCAAAAAAGTATATAGTTATTTCATAGTCCATATCTCTTGCAGAATCTGACATTCATTGGAGGTCATTCTGGAAAAATATACTTTGAAAACGTTTTGAGCTTTTGCTTTGGACCGCGCTTTTTATCTTATACCCCCAGATACACCTACGAGACGGACTAGACCGACCGCAGACCGAAAAATAAAAACTACCGTACGTTACCCCCAAATGACCAAGAACCTATAGGTTTGAGGGTAACGTACTGTAGTTTTTTTGTTTTTGTTTTTTTCGGTCTGAGACCGATATAGACCGACCGCAGACAGAAAAATAAAAACTACCGTACGTTACCCCGGTTTGGAGTCGGTGCGGAGATGGTTTTGGCGGTTTGGTTGAGGTATCATCATCATTGAGCACGATGCCGCCATGTCTTTGGAATCCGGTCGAATGCAGATAGGGAGGTGGAAACAAATCACAGAATATTGATAACATATAAAGAAAGAAGAGAAAAGCAGAGATATATCTATCTTTTTAATTTTTTTTATAGTTTTGAATTCTACAATGATTTCACCAGATCTTTTCCCAACAATTATGAGCTTGAATGCCATTGTTTTTTCATGTTTGTTTGGGGTTGTTTGTGTTGGTTTTTTTTTTTCTCTCTCTCTCTTCGCCGCCACTTTCTTTCCTCTCCCTTCTACCCTTTCCCCTCCTCTGTCCTCTTCTCTTTTCTTCTTTGAACTTATCATAATTTTTTTTCTTCTCGATCTTTTCCGCTCTTATTATACTGTTCTTCCTCTACCGGTACTTTTCTCATTCTTGATATTTTTTTGTTCCTGTTACCTTTTTCTGTTACTCCAGCCTCCTTATTTTCTACTTCTTAACTTTATTCTTCTTCTTCTTCTCTTCTTCTTCTTCTTCTTCTTCTTCTTCTTCTTCTTCTTCTTCTCTTCTTCTTCTTCTTTCTTCTTCTTCTTCTTCTTCTTCTTCTTCTTCTTCTTCTCTTCTTCTTCTTCTTCTTCTTCTTCTTCTTCTTCTTCTTCTTCTTCTTCTCCTCCTCCTCCTCCTCCTCCTCCTCTTCTTCTTCTTCTTCTTCTTCTTCTCCTTCTTCTTCTTCTTCTTCTTCTTCTTCTTCTTCTTCTTCTTCTTCTCTTCTTCTTCTTCTTCTTCTTCTCCTTCTTCTTCTTCTTCTTCTTCTTCTTCTTCTTCTTCTTCTTCTTCTTCTTCTTCTTCTTCTTTTCCTTCTCCACCCTTTCCTTTCTATTCTTCCTGATGATATTGTTTTACTTCTTATCCTCCTGTTTTACTATTCCTATCTTTGTATTCTATTCTACTTCTTTTTTCCTACTTCTTATGCTAAGTACTGCTTCTTCGTTATTTCTTCTTCTTCTTCTTCTTCTTGATAGTGTTGTATTCTTATCATTCTGTGTAATTCATATTAATTTTTCTTAATTTGCATTCTATTCTAATCTCTTTTTTTTTCTTCTTTTTCTTCTTTTTCTTCTCCTCCTCCTCCTCTTTTTCCTTCTCATTCTTCGTATTCCTCTCGTTGCTTATCTTTCTCTCCTTAGTTTTAACCTCACAATTCCCCAGTGCTACCATTCTACGTAGATATCGCTTCAGGGGAACATGGGGATCGGGAATGGTAAATCTTCGTGAATCCCCGGGAAATATCGTCGTCACGGTGTGTATCACACGGCGAGACCTAGCGGGAAACCAGATGAAACAGCTATACCGTCTTTGGGGAATCCTCAAGTAATGCTTGGTTATAAGCATACGGCTGTGTCTTTGGAGAGTTAGGATAGGATATATAGGCCTACTTTCAACATTTAGTAAAAGTGGGTATTATCATATTGTTTGATTTTATGTGAATTTTTGAGGATATTTTGCAAAGGTATTCATCTTCGACGTACGCACCCCCCCCCCCCCCCCAGCAGAGCTCTCTTCCCCTATCCTCCTCCTTGTCACCCCCTCTCTCTCTCTCTTTCTCAGTCTCTTTCTCTGTCTCTCGTTTTCTCTTTCTCTTTCTCTCACTCTTTTTTTACTCTTTGACTTGCACACAAATTCATATTTCATTTTGTCGTTTGACGGGAGGGGGGCATCAGCGTATGCCACAGGAGCTACAGGAACATTTTAGGTAGAAATAGGTATTTATACATTTTTTAAAAACTTGATTGCTTTCTTCCGGCTTCTACTTCATCGTCACACCCTGTTTTTATTTCATTTTTCCATTTCATTATTTTTTTATTTTTTATTTTTTATATTTACATTCATATATACTTCTCATATACCCACGTACATTCTGAATGGATTATTCATTTAAAGTAAAAAATCATTTTAAAAAAAGTCAAGGATTTGTTGTTATTCATTTAGCACGTCGAGCATACTTTCGAGAACATTAAATACCATGGTAACTATTTCCTCTAAACATTAATGTATCCGTGATTGATAACGCATACCAAACACTTATTTGTTATGAAGATTTTTCCCCTTAACGTGCTGAGAGTTCAGCTGTTGTTCGCGACAAAAGCATTGCAAAATATTATTGTCAAATGCGGTTATCTATCGTCGTAAATCAATGTTTAATGTATTTTAATGTACACGGATGTATTTAAGCACATTTCCTTGATTTGCGTTTTGTACAATTTAATAATTCAAATTATATTGTATTGATAATTCATAGATATTTACAATCCAAGTATTAGAAATTGGCATTTTTGCCCCACCTTTTTTTCAAAGCAAAGTTCTGTCTTGAAGTATTCAAAATGTTATAGCTTTCACAATACAAAACAAGTCCTGTTTTTTGTTGTTTTTTTTTTTTTTAAGATTCTACATGATTGAAATAACTATTGATATACACGCCGGGTGAAATAGTGAGGCAGTAAGAAATCTAGTTAAGTTAGATGGAATCCAATCCTGATAGTAAGTTACTTTGAATGAAAGCAGAAAAAAAAGAAAGAGACTGGTAAAATAAAAATAAAACTAAAAGGATATTAATCAGTGCACGTACTAATGATAGAAATGATCTAAACCTTTATACAGCAACATGACTAATTTGTCAATTTTAGATTCTCCGGCATTTACATATCTCAACATTCATGACATTAGAACAAATATATTTTATGATTTTTTTCAAAGCTTTCACGGATCTTTTAGTTTTCTCTCTTTTACACGCCATTTCCTACTGTACAGAAGGTTGGAAGCCAACTTCAGTGCATTTTACACCCCCGAACCTTGAGCGGCTAATGTATCGTAACTGATAGCCGTATTTTCCCCGTCGATCTGTCGCAGCAATGTTGTCCAAGGCTTAGCGAGCTGAAAGAGAAGCATCGTAAAGAATCTGTCAATCATTCGATGTATTATTATTATTATTATTGTATCTCTCTTAATTTCATATTTCATATTTCATCATAGGGAAGAATCTTTGAAAGTAGATTAAAAAATCGATCATGACTTGTGGGCACCACCCCTTCCCGATAACAAAAAAAAAAAAAAAAAAAAAGGCCTCAATGTAATGTTATAAATATATTTGAACTTTTCACATTGTGTGAAATATTCAGAAAATGTTTCTATTCCACATTTTCAGCATGTCATTCTTATGTTGGAATGATGTAGAGTAGTAAATAATCTTGCCTGGCCTGTATTGGTTTAATTGGGTTAACAACGTTGAAATGTAATATTGCATTTATAATGGAGTTCAGTTAAATTATGACAAGTGGCTTGCCGTGGCTTTAGGGCAAATGATTCCTGACAAGACTTGAGAGCACATGATTTCAGCAAAAGTGCCATTTGTTGACAACTCTTTTACCCACAGCCTTAAACATTTATTGGAGCCGCAATGACAAATACATTTAGCCCTACGCTCATGTCTTTTCTGTTTGTAATACATCGTGGAATAACAAGAATGAAGAAATGTTGCCGACTCGCGGATTGCCATATTTCAGGCAGTATAGATTTACGGCGTAACCCCGCGACCAGAGTGCAAGCGAATTAAATCTATGTTTAAATCCAACTCAATCTTCGAACCAATTGCCATAAATCATCACTCAATCGTTACGCCACTTCATTTTCCATTTTTCAAATCGACCCCCCCCCCTTCATCTTCTCTCCTCTCTCTCTCTCTCTCTCTCTCTTCCTCTTTCTCCCCCCCCCCCTCTCTCTCTCTCTCTCTCTCTCTCTCTCTTCTCTATAATATGTCTTTTCACTCTCCCTCTCTCCTTTTTTCAGTCTGTAATTTGTCTCTTCGCTCTCCCTTCGGCGTCTTTTTTCCTTTCCTCCCTGTATGTGTCTCTCTGTTTTGTCTCTCTTTTATCCCAAATTGAATTTTCTCGCTCTTCTCTCTTTCTCTCTCTCTCTCTCTCTTTCTATAATTCTTTCTATCACTCTTTCAATAACTACTTACATCTCTCAATGTCTCTTTCTCATTGTTACTACATCTTTTTCTCTGTCTGTATGTCATGTATTTATGTTTGTCTGTCCCCCCCCCCCCCCTCCCTTCTGATAACTTTCGACGTGGTAATTACAGTATGATGTTGGAAAATGCCGCCATCACAATTTGTCTTTTACTCATTTCTTAAATCATCAGTTTTCCTCTTTTCATACGTGGATGTTGTTTCTAAATTTTAACCAATAAATAAATTAAACAGTATAATGGTTCCTAACGAGTTTTGATAATTAATCACGAAAATGGGTCAATTTTGCTACTTTAACACAGCAGTCTAATCAAAGTCAAAGAGAATACCACGAGTAGATTTCGGAAAATACGACTATAGCAAGCACAGTGCCGATGATATCATAAGCGTTGAGGGTCGACAATGGTCGAGGGAATCATAGTACACCCTGGTTTAATCATGATTTTTTAGGGGGGAAAACTGCTGTGCCATGTTGTAATTATTATGTACTAAAGCAGCTTCTTGTTGTGCTATCATGCTGGATTGTAGGGTGCATTGCATTTTTTAAAACAAATGTGACACCAGTGTAAGAATGTTTTGATAGATTTTGGTGGTGATATTTGCTGAAATATTGGTGCAGATTAGTATTCCTGTACTGATACTTCAGGCGTATCGGGATCGACGACAGTCGTATGTTTCCAAAATGTCATCAGGGGGCGCTAGTACACTCATATAGCCACATGTGGCATTTTCTATGGCTGTCGACTCGTTGTTACACAGTATGTTCCTATCGGCTTTATACTGAGACAGATTTGAATATGTCTTCTTCTGTATTTTGTTCAGAAACCTGACATCAAGGATATCAAGAATTCTTCAGGAAGTCATAACTTATGTATAAATCACTTATCATTTTTTCTTTTCAATACGGGATCAGAGGCGGATGGGGTGAAAATTTAAAACAAAACAAAAGGTATCAGTAAACATAAGAAAACTATAGGCAAAAATGATGGAAGAGGCTGGTATCAATAAAAACTAGTAAAGGCCTAGCAAATGCAGTTTTTAACCTTTTGCTTGCAACTTCAGATATTCCAACCAAGTATTTGCTAGCAAAAAGAAGCAGAAGCTTGTTTCCTTGCTAGCAGGCGCTCGGCCCAGACTAGCAAAAGCTTAAATCCCTATAATATATCCACAAAAAAAAAAAAAAAAAAATCAACTCATTTCAATTCAATTTTACTCAGAATGGCAAGGAAATTTTTTTATTCTTGTACACAAAAGCTTGAAAGATTAGTAAATGCCTATATTTGAGCATGATTTTTCTTTTATCATTAATCTTTTACTTGGTATTTTGCAAGCTTCTCTCCTACTACCTTACGCTTTTACTTGCATGGACATGATGAAAATAGATAAGGTGTTATTTTTGCATATTCAAGATTAAAGATTTATTTTTCGATACTAATTCATAAATAATATAAAGTATTTACATTGCATTGTCCTCATTATTTTTCAAAGCTAATAGATTAGCTGATATTTCCCTTTTTATGGGAATAGCATAAGTAGCATAAACTACAAATCACAAAAATGATCGATAATTACATAATATGACTTATGCACAAGTATACTTTGAAAACTTTCAAATTACTTATGAACAGATAATTATGTGTAGATGATATGGATACTGTTGACATTATACCTGCGTAATACAAGTTCTCTCTTTATTCTCCAATTCACTTTAAGCCCCTCTTTTCTTTTGCACCAGGCATAAACTGGTGAAACGGAGACGGTTGTATACCATTTTAAAACGTATTAAAAAGAAGATGAATCTTAAAAAAAAAAAAAAAGCATGAATAGAAATAATAGACTAGTTATGAAAAATAGACCATTATGCTAGTATCATTTATGTAAAGTCCAAATATGATTTTGACTGAAATTTGCTTTCACATGAGTCACGTGTTCCTGCCAGTATAGACCTTTTTAATGTAAAAACAAGCAATTGCAAAGCTTTTTTCAAATCATGTTCGGTTTTCTCAAACAAACTACCTGGACCTTGGTGGGGAAAAGTTAAAGAACTCTCACACTTCCGTCTCGTGACAAAAAGCATCCAAAAAGTTTCCCACATTCCACATTCCTAATGACATAAACAACTGGGCAGGCAGTCAAAGACATCCGATCGCAATCCGATTCTGCTATCGAGGATATCGAGGAAGGAAAACCATTTCAATGTTACTTACATTACCACAGAGAGCGGTGGTTTTTAATCTCTTTGTTCTTTGGTGTTTAAACGGCCTACGCTTGACCTTCCAGGTATGTTTCTGAGCGTTTTTTCTTTTCAAGGTCAAGGGCAATAAGAAGTTCGACCCTGGAAAATGTAAAAGCTAGACAAGGAAAAACATCTTTCTGCCCAGACACAACAACCTCAACTACTTAACAATGGCAAATAATAGGCGGACGAGGCTATAGATCTTTATTTTGACGCGAAAGTACAATCCACATGTATATCTTGGCAAATATTCTCATTTCGTTCATAATTGCATATCCATATTGTGTTGTGAGTTCTTGTCCTGTTAAACAGATTAATAATGGAGACAATGAGTGTTTTTAACGTAATGAAACAAAGTTCTTTACCTGAGCTCTTTACTTGATAGTCAATCTTATATGAACATTTTCCGTTTTTGAAAAGTGAGGGGGAGGCAAATATTTATTGGATTGTATTTCCGCTTTCGCTATGTTATGTTTTATAAGGAAAACATACACTCTAAAAAAACAATGAGTCAAATATGACTAGAATCTAGTCAGATTTGACTAGAATAAATATTCCGACGGCACCTGCACCATTCTAGTCAAAACTACCAGCTTCGGGTTAGAAGTGAATAGAATCCTAGTCAAAATGAACAGATTAAGAAAATGTGTCCAGGCGATCTGGTCATAAAAATGACCAGACGTTTTTTTTTTTAGAGTATTCACTGCTCACCCTGTTCCATCATCTTGACACTATCATTGGAACCCCCCCCCCCAAAAAAAAAAAAAAAAAAAAAAAAATTAAAATACGAATTTGTATAAGTTTATTTTGTTCATGTTGATGCACGGAATTTGGAAAGTTTGTCTTTAATGAAGATGATGACAATGATGATGATGATGATGATGATGATAACCATGATGATGATGGCGATGATGATGGTGATGATGAAGAAAGAAAAGAAGGAAAAGCAGAAGAAGGGAAAGAAGAAGAAGAAGAAGAAGAAGAAGAGGAAGAAGAAGAAGTAGAAGAAGAAGAAGGAGGAGGAGGAGGAGGAGGAGGAGGAGGAGAAGGAGAAGCAGAAGAAGAAGAAGAAGCAGAAAAAGAAGAAGCAGAAGAAGAAAAGGAAGAAAAGGAAGAAGAAGAAAAAAAGGATGAAGAAAAGAAAAAGAGGAAAAGAAAAAGAAGAAAAGGAAGAAGAAAAAGAAAAAGAAAAAAACAAGAAAAAAAGAAAAAGAAGAAAAAGAAAAAGAAGAAAAAGAAGAAAAAAAGAAAAAGAAGAAAAAGAAAAAGAAGAAAAAGAAGAAAAGGAAAAAGAAAAAGAAGAAAAAGAAAAAGAAGAAAAAAAGAAGTGGTAGTAAGGAAGGGGGAGATATCACATAAGTTAAAAGGGAAACCAAAGAGGATCAAAATAGTACGATTGATGAAACAAAATGATAAGTTGAAGAGCGACTCATCATTGTATTCATCGTAAGTGGGGCTCTTTGTATTCGTTTAATGTTTTCGGTCATGCACCCACCCCCAAAAATCTGATGATATTTTTCTTTCTTTGGTGTGTGCTAGCTTGTCTGAAAATTTCGGAGTCAAAGGCCCCCCCTAAAAACAAACAAACAAACAAACAAACAAACAAACAAACAAACAACAACAACAACAACAAACAAACAAACAAACAAAACAAAACAAAAACAACAACAACAAACCAAAGAAAATACTGTGCCCCCTCTTTACAAAATTTTGGGTCCACCTTTGCGTTTCTACTGGTG